>LPNX010386598.1:13355-72940 GCA_001517045.1 Pseudotsuga menziesii
AGGTAGTGCGCCACTGCCTATAGTGCGGAGCCTGTTGCTATGTTTTAGATGAAGTCATTCGGCTGCTGGGATGGGGTTGAGACTAAACCCATGACTAGTGTCAGGCGGAAGTGTTCGTGGTCCTCTGTGTCTTAATTGATTTGCAGTGAAAGGCAGTACCATTGTTCATCTATCTCTCAAATGCCCTGGGAAGAAGGAAGTGATACGCTGAGTTAAGGCTAGTCCCGACCAAGAACCGACTTATATAATCTCATAATGGCAATCAGAATGATCTCAGAAATGCCAATGTCTCTGAGCCTCTGGAATAATGCCACGCTTGGTACGAAAAATGCCTTCCAAAAGCCTACAAAGCAACAGTGAACTTTCGAAGAGCAATGGCGTGCCTCCTCAATGATGATCCAAAGTTTAAGAATGTGGTCAATGGTCAAGTGCATCGATCTACATCTAGCCTATCCTCTAGCTCTAAGCTATCTCTCCTCAAGCTCCACAGAAAGCTGCATATGGAGGACTGTAGCATACAGTTTGGAGAAAGTGTGGCCAACCATGATCATTCTATAGTTAATGGCATCTGGAATAGGGCCCGATTTATGGATCGGTAGATAATATGATGTGACCACAGTTCTAGAAAGATTATACAAACCATGTGATTAAACAAATCGGCGAAGTGGAAATCCAGTGCCTAAATGCAATGTTTGAAGAGTTCAACCTAAAACCCCTCCTCATCCATTGCTCTACTGGAACTCATGACCCAAACAGCCTCACGGTTATCATGGGGAGTGCATAAGTAGCAAGAGGGAGGGCGGGGGGAGTAACTTGGATAAGGGGTTTCCTTGAATATCATAGAGAGAGGTTTAGGAAAACATAGACTTCGGATCAAGATCAGGCAAGAGATGGGAGTGACAGCAGAAGATGGTACGCCAAAATTTTGGGGGGAGTGGATAAGGGAAGTGCCCATCTCTTGTCTTCTACAAGAGATGAAGAGGCGTTTCTTGTGGTGGAGGAGTCGACGATAAGATGGTAGGAGGGAATACTTTGTACTATGTAGGAGATCTTAGGCAAAGAAGAGATTAATACAATTGAATAAGATGATGCCACAAAGGAGGGAGGTGGTGTAGTTATACCACTCCACTAGGGTTAAGTTGCTAGCCCCAAGCAGGAGACTAGGTCAGTCTTACTCCAAAATAAAATAGAATACAATAAAGTAACAATAGTGGATTTTACTACCCAAAGGTTGGCCCATTAAGGGCCTCAACTACCCACATAGTGGGTCGACACATGGCCACAAGTGAAGATTGTTGAAGAATGTAGCTCAAATAGGAAATTCCGCACAACTTCAGTGCAACTGTACCAAAAGAAGTTTGAGTTAATTCTATTTTGTAATTCACTTTATGAATAAAGTGAAAGTCTTATATTGAACTTATTGATTCTAGTAAAATGTATTTATACATTGGTCACTTAGATTAATCTTAATCGCGCATCCCACTATGAGATTAGGGTTTTGGTAGATTAGGGTTTTAGCTCAAGTATGAAGGCATGTCAAGATATATTGTTTAAACATAGTTTTTTGTTGGGAAGTTGAATAGTTGAGCAAGTAAACTACAAGAGGAGAGAAAGCAGAGGCAATTAGAAGAGGACTGACAAGCAAAAAGTAGGTTGAAGTACAATCAATATGGTACAAATCTGTACAATAGTCATATGATAGTTTGTATAGCTATTGTTCATTTTCTTGTGCAAGTCATACCTTTTCAACAACTCACACAACTTAGTTCAAGGGTGCTTGTTTCGGTGTTATATGTAGATGACATGTTTCTTACAAGTTCAAACAAACTCATTGCAGGCTGCAAGCCATATATGACAGTTGAGATCGAGATGAAGGACATTGAAATGATGCATTACTTCTTGGGATATAAGGTTTGGCAAGGACCATGGGAGATTTTCCTTAGGTAGTGTTAGTATGCAGTCGAGATCCTGAAAAGGTTTCGAATGGAGGATTGCAAACCAATGGCCATGCCTACGACCACTAAACTAAATAAGGTATGTTATCCACTAAGTTGCACTTAGGGGATTTTTCATGTGAGCCACCAAGGATCGGAACAAATCAATCGTTCTTACTCAGTGCTCAGGAAGTTCCATGGTTTCATTAGGGCCAGTTATAGTCCCTTTTTCGCATGTTCACACCCCCTCAGGGTAATTTTAATAAATGACATAGCATGGTGGATTCTTTTGTAAAAGGCTTGGCCTTCTTAGGACTTGGTCATCAAGGTCATCATCCTTGAGTATTTTTTCCCTCATCGATTATGTGACGCTTTTTTAAGCGACAAATAATTTTCGAGTTTTTCACTCAAAATCCTCCAAAATCAGGATGGTGAAATTGGTTATTATGTCTTAAAAGGTTATTAAAGCCTGGGGTCTATGTATTATACCATGCTAGTCATAGTCCCAAAGTTTCATGGACATGCGCTTAGTCTTTCATAGGATTTTTTTTATTTTTAGTTTTTTAATAAAATCATTGATAAGGTGTATTTTAATTGTAAAAGTTCAAAAGGTCATAAATTTGGGCCTAGGGAGCCAATTTGGTCATGGAGATGCTTGTCTTTTGACCCAAAGCCTCCGCTTAACCCCTACCCACTTTTCCTAAGTTTTAAGTGATTATTTATCACTTAAGTGAAATTCTCTCTGAAAAAGGCAGAAAGTGAATAAAAAATTAGAAAAAGGAAAAATATGGAGAAAAAACACATCCCTAAATCAGTGGAAACTTGTCCCAGACACGTTCCGGGTAACTAAGGATGATGTTGGGGATAATTGGAGACCAAATCAAGATCAAATCGGCTTGATTCCAATCAAATCCATGAGGGGGCGAATTTCTCCTTAGAGGGGCACATTTATCAATGAAAAAACTCACCTCTTGTTGTATACGTGTCATAAAAAGAGGGGGGGGTGACCTACCTTGTGAGAGGTGGCGCCTACCACCTCTAGTTCACTCTAGTTCGCCCCAATCATCTCAAAAATCTCCAACACTTGGCACATTCGCTCCCTTCGGGTTTGCTCTCATTTTTCCTATTTAAACGAGGCTTTCTTCCTCATTTTGATGGAAGGAAGGAACCTAAACTCTTGTAACATGATATTGCTATTATCTTTGTGAATAAAATTTAGACTTTGGAGGTCCGTATGGTGCAAGAGCTTTCATGGTGAATGCTTGAGATCGAAGTGATACTAGCTTAGTTACATTCTTCCTTATGCAGGTTGAGTCATCTAGCGTATAGGATTATATTCTAATCCATAGAGTAGGCATTTGAGATTTTCAATTTGCTTACTCGTGCTAGGTTTTCAAGTAACAAGTTGTAGTCAGTTATACTAATGTTTTTTGGGTTTTAGTTAACTTATCGCACTAGATTTGATCTTGCTTGCTTTGAAGTGTTTTGTAGCTTCCCAAATCATCAACCATGAAGGAGAACTAGGAGCTCGGTTGCATCCTCTATCCCTTCACAACATCTTTTGGATCTAACCTTTCTTATGCCACATGGACTTCTTAGTCTTCACAATATTCAAGCTGTGGCTTGAGGCCTTCTTTCTTTCTCTTCAATCAAAATTTTTTCTTGGTTACCTGTTGAAGCAAGCTATTTCATTTTTTTTTAAATTATCATAAAGATTAGCTTGTTAGTTTACTAGATCTAGAGCGCATCTAAATCTTAGTTATAAGCCTAGATCTAGCATCTTTTACTTAGTACTTTAAGTAGCATAATTTTCCAAATCTTTGCTAGTACTGAGTAGTGTATTTTTTTTATTGTATTATTGGATTGATCTACTAATTTGCAAACTTTTAACTTGCCGGTTTTTAGCAATTTGAACAAAAGAGAGAGGGATTTGCTGCCAAATTTTTTTGCTTTAAGCCTTCCGGAGCAACTGAGATCCAACCCACTTCCCCCTTCTTCGTTCCCCTTCTTTCCCGAGCAATTTGTAAGTCGTTTTGACCTGTTTTTTAGGTTCAAACGGCAGTTTTTTCTCTAAAATAGCATTGTAATAAATCATAAATAAAAAGCAGGTGGGATACACAATGCCCACACTCCATCCCCCCTAGGGGGTCTCGCATTGTCTTTTTATGGTTTGACATTTTCTAACGTTTTATTTTTACAACACATGCACACAATCCGCCTTCACGAGCTGTATTCTTTGCTTAATTAGTTTTAGTTTTCTTTCTTTCATTTTGGACAAAGTAACGAAACCTAACCCGACATTGATATATCGAATTACCCAAAAGATCTTGCTTGTTTGGGGAAAAGATATTCCTTTCCGTCGTAATTAGTCTCACCAATGTTACCTTTTTTCGTTTAACAGTATTAATTTGGAATAAAACAATTTGTCATTCGGGTGTATGCTCTTGCCCATCGTAGGTTCACCCTGAGCTTTGGGATAATCAAAAGCAGGAATGCGCACTGATTGATTTCTCACATCTAACTAAGCAAACTCATTTTAATAAAAGCAACTTCCCCAAAACATTACGAAAATCCAGAGTAACGAACCTGAGAAATAGTGGGAAAATTATTCGGGGAAAACGGGAACAACTAGAAAGTGACCATGGGGTTCCATTAGGCTACATCCTTGTTGATGTAGTGTTGAACAACCCCCCACAACTCCATCTAGCCCACATTTTCCCATGTGGAACCACTCTTCTCAGAATCTGGATATATTCTCAGTGCTTCACAATATATCAAGAATCCCCTTCCCCATAACTTAATACATCCTTAATCACTTTAAAATTGACCAAGACTCCACTTCCAATACATCTACAGCTTTCAGCAGCTTTAGACTCCATTCAACACTAGCACTATCTTCAATTTCATATTTTGCTTTCAGGTCATTTATGTTATCAATTGCCATATCTATTTTCATGCTGCTGTTATATTAATTTTACTTGCAAGTAGCTTGTTTCAGTATTGATTTATCAAAACTCCTAACAAAAACAATTCATTCATAACTAATAAAAGTAATAGCCTTAGCAACTCTTTCATAGGGACTACTCCCCTTGGCTCCGTTGGGAGTGGCCTAAACAGAGGAGTCAGGATCATGTGACAACACCTAACTCGAAACTTTCCCCCAAGGACGCACTTAGCAGCTTGAAGATTTCTACTGTGCTAATTTCCCCCCAGGTGCGTGAAAGGCGGCAATAAGGTCACATCTTCAAACTCAAATATGGTGGACCCTACACTATACAAGCAATTGATAGGTTCCTTGATGTATTTGGTCAACACTATGATAAATATATGTTTTGCAGTGAACACCTTGAGTTAGTTCATGGTGGAGTCAGAGAAGGAGCACTCGGTAGTAGCAAACCATGTGCTCATATACTTGAAGGGAATAGTAGAGTATGGTTTGAGATACCTTCGAGCTGGTGAGGTGAAGTCGCAGGAGTATACAGAGTTAGAAAGAGCAACGAGTGCATTAGACACGAAGGCACCCTAGGGTGTCGCTTTAGCTTGGGATTAATGATAATATCTTGGTTCAACAAGAAGCAAACTTTTGTGGCACTCAACTCAACAAAAGAAAAGTATATGGAAGCCAGTAATGCTAGTTATGAGGCCATCTAGCTTCACAAGTTACTTCTAGGATTATTTGATCGGGAGTTGACTCCCATAATGATTTACTATGATAAATAAAGTTGTATCAAACTCTCCGAGAATCCAATGTTTCATTATAGGTCCCAGCACATCGAGATCATATATTACTTCATTTGAGACAAGATTCAAAAGGGAGTGGTAAAGCTCTTGTATGTACCCGGAAACTAGCAGGTTGCTAATATTCTAACCATGCCCTTAACAAAAGAGAAGTTTGAAGCATTCAGAGACAAACTTGGATTGGTGCAGAATTCCATCGTCAGTAAGAGGAAGTGTTGAAGAATGTAGCTTACACAAGAACTTTCACACAAGTTCAATGTGAACGTGCTTGAAGTTCGAGTTAATTCTATTTTGTAATTCTCTTTAGGACTAAAGTGAAAGTCTTATATTTAGTTGACCGAATCTAATAAAGTGAATTTATACATTAGTGATTTAAATTAATCTCAACCATACATCTCATAGAGAGATTAGGGTTTTGGTAGAATAGGGTTCTACCTCAAATATAAAGGCATAACAAGATAGACAGTTTCAAAATAGTTTTTGTTGAATTATTGAACAATTCAACAGGTCAAGCGACTGAAGGAGACAAAGAAATAGCAGAAGGAAGAGGATCGTCAAAGTACAATCCATGTGGTACAATCCATAGAGTCCATAGAGTACAAATTTGTTTCATATAATAGTACAACTAATATTCATTTTCACATGTGGATCATACCTTCTCAGCATGCCATACAACTCAATTCAAGGTTGATTTGTTTATCTTGCAACCACTGGTTTCAAGCAAACTGTGGAGGTTTCCTTTTAAGCTTTGATTAAATGAATGATAAGTTGATTTGAAGGAGAAATTCCTTGTGTGAAATTGCTCTTTATGCTTTCACCATTTACTTTCCAGCTATCTATGTGATTGTTGCCATGTGAAGAAGTTAATTTTTTGCAATTAAATAATTTACTTGTTTAGTTGAGAACATAAGGATAGCAGACACCTAGGGTTTGGAATTTTCACAAAGATTAGCCACATAATCTCAACACCACCACTTAATCTGAATAAGGAGCCACATGAGATGATATCAAAATACATCATGTTCCCCCCCTTATTGGCAACTCACATATACCGATACGTGTCCATAGACAATTGAAGATGGGCTTTGGATGAGATTTGGTGAGAACATTAGAAAGTTAATCTATGGAAGGAACAAAATTTGGCACAAATTTTCCATGAACATGGAGGTGTCTAATGTAATGCATCCATAACTCAATGTGTTTAGACTTGCGATGATTCATTGGATTATGAATAAGCTCATTAGAACTATGGTTATCACAAAATAGGATGGAAGGATGTCAATGAGCGAGATCTAGTTCACCAAGTAACATCCCCATCTAGGACTCCAAACTCAATGTGTTTAGACTTGCGATGACTCTAGACTTGATTGCCACCACTGCCTGCTAACTAAAACATGTTTCCATGATTAATGGGATTTGTCTTTTTTCTCCTTTTTGGCCATTTATTTGACTTTGACCGCTCGCTTAAAAGTCCAACTAAGTACAACTTAGCTAGTAAAATTCATACACCCTTCTTCCTATCTGAACTACGCCTTTCTCATAGTCTACAATACGAAGTCTAGTCTCTCCATGTTTCTTCCAGCTATAGCTACTCTTCACATCCTCAACACAAAAGCAGAAGGGAAGGCTCAACCTGTTGCACAAAGTCCATGTTTCCTCCAAAACAATGGCGGCTTACCAAATGCGCCTCGACTCACAACAATGCTTATTTGGGGTTGCAAATAGAAGAGATCGGACTTCACATTGCCTTTTGGCTTCTCCTCTAAGCCATGCGAACCCTCCATGAATATTTGCGACCCTCTGATAGTCCTCATCCACCTCACAAGATCCACAGCTCTGCTCCAACCTCACAGCTTCCTCTCGAGCTAGCGAGACTTCCCCTTTTTGTTGCTACCTTATTTCCATAAGAGCTTCAACTCTCTTTTTCTGCCACGAGGATCCCTTTCTCCACGGATTTGCTAGGTCATACGCCAAGCTCCGGCTCCTCCTCTATTCGTCCCAATCAATGATGGCTTCGTCCCTTGGAAAGATGATCATAGCCTGCTCAAGATGCCATGACTTTTCCAGGTGTAGATCACGACTCCCAATCTCAAATCGCTACTAGAAATAAGTGGTCGCTACCAGAGGTGTTGAAATGTTGATACTGTTGTCCGCCGATTGCACACCAATAACAAAAACTTTCCGAAAGTTCTATCCTCACTTGAGAAAGTGGGAGAGGTCTAACCTTGGGGGCAAACACAGAGCTAGGTACTATCACCTACTCCTAGCTCCTCCGTTTAGGCTAAATCCTAACGAATCCAAGGGGGGTAGTCCTTAACAAAGAGTTTTCTATGGCTCAATGTTGTTAAAGTGTTTTTAATTGGTTACCGATGCGGATGGGTGTTGTTTAGGAGTTATTATGATTAAATGTGTTTGTTTATTATGAATTCGACACATAAGACAAAGCAATCCACGTTGCTATCAAGAGAATTAAAAGATAAACAATAATTCAAGACTTTGCGAAATAAGGATGCATTCACAGATAAGAATTTAAAGATGCCAAAGACAAGTGATCCAGATATAACAATTACGCAAAAATTAAAAGATTGGTGCCTTTATGGAGTCAACGCTCTGTAAATCCTTAAGAAATAAACAAGTCCTGAAATAAAGCTAGTGGATGTAACGTTGTGCAAGTGCTCTTGGTATATTTTAAGGATTTTAAGTGATCTTGCTTATGGTGTCAGCAAAGGTTTTTCAAGAGCTGGGAAAATGTTCCAAGTTTAATCTGTTGAAGACATGATGGCCCGCCTAGTATCCGAGGCTGGTATCACGAAGATTGACCAGCTAGCTGAGAAGCTTAGACAGCGAGGAGTTTCGGCGCCTCTTAAGAAGAACTTAGGAAATTCTCTACAACGTCGGTGCGTTGGTTATGGGGTTTAAATTTTATTATGTTTCTCTTGCAAGCTTAAAAATCCAATGCCGTTTCTGGGTACTCCGATTTTGAAGTCGGTCAGAGCATACTCAAGCAAGGAGGCAACGAAGTTAATTAATTATGGGGGAATGAGTTGCAAATTTTCTTAAGTCAATTAATTAAAACTCTCCGACAGAGAGCGCTCTTGACCTTGTCTTATGACAAACGTTCAAGAGACTTAGCTAATCTAAAGGCCTAATGCAAGGATATGCAAGTCTAACTATGCTCTCCGATAGAGAGTGCTCTTGACTTGGGTTATGACAAGTTCAAGAGACTTAATTAATTAATTGATTAAAATTAAAAGAAAAATAAAGAACTAAACTACCAAAGAGTTTCTTTCAGGCTTTTTAGGCCCTAATCGGGAAAGCATGGGGGTAAGTAAGATTATATCAAAAAAGTAAACAAACTTTGCATTAGCTAAGTAAATAAACAAAGAAACCTTTTTGTCTTTTTCTATTTTATGCAAGATGAAATAATCAGAAATAAACTATATAACCTCAATGAAAAACGCAACTCTAACAATTTGAAACTATTCTATCCTACTTTTAACAAATTATGAAACAAAGCATGAAAATGAGAAGACGATACAAGCTTCCCCCAAATGGGGGAAGAGGGGTGTGGGAGCTGTAATCCCACTTGCTCTTTATTAATTTGTTTACAATGATTTCCTTTGCTGCCCCTTTTTTGCTTATTTTCTTATTCCTGGAAGGCCTTTGGAACAATCTGCAGAAAGGGGAAAGAAGAAGAGGGAATTTATGGTTTTTTAGGGCTTGATTCTTCAGAATTCCGCCAGCATTTTCACTGTACCTGTCACAGAAGTGAAAAAACAGCAAACATATATTGTTAAAAGAAGGTAGGAAAGACAATGCAAAAATAAAAATTTTAAAAAAAATTTGGAAAAATTTTTATACTTAGAAAAAATTTTGAACATTCACATGCAAAGCATAAATTTTCCTTAGATCTAATGAAAGAAACTAGATCTAGCAAAAGCCCTAAAAACAGATCTGAATAATGAGTATTGAAACTTGGATCTATTTCATGAACAAATGCAAAAATTTTAAAAAATGAAAGGTAGAGGTAGAAGTTTGAAGATGGAGCTTTGGAGTAAGATCTCCTTATGTTTTTCCTCTTGGACAAAGCCCAACTTTGTAGATCCTGAAAAACAATAGTGTTAGAAAAGTTCTTATGATGATGGAGATGAGATTGATGCAACTAAGCTCGCACCCTTCTCCAAACGGCAAGATCTTCTAAGACAATCAAACTCGAAACCCGGTGAGATCAAACAAAATAACTAGTATGCTATGAATATTAAACCATGATCAATATTTCATATAACTGAATACTTGTACTCATCTAGGTTAAGATAAACTTTGCATAATAATCCAAATTGACAGCTACAAATGGAAGATCTTATGTTTTAACAATAGACTTCTAAAGCTAGTTATTTGATTCACCATATGAGTAACAAATTTAAAACAAGGAAAGAAATCACCTCATAAGATAGACATCCACCAATGAAGAAACAATCCCATAGACCTCCAAAGTCGAAAAGCTTTATTCAATAAAATAATGATTACAATTTTTGCAGAGTTTCTATGCCCAAAAGTCCCTCTTGTAGAGCTCAAAAGAGCCTCTACTTATACAAAAAGGAAAGAAAATAGGGCTCAAATCCCTAAATCCAGACTAAGAGTAACACCGAAGTAATTGAATGAGCTCGGCATGATGATTTGGAGTTGAACTGAGCTGGAACTGAGTGCTGGAGTAATGAGGGGGGGTGAGGTGGCTCATCCTCTCTCGTAATGATCACCCAACCAATAGATAACCCGCACTTCAACCAAAAACGGATTTGACCAAAGAGGGCAAATTTCTGACTGATAGTTCAATTGTTACACTCCGATACTTGATCTAAAACAGACCGATATTGATTGGAATCATCATAAATGCTCTATGCCATGTCATTTAGCCTTTTATTTTATTCAATTTGGTTTATTTTGGAGAGTTTTTTATTTTCTCCAAAATATTCATTTTTAATATTTTAATTAATAATTTCTTCGTAAATGACTTTTTTGAGAAATTATTAATTATGAGGCTGAATGAACTTCTGAAACTTGGAGATAGCTGGCCGGCTGATCATGAATGATTTTTGGCTTAAGGTTAGAGCCTCCAATCACTGAATTCGGGTTTCGGCTAACTAACTTATTACAAATTGAATTTTTCCATTTAAATTATGGAAAATTTTAATTAAAAATTTAGGGAAAATTTAAAAAATTTAAAAATATAAAAATAAAAATTTTGACGCGTCAGGTAAAAAAATTTCGAATTTTTCCTGAGGGTCCTAGTGACTTAGGACATGACCATAGTCTATTCTAACAATGTCTAGTAGGTTTATATATACTCATTTAGGCTCTAATAACCCCCCAAGGCCCAGAATTCAAAATCGGGCATTCCAGCTTTGGAGGAAGCGAGAGAAAACCTCATCAATTATACTCGGCTATAGGCAAAGCATAATTGTCAAGGGCAAAAAACTCCCTGGAATACCTTAGTTGAAATTCTACGTCTTAGGAGACCGAACCACTCAAAACACCCTACTAGCACATTTTATAACAAACCCCGCGGGGCCATGGTCATAATTACTCAAAACAAAAACTGGCTAGGCACAAAGGCGGATCATTTGATACACTGGAAACAAACATTTGTCATGTTTGTCAAATGGCGGCTCCTCAACTAATCCAACTATGGTACAAAAAGTGGATAACAGATACAATCAATGGTTTGCGGCATTCAATAACATATCACAACCTTTGTTATTTCCTTTGACTAAATTGATGCATGAAACCAATAGAATTCGACCCTATGGATCAAATCTCGAAAAAATCGGCTTCCCCAATGAATTCCAAATATCACTTCTTCCCAGCTGGAATCGGCCCCTCAAATATCTTGTTCACTGCTCCATAAAATCGACTCTCTTAGCTAAGATGAAAACCTCTCAGCAATTTGGCATCCGCGATTTTGAAACTACAAATTGATTTCAAGGTTGTCAAATGAAGATCAATTGGGAACCTTGAATAGATTTCCCCCTCACGCTAACAGGAAAACTTGCTATGATACCACTGTGACGTTCCCAATACAAACACTTTGTAAACAATTCATAGATTCATTCTATAAAAGACATTTCATCAAGTATTTTGCAAACCAAAAATGGAGGGACAATATAAGCATTTTATTATTACCAATGGACTGAGATTAGAAGCTCTATGGCTGCTATGGCAGCGGAAAGCACACAATAAGCCAACACAAACACCAAGAATATGGCACAGCTCTTATACTACTATCTGGATGCTCAAAATGATGCCAACCCCAAAGATGAAGCTCACACAAGAATCCTGGATGGATCCTCCTCCGCATCTAGCTAGGGTGGATATCTCACCATCGAAACTAAACCCTATTGGGTGGATGGAGTTTGCCAACGCCAAACGGAAAATCTAACTAACCCCCAAATGGTCTCAATAGATAATGTCCAAAATCAATAAGCATGCCTAATATGGATGAGTTCTTCACTTTTTATTTTCTTCTTTTGGCCAAATACCATGGGCAATACCATGGGTCACCCAAAACAACAAAACCACTTTAGTCGGTAAAACACCAACATAACCACCAAATAAGATGATTTTAGCCTATGGGAATCTAATAGGCTACTCGATGGTCCCTATAGGCAACATCACACTACTAGACCTAGCAGCAATCCATCCTTTAGCAGATCTGAATACAAACTTACCATTAGATCAGAGGGGCATAATACTTGTTAAACATAACACAAGCAAATACCAGAATGAACATGAGCATCAACTGACCAAAAATTGTTCCTTCATACATCAAGTAAATTGGCACAGAGATTCAGTGATATTGGGACTATGGCACAACTATGCTATTGCGTTACACTGTCAAACAAGTGCATTTATAAAACACGACAATAGTAACCCTTAAATCCCAGATCCTAGTCACAAGAAGCTCCAATACAGTAGGCCCATGGAGCTAGCTAGAACATCAAGTAAATATCCTATCGTAATGGGTCCCATGATAAAGGATATTACTGGCAAGGCCCATCTACCACAATTATTGGATAATACAAACTCAAATAACATGCCAAGAATTCCTGCTGCAAAATAAGATTGAGCTCATTTATTACTACCAACATAGATCCATCTTAAACCCGGATCTACCAAGCACTCGGAGGGATTCAATTTCATGAGGTGTGTTACCACCTAAATTGTACTTAGTGGATTTTTCAAGTGAGATGACAAGGTTTGAACAAGCACACTTGTTCATGATCAGAGTTCAGAAGTCCGCCAGGTTTTTTCTGGGAGTCTGTTCAAAAAAAATTGTAACAAATGTTCATACCCCCTTAAAAGACTTGTAATAAAATGTTCTAGCATGGTAGAGTATGTAAAAGACGCGGTCTCCTAGACTTATATATCAATCTGATTCGCCAGAGTGTTTTTTCCCTTGGTGATTATTTGTTGTTGAATAAACGACTAATAATTTATGAGTTTTTCACTCATACCTCCAAAGTTGGGGTTGTCGTATTGTCATTTAAGCCTGAGGAGGTTATTAGAGTCTATGTGTCAATGTATATAAACATGCTAAGCATTAATATTGAGTAATATGGACATGTGCTAGGTCCTCCTACGTTTATTTTTAAGTTTTGGAAAAAATAAAGTTTTCCGTAAACTTAGGCTTTTTTTAATAGTCTAATTGGAAAATTTGGAAATGTAATAAAAGTGTGGTTAAGGATCGGATTTTGCCATGGGGGTGCCCATTTTCTAGCTCAGTGCACCCGTTTAACCCAAAATCCCACTTTTTCCAAGTTTTAAGTGATAAATTTATCACTTAACTCAAAAATCTCCAAAAAATCAAAACTATTAATTAAAAAATAGAAATAATTAATAAATGGAGAAAATCCCCAAATTCCTAAATCAGTGGAAAATGCTTTGATTTGACTAAAATCAGTTTCATTGGCTCTCAGTAGTGAAGGCGAGTTAAACTGGTGATGAAGGAAAGTGTTTCCAGTTAATGAGAGAGGTGGCGTGAGCATCTCCCAGTGTAGGTTGCGCCCTCTCTCCCTCTCTCTCATGTGTGGGTGATGTGACAGAGGATGAGTGGGTTGGTATGGTTTGGAAAGAAAGGTGGCAATCAACTCTTCAGTTCTACTCCTCTTCAACTCAGTTCAAGCTCAGATCATCTCAGTTCAACTCTACCTCAACCCCACTCTCTCTCTCAGTCATGGATGCACCCCCTCTGGGCCTCTCTGGCTATAAATAAAGAACAACCCTCTCATTCCAAACTAGTTAGAGTTGGATCACGAGATGGTGGTTGTGGTAATACTGTAATATTCATTCATTTGTTGAGAATAAAGAAGCTTTGGAGGCTATACCATGTAGTGTTTTTTTTTAGTGGATTTCCAACGTCATGCTGCAAATGTGGTGACCTCTACTTTTTTCTCATTTTTTGTTGCTTTTGTATACTGGCTTCGAAAGATTCAGTTGAATCGATAGGAGTTTAAATTTGGCAAGTAAGATTACTTGCTTCCTTTTAATTCATATTATGTATGCTCAAGAATCTAAGTTACATGTTTAGATAAGATTATTTTTGCATAATATTTTCATTCTTTCATACATATATATCCAGATCTCGCAAGGTGTGTGCAAGATTTATGATTTAGTTGCAAGTTCCCAAAAACGGATGAGGTGTGGATTAAGATTGACGCCATTCATTTTCCAATAAGCTCGAGACATTGTCTCTCGACACTCCACAAAAGGGCCTCCCTTTGGCTTGTTCATTCCAACAACAAACCAGGCTTCACTCCTCTTCCTCTTTTCTTTAAAACCAAACATTTCCTTGGTTATTGTGCTTATGCATAAATGTCTAAATTATCATATTCAAAATTATTCGTTAGATCTCATCTTATAAGCATTTAAGAAAGCTAGATCTCAAATTTTCAAAGTTTCATAAAGCATCTACTTAGATCTAGTTTAGGAAAATTCATTTCCAAGCAAGCTTGTTTAAAGGTAGATCTAAATCTTGTTTAAAATGCATTTTCATGGATCAATCCAAAGTTAAATCTTGCAATCAAAGTGCACATTGTATTGGCTTCCCAAAAGGAAAGACAAGATCTCAAGGAAAGCTTGGTTATTTTATTGTTCTTTTTTGTAGTTTAATTTAGCAATTTTTACTAAGTATTTGTGGGTTGTCCAAACACACTTAAAGTGTTTTTGGGCATTTTTAACTACTATACGCTTGCTGGTTTTTAGCAGGTCCACGAAAAAAGAGAAGGAAACTCTACCCGAAATTCCATTTTTGGGCCATTTGGAGCTTCCCTGGGGTTCTCCCTACTTCTGGGTTTCTTTTTCTCACATTTTGTAAGCCTTTGGATCCCAGTTAACAAGGACCAAGGAGCACTTATCATAAAGATTATAACCGCGATTAATAAAGATATCTCGAGTAGGCTCTTTCGAGCCCACTCCCCATCCCCCCAGGGAGGATCCGCGTCTTTGTCATTTTTTGTTATTTTCTTATTTTTCTTTAGTTTAGTTCTTTCGCGCAGGATAGTATACTTTGATAAATGCTGCAATTTGTTATATCATTCCATAGTTTGTTTTGAAATCAAAGTAATACTAATACTTACCCCACGACTTCCCGAGTTACCCGAAAGGGGAAAGAGATGCGTGGTAGATTTAATTAGACAACTTGTTCTTTCTTTCAGTACTTCAGTTTTATTTCACTTTGCATGCTAAAATTTACACCTCCTCACTTTCCCGATGTTGCCCACCTATTTCGACTAGGTGGCAACTTCATGTACATTGAAGATGTGCATTCTGTGCAGTTTGTACCATGGAAAAATTCTAGAGATTTTTTGCTCAGCAAGGCAATTATGGCCATTTTGTACACGAAATGTCCACTTCCCTACGTGGAATAGTTAATGTAACTTTACATGTCATCATGGGTCATTCCTCTAAGGATGTCACCATGGACTTTATTATCAAGGAAGTCCTCTTCACCGAGTGTTTTTTTTCCCTTCCAGTTAATTTTCTTAATTAACAATTTTAATTGGTTGGGTTTTTCACTCACCAATCCTCCAAAGTGGTGAATTGGCGTTCTGATAATCAAGCCCATGAGGTGGCCAAGGTTTCAAGTTGTTGTCCATAACCATGCTAGCCATATCTTGTAGTCTTGCGGAATTTCGTTAGGATTTTAATTTCCATTTTGATTTTTTCCCAATTAATTAACTTTACCATTTGGTGGTTAATTAATTAAGTTTCGATGTAATAATGTAATCTCTTGAACCTGGGCATTTTGTAATAGGGGCTATGAATGCAAATGAAAAAGCTATGACACCCTCTAAGCCATTGGTTCAAGTCTCATGTCATTCTGACAAGGGGTTGGGAAGTTAGACCAATTTTGGTTAAGACAAGGTATTTTTTTCTAGGAAATTAATTTAATTTCCAAGGGTGAAAAATTAAATTATTTGATTTTGAAGGAAAAAATCAAATAAGGCCATAGTAATTAAGTTTGGGAGGTGGCTAAGCATAATTAATTTTTATTTAAATAAACCCTCCCATGGTCAAAATAAATTTTTGAAGATTTCCTAAGTGCCCCTCTTGTCTTAATAAAAGATAAAAAATAAAATATTTAAAGTAAAAGATTTAAATAAAAGATGAAAAAAAAAAAAGATAAGAATAAAAAATCAAAATTTGAGTCAAAGGAGGCCCCAAATAAAAAAAGAAAATATTTAAAAGAAAATATTTAAATAAAAGATTAAAAAAGATAAAAAAATAAAAAATAAAAGATTTAAAATAAAATATAAGAATAAAAAATCAAAATTTGAGTCAAAGGAAGCCCCAAATAAAAAAATGAAATAATAAAAAGATAAAAATGAAAGATAAAATAAAATATTAAAATAAAAGACAATATAAAATATAAAAAATAAAAGATAAAAAATTAAAATTTGATTCAAAGGGGACCCCACTTGAGTCATGGAAACCCTAGATCTAAGGGTCAAGCTTCATTGTGACATGGATCTATCTTTTTGACCATTGATTTGAAGTGGCACCTTTGCTTATGATTGGTGGATGGCTTGCAAAGTCTACAAACCTAGATCTAAGGGTGGAGAAGAGCTAGAGTTTAGATCTATGTTTTGAACCCTTGATTTGGGAGTGGGTTTGGGATCTTTTCAACTATAAAAGAGAGGCCCCTCCTCTCATTTTAAGATCATTCTTTGGAGCATGGTTATGCTACCAAAATACTCTCTCTTCTCCCTCTCTTCTCTATTCTTCTCTCTCAAGCCCTAAAAGGCTCTTTGTATCAAGCTTTGCCCTAGTTGGGCCATAATCAAGTGAAATCTTTGGAGGAACTCTTGTCTCATGGTGTTGGCTTTCCATTTTCAAATCTGAGTATAACATTTTCATTTGTGAGTTTATTTTTCATTATACATGCATAGATGCCCCTTGCAAAGGTCTTTGCAAAGGGGATTTAGTTGTGAATAGTTATTTACATCTATTTGTGAGTAGTTTTAGCTAGATCTACAAAGGTCTATGTAGATCTTTTTATTTTGCTCACCTCTTACTGTATTTTGTAGATTTCTCACAATTATTTTGCAGATCCAAGGCTTTGGAAGAGGGCCTCCCAGGCCAAGCACCTATCTTGCATTTTATCTTCAAGATCCATTCATTTATTAAGAGTTTTATTTTGTATTTTGCATTTTCGCTCATATTTTTGTCACTGTTTTAAAACTAGGTTTTATTCATTGTATAGTGAATAAAACCCTTGTTTTAGGGCTTTCATTCATAGTAGATTAGTTTGATATTACAAATCTGCAATTTACTTGTCATTTCAGGGCCTAAAAACCCATTTTTAGGCCACCAGAAGTTCAAGTTTTACATAGTTTCAAGTTTAGATTTTTGCACTGTTTTTTCTGAGTTTTTGGGGTTAACTTCTAACATACTTTCTGTAGTGTTTTCTGCTGTAAATTCCAGCGAAGTAGGTCACTGTTTTTTGCAGGTTTTTACACAGGGAAGGACGAGGTGCTGCCAAAATTTCATCAGAAAAAAAGCCCTAAAAGTTATGGGTGCAAAAAGGAGTCCAAAACCCCATTTTTTCCTCTATTTTCTATCATTTGTAAACCCCAAAGAGTAGTACTCTTGGGGTATTCTTCAAATCTCTTTAAAATCATTTGTAAATCTTGTATATGAAGTTAGAGTAGTGATAGGGTAGAACACTAGTTGTTAGATTTACTTTTCTGCAAGTAGATCTAGTCTTTTGCTTTCTGTTTACCCACCATCTCTGTTAGAGGGATTGATGTGTGGTTAGGTTAATTGTTTAGAGTAGTTCTTTCGTTTCTGTTCTTTTTATTTCCAAGCACTTAGTTAGATTTACTTTCTGTTGCAAAGAACTAATTTTACAACTTGTCTTTTGGTATATCCTTTGTCCCTATCTGTTATCTCCCTTTAGGGAACTCGGATCAGAGTATGAAAAGCAGAAAGGCAGGGGCTTAGATTTAATTAGATAACACTGCCTTGTTTGTTTACCTATTTTTGTACCAAACACATTTGCTTTACCAGTCCAAGGTTCAAGTACCAGCACCTCCCATAAGGGATACCGCTTGGTTGAGCCCTGTTGATAGTTTTAAAATTTACTTGCATGCTTAACCACTACAAGATTTAAAATTTACCCCTAAAATTAACCAACAACAAATTTAGCCCATGTTCCTCTACTCGGTTATCACCCTTCGAAGCACTCATGAGATATGACAAGGGGTAGAGGAGTTTTAGTAATAGGCATCCATCACATTATTGCTTTAATCCAACTGAAAACTGGTGACCTTTGGAAGCCACGGGGGGTGAAAGACCGAGGGGGGTCTCACGGCGTTCGCGTCCTCCCTTGTTGGGCGCCTGGCACTAGGGGTTTGATCTGTGAGCTACAGGTGGGCTTGTTCCATTGTTTTGAGCGCAACAGCACTCCACTTTTGGATTAAGGGGATATGTGGTAGGGGTAGACACACCACTATTTGAAAACCTAATACAAGAAGAAAAACTGTAATAAAATTTACTAAAAAGAACAAGAAGCATTGCAAAACAGGCTCTACACTCCAGCAGGGAATCACAATACATTTTCACTCTAGCATTTCACTGCAGCACTTTACTTTCAGTTTCATTTACTTTCAGTTCTGCAATTGTTTATGTGATGAATGCTTAATAACTCAATAACATTTGTTTAACTGCTTCAAGTAATTCAACTTAAAGTCTTTCCATTTTCATTTACTGTTGGTTTAATAAATTTCATTTAAGGCATTTTCCTTCTGCTATCTCTTGCCTATAACTTGTAAATCTGGTTCATATTTGTCTAAACTGTAACGACTTTACTTGTTCATTTGTTTATACTGATAAATTTAGATCATCTGTACATTGGCTAGATATCTTGATTCATTACTGTTTATAACTGTATCATCTATTTGTTTATTCATCTCATTGTTAGATAACATTTAACCTATGAGATAATTAACCCAGATTGCATCTCATTAAAGGTTGCATTCTCTGACTCCATTCTTTAGGCACTGGTTGTATCTGAATAAAGGCTTGATTGTCATTTGAGAAATATTGCATTTGCATTGGCTGATTGTCGTCCTTAGTAAATAGTAAAACCTAAGCCTTTCACCTAATAATAAAGATCATTTTAACTCAACTGTTAATAAACTTAGGAATATAGTCTTTCGTAGGGACTACCCCCCTTGGCTCCATTAGGATCTGGCCTAAACAGGGGAGTTGTGGACTGTGGTGACAGTGGTCCCCAACTCTCACTTGCCCCCAAGGACACACATACCAGGTTGTTGACTTTCCTATGCCCTAAAGTGTGTATTAGGCGGCAACACCGGATTGAGGTTCACTTGAACCGAAAGAGACTCTTCGAGGTTAAGTTTTCTTTTTTATAACAAACAAAACGTAGTCTTTAAAATCTTTAAAATCAACAAGACTCCGTTGTGTATGCTCTGCACCACTGCGGTTTGACCGAACAGTTGGTTGCATCAAAAGCAACATGGGTGACTAGTCTAATTAGTTTCACATATAAAATAAACCTCCTCAGGCAAAAATCCAACGCCTCGATTTGATCGGTTGCGGTGGACAAATTCACAAAGGAAGCGGGAACAACTGGGTAGCAATCTCAAGACACCATCAGGCTACACTCTTGTTGGTGTAGTGTTGGACACGTCTCAAAGACTCCGACCCAACCCACATATTCCTTGCGTGAAGCCGCATCGGATAAGGGTTTTGGACATACTCCTCGTACCTTAGGGTATAATTGGAGTTCCCTTCCCCCTAATTTAATTCACTCATCTGCCATATTAATCTAAAATTGACCAAGGGCATTTGCAACACATTTTCCCAGCAATACAACAGCACTCTCTTATCTTCGGACTCCATTTTTATCACTGATTTTTACATTATACAATCATCTGCTTATATATGCTTTATGTATCATGTGTTGATCTTTATGTTGTTGTGCTTCAAACATATAGTGTTGCAATCTCTCGTTTAAGTATTGTTTCCATCAAACTCCTAAGTATCCAAATTATCATCCAACAAAAACTACAAACTTTGAAGCAGAATATCTCTTTTTAACCTGCAGCCACTTTTCAGATTAAGCATTTGCTTCCAATACTGCATGATCTTTAACAGTAGAATCGTTCAGCTCACTCTCCCTCTGCTCACCCTTCAGCTAGAACCTAAATTGCTTGTTTCAGATAGACCTTGATGATAGTCATTGCCACCCAGTTGCATAAACTGTGATTATGTCTTACTAGGACCATTTCTTCCTGAATCTACTACTCTGTCCTCGCAAATTCTTTAACTTTTCCTTTAGTGATACATTCTCAGAAGCAAACTTTTTGGAGTCAACTCCTCACACTCACACTCAGGCTATTTGATAAAACAAATAAGTAGCATAATGAATAATCAGAGCAGTGAATCAGAAGTTGAAACAGATCCGTGCACAGTAAGCAGAATCTGGTTAAATCTCATGGTCCATTACCTTTTTATTGATTCCTTATATGGCTCTACTAATGAAGTTGTATTTCACATTATTCTTTGGAAAAAGCAGAAAAAATATTCAACAAAGAAGAAAACATGATTACCAATTTTATGAAAGGGACTCTAAACTTGAGTTTCATCGATGGGCTTGGGCCCCAGAACTCACTCAGATATTAAGATAAGATAAGATCATTTTATTAATCTCTAATGAATGACCACAAAAGTAGGTCAATGGGATTGTTTGGAACCAAGATGTCAATACAAAGTGGGAGCAATAAGGTGGCCCCTATAAAGATGAAATGCAAAAAGAAAAGTATGTCTAAAACCTAGCAATATTATATCCCTGGTTGCAATAGGCATTTAGGAGTTCAAGCAGAATGCACATCCTTGAGGCTGCAGCAAGGATCCAATATTGTGTTTGTAGATTAGTAACCAAACTCCAAATGGTCAAGTAAACTCTAAACAAGAAATAAAACAAAACTAACAAGAACTAATAGAAATAAATGGGACAAGTGCTAAACAAAATGGAATGGAACAAGAGTATGCTAAACCAATTGTTTTATTGCCCTATGGTCCAGCTAAATACAATAATATCACCTAGGAGGTGCAAGCTTCAAGGGGATCCAAGAATCTCACTTAGGGAGGTCCTTTTTGTCCACACAATTGCAAGATAACTAGCATAGAACACTGGAAAAACACTTGCTTCTTGGAGGAAGATACCAAGGGAGCTTGTGTATACCAATGTGAAGTAAGAAGTGGATTGAAAGGATTGCTCTCAACACAATTCTTGCAGCGTAACTTTGCTATGATTTTCTCCTATAGAATGCATGTCCATGGATTCTTTTTATAGACCAAATGGAGTCCAAGAAACATCTAGATCCAAATGCAAACACTCTTGCCTTTGAACTGGTTCTCCATGTATAGGAGGGCGACTATTGAATGCTCCCAAGCATGTGAAGAGTCCTTGTTGGAATTTTGGAGCCAAGAGAGTCATTTTGAGCCTTAAATGCACCGGAGAATGAAGTGGTCTCTCTGTTTTAACAATCGCACGGGTTTCAAAAGAAATCTCGTGCATGTTCGCACATGTAACCAAACAAGGTCATCGCACTAATAAGCATGGGTGTCTAGTGCTTTTAGCTGCACGATTTTTTCGTAATGACTTCCTTTGACATTTTAGGGCTCAACTTGTCTTTTGGATCTGATGAGGATGTCTACGGTGGATTGCATGTTGTATGTTGATGACGCCTTTCTGCAAGATTAAACGAAATGTCGCATGTAAGCGAAATTTAAACAACAATGATATGTTGATTACATCAACATGATCAATGGTATTCAACGGGGGATGACTTCCTCTGTGGGAAATGCTGGTAGATCTTCCCTAAGGGAAGGAGGATGGTCCTCAAGCCGCATTTGCTCTAGGAAAACTTGCGCGCAAGATGCAGCAGTAAAACGAGTAATGTGTTAATTGTCTACATGACCTACATGGACGAGCAGCTCAAGTGCAATTAAGCGTCGGGCTCAATTAAGCTCACGCATCGGGCTCAGTGATCGAGTGGTACATTTGTAATGTTTCGTTACTGATAAATAGGAAATTCACTAAGGACATTTAATATCGAGAGCATATTATAACAATTACTCGGTATTATTAAGTCATCAGTATAGTAAAGAGGGCCATCAAATTTATTATCATATAGCATGCAGAGCATGCAATCCTTATTTCTTCAGTCTCAAGTCAACAAGCAATTAGAATTGCATGCATGCAAAAACTAAAGTGCAAACCCTAAAAGTGACATGCAAACCCTAAAAGTACACGCTAAAGCTATATAAGAAGGGTCATTGAACCAAAAGGATCATCTATGATTATTATTGTTGAGCTTGGTTTCTAGAGCAGCAGCAGCAGTTGGGGTTGGAGACGAAGGTCTTCAGCTAACAAGGGGTTTCGACAGTGAAATCTATCTACCCCAATCACTTTTCGATAGGCCATCCAGGTTTATCATCAGTATTCACCATATTCATTCGCCTTCAGTGATCCAGCACACAGAGGAAGATTTATGGCAGGTTCACGTTTTTCAGCTGGGGGAACAGCTGGAAATCCTCAGAAATATTCACCAAGATCCAGAACCTCATTCTTTCATCTGCATGTCATCATTACCTTTCTCAGCAGACTCACCACACTGCATTGGGTGATTATCAGTTCCTTGTTTGCATTTCTGGAGCAATTAGCAACAAAAACGTGGGTGAGGGGGGACGTGGGCACCCTGAGAGCCAGATCAATTCACTAGGTGCCTTAGAGAAGGAAAAATCTCTGCATGCGCCTTCCAATCTCTTTGGGAGGGCTAGACCATCATTCCAATAAAGTTCCAGCGATAACGGGCTTCTTCTCCTTCAAAAACGTCAATATCATTCAGAAGAGGGCACACTTGTAGGTGGGCGTCAAACAGAGGAAAGGAGCACTATCTTCTGGCACACACTGCATGCATCTTATCTCTGGAGGACTATCAGCTTGATTATCAGTGGTATGTGTATATCTTCTTACTGAAAGTCTTTGCCCTATAATGTCTCCAGATTAGCTATATTTTAGGGCCATTTGGCACAACACTTTTGCATGCACATTTTTATTCAATTTATTTGCACATCTTGAGTGTATGAACAAACAACCTAGTAGCAAAGTACAATAGAATATCAGTTGGGATATTACACGGTTTGGTATAACGGTGTCAGATCTACTTGAGATCAAATGGGTATGATTCCTACCACGAATAAAAATTCAACACGTGACAACCCGTCAAAGGGCTCCAAACACATCTCAAAAGTGGTATTAAAAATTTGCCATTCATTTTAAATACTGATTTTTATTTTTGACACTTTAAAAAAATGGGCATTTTAGATTAAAATGTCATTAAAAGTGTTGTGCTTAAAATTGCATGTCAACCATTAATACAAACTGTGAGTGCCATACTCCTGTGATAGTCCTATCAACAATCAATATTTGGGCTGCTAGTTGTCATCGATTAAATCCATTTAATTGGTTATATTAAGTGATGGTATGATGGTATCAGATTTATGTTCCATTATGTTCAAATCCAGCTTGGAACAAGAACGAGGCAAAAACTCTATATCCCTCGATGTACAGACATCTAAGGTTGGTTGTGATTAATTTGATAGATAGGTTTTAGTCACGACTCACAATGACATTTAATTTGATAGACATTTAAGCTATGAACGTGAGTAGAATTAACGTTTCATATAGATCTACCTATAAATTGATATCTCCCAAATTCAAATTTGGATGATCCGGATGATCTAGCAAACACCAAAGAGTTATGATTGCATTGAATTATTTCACATCAATGGCAACTGTTGGTTGCCCGCATTTATCATTCTTCCTTCATGTGGTTTACTCATTCCATCAATGCGCTCAACCTCCTCTGGTTGTATCTAGTTGTCCCCAAATTCGTCTGTATTCTTTTCACACCCACACGGTAATCACGCAAAGGCAACGATCTATAGGCCAAGCGACTCAGCAAGTATCCAATATGGTTACCAATAGCAACCCAATTTCAAATCTGGGCAATTGAAACTTATAAAAATTGATGCATCATGCAAGCCTTTGGAATTAAGTCGGTTTCCTGCTAGCCTCAAGCCTATATTGTTCACAATCCAATCATTTGCGTGAGAGTTGGGAGTCTAAGACCTGCTGACAGAATAATTCGAAGCCCAATGCATGGTGGTAAACTAGTAAATTGGTAATGACTCTTGTTGCCACCTTTCACGCAACTCAGGGGGTTAGCATGGCAGAAATCTTCAAGCCACTGGGTGCGTCCTTGGGGGCAAGTCTCAAGTTGAGATATTGTCACTCAACACTCAACTCCTAGCGAAGCCAAGGGGGGTGGTCCCTATAAAAGAATCTAAATATTCTAAGCTAAGAAACAAAAGATGTAATTAGTCTAGGAGTTTGAAAGGAAACACTGAAACAAGACTTTGCAAAAGAAAATTAACTCAACAGCATGAAATACAAATTAATCCATCCAAATAAGATTCACTTTAAGCAAAATGATTGTATGATGTAGACCAGTGCCAAATGGAGTCTGAAAAAGGAGTGTTGTTGTGACGAGTGTTTTGCAAATGTACTTGGTCACTTTTAATTATTTAAAGATGAGTGGATTAGAGGGAAAAGGGAATTCCCAATATACTCTGAGGTACGGGGAATGTGTCTGGATTTGACAAAAGTGGCTCCTTGCAAGAAGATGTGTGCTAGATGGAGTCACGGGGGTGTGTCCAACACTACACCAAACGAAGGTGTAGCCTGGCGGGGCCCCATAGTCACTTTTTAGTTGTTCCTGCCCACAAATGACAAACTTCGTGTACGTCAGATTTTTGTATGTTTTCAAGGGATTGATTTTATTAATGGTGATTTTTTTAATAGATGTGGAAATTTAGTAAGTGCACACTTCCGCTTTTGACTGTCCCAAAGCTCAAGGAAAACCTGCGATGGCCAAGAGCATACACTGAAATGGCGAATGTTTATTCCAATTTGAGATTGTAGAAACAAAAGCAAAGAAGCAAAACTAAATACTACAACCAAGAGTCTCTTTCGGGCCTGAAGGTCGTACTCGGGAGAGCAAGGATGGGTTAGCATGTATTACTTTGCAATTAATGAAATTGAAATTTGAAATAGCAAAGTATACTAATCTGTAAAGCAAAACTACACTAACAAAAGCAAAACCATGAAAAAAGTGCATTGACGCAAATCCCCCCAGGGGGAATGGGGAGTGGGCTCTTAGGAGCCTACTCAAAATCTTTTATTATGGTATTTGCAATGCTTGAGGTGGATGCCAATGGTCTTTATAGATATGGATCCAAAGGTTTTACAAGTTTTGGAAAGATAAGATCAACAAAGGTGCTCCGGGAGGTCATTGAATAGCTTACATTTTTTATTTTCCGGCAGCACTTCTCCTTGTCCTATCAATTAAAGACAAAAACCAGCCACCTGTAATGCACCAAATGTGTTGAATACAACGTTAAAAGCATAAAATATTGAAGTACTGAATGATCGAAAAAATATGCACAAGTACTTAACAATACTAGATCTATTCTAAGAATGGTGTTTTATAATTCTAGATCTAGAAACATGCTTAAAAAAAATCAGCCTTGAGATATTCTTTTGAAAGAGAAACTAAACTACTTAAGCATGTGAGTAATTGTAACCAAAGGGAAAAGTTTAATTTAAATTGAAGGAGAGAGAGAGGAATGTTGGAAGCCTAGGAATATTTGGGCATGGAGTCTGCAAGTGGAAAGCGGAGGGACTATGCTCTTCAAAATTTGCTTGAAAGTTGGAGGAGTCAACCAAGATCAACCATCCCTTCAAGCTAGATACTTGCATCAACTTATAAATCTTTGCACAAGAAAAGGTTACAAGCAAAGGTGTTGCCGAAAGTAGAAACTTGGAAAGCATACAATTAAACAAAATGTACATGAGAGCTAAGAGATCTACAAACATGAAACAATAAGAGCATGAATCAAACTAGAACAATCTCTTATCCTAATAGGAGATAGCTCCCCTTGTAGGCCCACAACAAACCAAAGAAATGCAGAAAGAAAAGAAGCTACTATCGGTTACCTCATAAACCATGCAATAATCATCCACACACAATGATGCTCGACACAAGAGATTTGCCTCCAAATCCTTCTATTATTCCATAAAATACTACAAGTATACAACTCAATAGCCTTTCGGTCCTCTCTGACCATGTATAACAATGAGCAAGAAGCTTGCTTAAATAGAAAAATGAGTGAGGAGGGGTGCTTCCATCACTTGAGTTGAAGTTGGAGTTCATGTTGAGTTCAAGCTCGAGTTCATGAGATAATTTAGGATCTTGATTGATTGAACCTCATGGAGAGAACGCCACCTCTCCAAGAGAGGTGCGCCCCTCACCTACTCTTACACCAACCCACTTGATGAGTGCCACATAACACAAGTTGCGAGCCAAAAAGGAGGGACACATTTCAATCTTGAGATAGAGGACGTGAGCTTGAGTGAACTTGAGAATTCAATGGGATTGGTTGGCAGTTGAGTGAAAGGAGGATGCACCACCTCTCCCAAGAGAGATGTTCTCCCATCCAAAGATTTACCAAACCATCCATTACGTGCCAAGTAATCCAATGTGAGAGCCTCATGAGATAAGTTAGGGAGTTACGTTGGAGTTTGATTGGACTTGAATTCAATGGAGAGGCGCCACATCTCCATAAGGAGATGTGCCCTCATCCATGAGCCTACCAAACCATTAATACGATGCCAAGTATGCAAATCGCTTGTAGTCCCACACGTGAGCGTTTTAAGAGGGGGTGCATCACCACTTTAGATTAACTCGCTAGCCTCCAAATCTTTAATCAAAACTCACGCTTATGTATGGCATGGAGTCGCCCACCACTAAAGACAAAAATAGCCACCTTGTTTAACTTTCAAAACATGTACAGCATGTCCCCACCTAACTTTAGAAATTTGTCGATTTGTTGCATTTTTAGCATTTAATTGTCATTTCATCTCACCTTTAGAGAAAAAATGCTTTAAATTTAATCACCTGAAGCATATGAAAAGTGGGTTTTGGGGTAAAGGATACGCTCCGAGTGTTAAAATGAGCATCCCCACGCAAAAAACTGACTTCGGACCACACGTATATTATAAATTGAATTTTTCCATTTAAACCATTAAAAATGGCCTAGTTTTGCAAGAAAAAATATTTTCCTCGGAATTAAAAAAAAAAACTTAAGGGGACCTAATGCGATGTTCATATGACTCAACAAAGTGACTAGCATGGTAATATCCATAGACAACTAGACTTTAATAACCTCCTAAGGCTTAATCTCCAAGGGGAATACTCCAGCTTTAGAAGTTGAGTGAAAAGCTCAAAAATTATTAGTCGTTTGTGCAACAACCGATAATTAACGAGGGACCCAACAGTCTAGAGTACCGCATTGATAGATAAGTCTAAGTTGGCCAAGCCTTTACAAAAAATCATCATACTACACCAACTTATTACAATGTCCCCACAAGGTATGAACATGCAAAAATTTGAAAAGGGGGCCAAAATTGGCCCTGAAAGGTCTTCTGAACTTCTGAGCATTGATAATGAACAAGGGACTTGTTCACAACCTTGACGGCTCACTGCAAATCCACCTAAGTGCAACTTAGTGGATAAGAACTCTTAGGTGTCAAATTTTGTGGGCTCTGAATTCGGCAATTAAAGTTATTGCCCATTAGCAGCATTTATCATTTCCAACAAATCCAAAGTTTCTAACCAGTTACGTGAACTCATGTCGTTTTCTCTTATGCCTGTGAGGGAGATTATTTAAATAGAGATATGACCTCTGTGTGTGTAGTTGAAATCAAGAGTACGGATCATTTCTAGGTAAAGAATTGAGTGAACCCTTTGAAGGTTTTGAGACATGTTCCAAGCAGATTTTGGGGTTTCCACAACAGCTTTTCCACAAAACAAACACAGTCAAGGTAGATGCCTATATCCCAAATAATTTTTCTTTTGTTGTTTTTCCAATGACTATTTATGTGTGGATTTATGGAATGATTGTTTATGTGTGGATTTATATTCCATAAATCCTTTCAAGAGAAGTGGTATCATTTAATTGATCTGATTGTAGTGGTTTGTGATTTTTCATTTACATTTAGTGAATTATTTGTTTTCATTTCACATTAGTTATTAGTTATTAGTCTATGACTATTTTGTATTTTCATATTTTCTTATTTCATTGATTGAACATAGGGATAAACTATTGAGAAATGTCAATTCTTGGTCATCCTAAGAAAAATTAAAACAACTTTCACTTCCTGATGCATATTTTTATATTTTCTTATTTCATTGATTGAACATAGGGATAAACTATTGAGAAATGTAACCTCTTGGTCATCGTAAGAAAAATAAAAACAACTTTCACTTCCTGGTGCATTTGGTATCCCTCAACTCTCTAATCAACCATGCCACCCTAAAAATGAAGTTTATGATCAACCACTTGAAGACCATAAATCAGATAGTGCAGAGCTTCTTGAAGAGGAAACAACATCAAAGAGGCCCAAAAGAGCATTCAATTCTAAATGGAAGACAAGATTTCCATGGGCTTATGTTATAAAAGATTTTAATGGTGTTCAAAGGATTAAGTGTTCGTGATGTGTAAAATTTAAAAGAAACACTCAATTTTCTAGAGATGGAAGTACTACTCTTCAAGTCAGTGGACTAGACTATAAAGTTTAAACATCCATGCAAAATCAGAGGCTCATAAATTTGCCTTGCAACTTTTAGATGGAGAAAGCAAACGGAGTACTCTTCCAATTACTAAGCATGTAGGGCTAATGGTAGATGTTGAGAAGGAGAGGATTGTATCAGTAATTGAAAACATGTATTTTGTTGCAATACATGATTTACCATTAGAAGTATATGAGTCAATCTGTGACTTGAATATGTATAAAAACACTCCTCACATGCCTTTAACAGATAAATACTCAACATATACAAACACAACATCTAGAAAAGAGTTTTTGCAAGTTGCTAAGGAGGTATATTGGAATAAGTTAAAAGATGAGATTTCTAACAACCCATTTCACTCAATTTCAATTGATGAAAGTATTGATCGGACTATGGTACAGCTGACATCAATGATAAGAATCTTGATAATTAGTTGCTACGGGAAAAATTTTAGTGTTGTAGTCATCCATTTGTGGGCATCATTCTAGCTAAGTCTGTGGTCATCTTTCTTCTGTGGGCATTCTCTTAACCCTAGAGTTCACTAGCACTATGCTTATGGGCATTATGTTGTTGTATGCAGGCATTTGTTAAATCATGCCTGGTGGGCATTTTACTCATCAAATGTGTTCTTGCCACTTCTGTGTGCAAGCATCTGCACCTCTACCTAGCGGGCATATTCTCAATCTTAGGTTCGCAAATTCTTAGTTAGTTCAGTCATTAATGTTGCTCTTACTCTTCTTCCTCCTTGGATGCTATATCATACTACTCCCCCTATCAGCAAGCCACAATCCTAGGACCTGTTTATGTGCTTGGAGTAATCACCTTTTGTGAGTCCATTCTTCGAAACTCCATGGACTCGAGGTGTACCAAGGTCTTTAAAAGACCTCAGGTTTAGCTTGCCATATGGAAGCCATCTTCTGTGCACTGATCTATTTCATTCATATTAAGCAAATCAATCTTTTTAACCCATACTTTAGAGCGTCCTTGGCTGAGACCATTCATCCTTTGGCCTTCAAGACTGTCTGTGTCATTGTCTTTCCTTACTGATGGGTATGAGAACCTTCTCATAGGATCTCTTCTTAGACTTGTGCATACTTGGGCTTTATGGCCAATACCACCACAAGTGTAGGATTTCATGGTGTGGCAGTTAGCAGTGATGTGACCAACACGGTTACAAGTCCAACATCTCACAGTGTGATTGGGACGTTCAAGACTTCTTCTTCCATAGCGTCTGCAATCCATAGCCTTAAGACCAAATTTAGTACAAGAAAAACAATAACCATTGAAGCCATCTTCATACCTGGAACTTTGGTTCCATCTTGGAGTTGTCTCTTCTCTGAATTTGCTTTGAGGTGCAGTGCTAACTTCTTCAAGCATTTTTTATCTTCCAAATTCTTTGTTAGAATGTACAGGTGCATGGGGAGCATCTGTGTCTTTACCTTTAGAGGATGATGAACCTACTTCTGGAGTTTCGGGAGTCCAAGTGCCACCTTCAGATTTGTCTTCTTCCTTCTTGTACCCAAGACCAGATTTGTCAAAGGGAGATCTTTGACAATCCAATATTTTATCCAATATAACCAAGCTGCTATTGAACTTCACATGATTGCTTGATTTTTCAATTTTCTTTTTAAGACTTACAACTTCCATCTCAAGCTTTTGATTTGTCTTCTCTTTTTCTTCTAGTTGTAGCTTCATGATTTCTTCTACTCTTTTGGTTTCCTCCAACTGAGTCTTCAAATCAATATTTGTCGTTCTTGTCTCTTCAAGTTCTTTAGGGTCTTTACCAAACTCTCCTTGTTCTTTTGCTAATTCAGTCTTCAATCTTCAAACTTCATCATTTTGATCTTCCAACTCATCTTGCAAATCTTTGTTCTTGAGTTTCAATCTCATGAGCAATGTCTCTGTTTCCTTTTTGTACTTTTCAAATGACCCCAAAATCTTCTTCTTAAGTCTTGGATTGAATTTGAGATCAACATCCAATAGGGTGTGTGCAAATGTGTTATTGACCTTTAACAAATCTTCTTTTTCATCTTCTGTAAATGGAGTTTCAATATCATCAGAATTATCACCAACAGAAGAGTTCTTACCTTCACTTACATTTGAAGCTTGTTCCTCCTTTTCTCCTTGCTTCTCATCCTTGACTTCTGTTTCTTTTTCTTTGTCTTGACTCCTCCTTTGGTATTTTTCTTCCAGCCTGGACCAGAGATCCTTGGCAGAGGTGTACTCCTTTACACTTTCTTTAATAGAGCTTGAGAATCCATCCATCTAAAACTTCAAGGTAATGTTATTGTCTTTCTCAACTGTTGTCTTTGTCTTCTTGTTGGGCTGGACAAGTGGATTAACCACAATTTCCCAAACACCGAATTTCCTCAAGTAAGCTTTCATCTTACTTCTCCATCCAAAGTATTGGTCACATCAAGTACTGGAACTTCATCATTGTTGGGGGACTCTGTCTTTGCATCAATTTTGTGTCCACCAATCTCCTTCAAGCAAGTTAGGCTTGTGCTGAAGGTCCGCTCTTATACCAATTGTTAGACACAATGGCACACTGAGATGGGGGGTGAATCAGTGAGCCAACACTTTTTACAATTTCAGCTTTCTTCAACTAATTAAATATATCAACATCAATCAATTTCATAAAGAACACAAGACACTTCATAAGATGAACTTGTAAACTTTATTATATTAGATTCAAACAACTACAACCGTGGGGTCTATCAGCTTCAACTGAATCAAAAGCACCAACTTTTATTCCAAGACTCGGCGGCTTGGTCTTTTTCTCAGATCCAACTAAGAAAAAGGTCTGTTCATGTATTTAAGGACTGCTCACATCTTCAAGGTACGCTCATATAACTCTGCTCAAGTCATCATATCATTGTTGTTCAACATCAAAAACCAAAAAACATCAGAGCTAAAACAAACTTTACTACTGCCGCTGTAACTATCCAAACTCAGAGGTAAAAGGATAAAGATAAGCTTGAAGTTTTCTTCTCTGTTGCGACTGCTTCTAAACCATCATAAGCCCAAAAAATTCTTCCACTAAAGCTTCACTCAGCTCCACAGTCATACCCAACATCTCAGACACCTACTACTCCCCACCGAGATCCACACCTCATCTTCTGCTGCAGCTGCCACAGTGTGTGGTCTGCTGCCTCACCAAAAAACGCAGTCTGCTGCTACAAATTCTGAAATACCTCAGATCTGTGTCTTCCCTTCCACAAAAATGAGAATTGTAAGGGCTGGTATTTATACTGATTTCTCATAAATATTTATGGAGCCGACTTCACAAATTTATTTCAAATTTAATTTTAGCAGGCCGACTTTGTCATCAATATAATTTTTTGAGTTAGAATTCTTTATAGAGACGACTTGTCATTGAATTTATTTATTTATAAGTGTATGGGCTGAAAATCATCAAATCACGAGCCAACATATAGGCTTCAAAGTCTCTTCAAGAGTGTTACCCCTCCAAATGCATCTGCATTTTTAGTGGTTAAGACACTGTTTACAACAGCAGTATGAATAATGCTGATGAGCGTGAAGGAAATGAATGTAAGAGTGTTGGAGATGGAAATGAGAAAGAGAATGGTGCAGTGGACACTGGAGAGTCTCAGGCAAAGATATCTACTGTCAGAGTGATAGAAGAGGAACTTGGTGGGCCTATTGAGATCTGTGAAAGAACAGGACTATATAATGACTCAGCTAACATGTCAGATGTTAAAGAAGAATATGGGTTTGTAGATATGAAATGTGGATGTACAAGCCGGGATAATATTGATACACTTGGCACACTGAGGATTTATGTTTGGGTTGAAGCTTAACCAATCCAAACAGGAGTTAGTTTCATATATTTCCCATACAAGTAGAGAAAGCACTCAAAATATCCACTCTGTCATCCTTAAACTTCAGATATTAGACCACCTATCTCAGGCATGGGGGATGCGCTGGACATATACAGGGAATCATGGTGCAAGTCATAGTAACCCAAAGAATGCTCTATTGTCTGGACCCCTTTGTTCCATCTTCTGAGCAGTTGGACTGGCTTAATGCAGATTGGCAATATATTTTGAAACAGATGCAGTTATATTTTAATTTACTTGAGCCATTCATCGCAAAGAGTATATCCCTTGGCATCTCCTTGAATTTGCTACCATTTTCCGTAAGTGTGGCAGACTAAGTCACGCTGCAACTGCTGTACATGAGTTAAAGCTTATTTGTGCTGAGATGGAAAATCAGAAGGAAGTTTCATCAGTCTGCCAATTAGGAAGGCTTGAGGAAGCAAAGCTTTTACGGGCTAAGGGTCAACATGAAATGGCGATTAGCCTGGCAAAATATATTATGCAATATTATGGAAGTGGAGATGAATCAGAGGATGTATATCGTTTGACTGGGAAATGTCTGGCTGAAGGTCGATCCAGCAGTTCACGAACCATCTTAAAACAGTACTTGAAGCGTGCTGTTGAGATTGCCGAAGTTAAATGCGCTGCAAAATCTGACTCGAATGGAAATCCTGTCAACCATCAATCCATCGAGCAGCTAATTACGGGAAGGAGTGTTTCTCGGTTCAATGGAGTTTTTGAGAAACGCCAATCCACATCCGTTTTCATTTGTCATCTTGACAGCCCCGAGGAAGAGCATCATTACCAGCTGAGCCATGAATCCGTGGAGCTGGATTTCCTTGCTTCATTGATTAGACCCACGCTTACATTTGCAGCCAGCGTGATTTTTTTTTGAGCCCGAGATCTTCTACCTTTGACACCGATGGAAATCACGATTTGTGGAATTCACCATAAACAAAGGCATATTTAAATTTGGAAACCACTCAAATTCTTGCAAACAGCCAAGTCGTGAGGTCATGGAGTTTGGCAGTTGTACAAGATGTCGGCGCTAGCTGTGTTTCACACATAGCTTATTGACAACAAACTTGTATGAACCGGTCATCATTTCCTTCATCTGGCAGATAGTTGGGGGCATCACTGGTGTATGTTTTGGCAGCTGATAGCAAATGTTTGGGACTTGGATCCGCTTTTCTGTCGACAGCCGATTCCAACCACAACGCGTAATTTCCCTTTCTGGCCGCCGATATGTTCCATTTCTTCCGCTGTTTGACAGAGCGGCAACAAGCTGTGAACGCTGGGAAACGCTGTTCGCTAAAGAGTAGCAGTGATCTATTTCATTTATTTATCGGTTGTGGAACCATGTTTTTACCTCCGTCTGCATTCTCTCATAAATCGTGGTGTCAAAATTGAACATCACCTGCGCCGAAATCAATCACAGTCAGCAACTTGCGGTTCAGTGGGCACGCGCAACAGAGGTAAACGCCGGATCGATTCGTTGGTCATTGTTTCATAACATCTGACAGTAGTATGGGATCGCTATCTCAAACCCGAAATATGGAACAGTCAGTCATTACGTGCAAACAACGGTGTCAAGTCCCTGTTTATTTTTCGGCCAGTTCTAAAAAGTTATCTTTGGCATGAACACAATCTTTATCATCTAATTGGCAGCCAAGTGATGAGTCGTGGTCGCTTATGGTGGGATCGGCTATGTGCTGGAGCTTTTAGTTTAGTGGCATCTCCCTCAATAAAGTGTTAGTTACACTTTAATTTTGTAATGGTCCTTTTAGATTTTAGTAGAGAGGAAAGTGGATCTCAAATCCACTTTTTCTTTATTATTTTATTGCCTTTATTTTTATTTTGATGAGAATGGCTTGTTGAGCCAATAAAAGGCCAGCCTTCTCTTTTGTGAAGGATGGAAAAATTTGGCGGGGAGGATTTTTCCCCAAAGTTGAATGAAGAAAAGGTCCTGTTGGGTTTTTCGGACATTTATCGGGCATCTCTGTCAGGGTTGTGTGTTTTTCATAAGTTATAGACTAAGCCTAGCATAGAAGGCTATAATCTAGCCCATTGGGCAATCATTTGCGGTTGTCAACATGATTGTCGACATTATGTTTTTTTCATAGTTTTGAAAATCGGAATCGGACTCGAAATCGGTCGAGGGTCAACTCAGAATGGGAATTGGAATCAGTAATGAATCGGTCATAAATCGACCGATTTGAATTTAATGAATCGGTTTGATAAAAACTGCATAAAATATTTAAATTTTAAAGAAAAACAACATTTTCAAGATTATAATCCATGAATTCAAGTTATTGAAGACAAAATAACCAAAATCTGCTCATGTATAAACCATATAAGAGTCAATATATCAAAATGGCACAAAGTGTATTGTAATCTGGAGTCTGTGACTGTACTCTGTGTAATACATAAATGATAATACATGTAACATATCTAGGATACTAGAACAAAATACATAATCCATGAGGCCTAGGCGGCTAGGCCCTATATGTTAAAGTTAGTACAGCTGCGAGACCCATTCTCAGAGAATGGTTTCCTAGTCAGTTGACTAGGACAAAGTAAGACCCTAGAAGGTACCCTAGGGCCCCCAGTAGTCTCCTGGGGTTCTTGGTCTAGGACCAAGCAAGTTGATGCCATGGCAAAGCCCCTAGCATGTGGCTAGGGCCCCTATATGGCTCTCGGGTATTTTGGTCTGGGACCAAGGATGTGATGTCCAAGTAGAGCCTGCAGGTAGAGGCAGAGATATATTCTGGTATAGGACCAGGGACACGATGTCCAAGTAGGTACTGCAGGTAGTTGATCAATTTTCAGTGTGAGACTGAAACTCAGTTTAGTACTGAGAACCATTCTGCGAGAGAATGGAGGACCCGGTTAGGGTCCAGGGATTGATCAACTTGATTCAGTGTGAGACTGAAACTCAGCCTAAGGCTGAAAGCCATTCATTAAGAATGGAAGATAATGATGTCCCCTCTCCTAATCGGTTATTGCCAGGTTGATTCTCAAGGGACTGGCCACCCCTTGACGATGTCCCTAGTACCTAACCTTTAGGAGCAGTGTCAAGGACAAAAGGATTGTACCATCCGTTTGGATCTTCCCCCTTATACAGTGATGACAAAATATATAAAACTATGTACCTTGAGAGAGAGAAAAGTATTTGGTCTTATTGGTCCTATTTGATTGATTGTCCACCTTTACGGTTCACCTTGACCTTGTGGTTGGTGAATCTTGTTCCTATTCTTACTAGTCTTAGCACTATTACTTGTGTGCACCTTTGACTATGATGACTCCTACTTTATGGAGTATATTTACTTGATGATTTATTAAAGATCATTGAACCATTTATTTTTATGGTTACCTTATGTTTTTATTAAAATGACCCACTTATGATTTTGGACTTTATGTTGGACCTTTGGACTTTCATTTTATTATAATTTCACTAAATAATTATTTTAGTCTTATTAATAAAATCTCATGATTTTATTAATAGACTTTTTGACATTTTACTTTTTATTATATTAAAACCTTTTTTACTTTTGTTGGGACGGTTTATTTTTTTTTACTACCTAATTTTTATTTTTATGATTTTTTTATTTTTGTGGGCCTCCGTTAATTCTATCCTAAGTAAATTTTTTATATACCCTAACCTATTTAAGGAAGAGATTATTCTTAGTTTCCATACATGTGATTTTGATTTTTCACCACGGCTTACCTTCACGGGCTCTGATTTTGATTTTTCACGGCTCGGATTTCTCCACAGGCTTGGATTCTGATTTTGATTTTTCACGGCACGGATTTCTCCACGGGCTTGGATTCTGACTTTGATTTTTCATGGCACGGATTTCTCCATGGGCTTGGATTCTAATTTTTGGTTTGGCTTACCTTCGCGGGCTTGATCTCACGGGATCTCCTTCTCGGTCTGGTCTTCACCGATCTCCTTCTCGGTCTGGCCTTCACCGATCTCCTTCACAGCTGCCACGGGTTCCTTTGTCTTTCATCAGCCACTTTCACTAGCAGCTGCCTGTGTCCTTCTGCTGCTGTCCGTGTATTTCTCTACAGGTTGCTTTCTCCACGGGTTTACTTCATCTAGATCTCTGCACTCATACCCTACGATTTCACTCCACAAGATTTTGTTTGGTCTTCACGTTATGAGTATTGCCTCAGTGTTTTGATTGGTCATGAGTATTGCCTCGGCGTTTTTGCTTGGTCTTCACGTCATGAGTATTGCCTCAGCGTTTTGATTGGTCATGAGTTTTACCTCTGTGTTATTCTGCATGGGGTTTACAACGATCTATTCTCTACACAGGCTGAGTTTTTCTGTTTGGTCCACCCTGACTGGTTTCGGGAATTTGTTCATCGTGAATCTGTTGGTAGAGTGCATGACTGCACATCTTTCACTCTGAGTGCACCTGTGTGATTCTCCTTGACTGCGCTGCTAAATTGATTGAAGAAACTAAGGTCTGTTTACTCCCTCTCTCTCTCAAGGTACGCATATGGTTCAACTAGTTTGACTTGTCCTTTCAATGACAAGATCAAACTCAGAACTAACTAAGTATAAGGCGGATCCAACAATGGTTAAGATTCTTTATCTTCTATAGTTTACTTGAGATTTAGTTTACTACACGTGTTATTTATTATTTTTCTGTACATGACAGTTGATGAAACATTTCAATGATCAACTTTAACGCAGTGACCAGCAAAGCGTTAAGTTGAAAGAAATGAAAGTTATGTTGTTACGTTTTATTACAGTTTGAATTTTACCTCAGTTCTTTATATGTTCATGTATTGAATTTTAGTACTTGTATTAACACTCAGCTAACCTGAAAAATCAACACTATATAGTAAAGGCTATATGGCCTGGAGAGTCCAAAAAACATGCTACATAATCAACTACATAATACATCAGCAATGATCATCATCAAACTCAGCACCACTACTAGAACTAGAACTAGAAGAAGAACCAGAAGGACTAGCAAAGGCATCATGATTTGGCTCAATCTTGGGCTCCTCAAGATCAAAATCATCTGCTAATGAAGTAGTAGTACTGGCTAAATGTCGACGTTGTCAACGACTATAAGTACGAGGTCCTGATCGGCGAGTGCCCGCCATGCCCGGCACTGCTCTCTCAGCATCTACACCTGTATGAACTGATGGCTCCAGCAATAAAGGATTTGCATCCAACGGAACATCCAGCAAATTCTCCAGCTCAACATCTATGTCATCACCAAACTCTGGCGGTTGGGTCTCCACTACCAAATCTGAGGTTGGATTTATATCATCCAACACAATGGGATCCGAATCAGGTCTTTTGCTCATCAATTGGTTGCACTTGAGTCGGAGGTTGTACTGCACAAAGACTAGATCGTTTAACCGTTTCTGCTCTAAACGGTTTCTCAAACAAAGACCAATTGCACTCAAACAAAAACCAATTGCGCTCACACCTAGAAGAGCTGCAGGTTTGACTCAGGACCCAAATTGCAAATTTTTGCAATAGTTTAGTATGGTTACCAAATGCCTTCCACCATTGTGTTGCAAATGTGAAGAGTCAAGGTAGTTAATAACTTAATTCAACAAATTCGATTGTAAATTTGGCTAAGAATTGCAGTATTTACTATTTACTATTTACAATTTAAGAATTGCAGTTTAAACTTTAAACATTAAACTTTAAAAACAGAAGTTAATCAAACAATGGAAATGTTTACCTAGTTGGTCATCCTCTCTTGAAATCTTAGCCACATTATTGGCAAAGGTACCTGTGGCGGCGGTAAAAGAGTTGATACGTCGATGTATCTCCAATTGGTCCGCCTCATTTGGGACCATGCACTCAAGGCAAGAATACAATCCATCTGCTACCTCCCCAGTTGGATCTGGATCAATATGTTCTCCATACTAATACCTTGGGTTAAGAAAATACCCAGCTGCATGTATAGGGCGATGGAGTTGATTGTTCCATCTCCTATCAATGATCTCCCAAATAGGCCCATACTTGGCCACTCTATCTTTGTATGCTGCCTTTATCTGCTCCTTTGCTTGATCCATATCTTCATAAATGTAGCCAATGGCCAATTTTTCCCCATCAACCAACCGCAACACCTTAACAAGTGGCTCAGTAATTGCCACAACCTCTGTTGCTCTTTTCCAAAATGAAGAGCTTTTAATTCTTTTCTTGGTGTCTTTTCCATCTTGTTTGAGGGCCCATTAGAACGAATTCCATTCATCACTTGAAAACATTTTTTTCAACTTATGTTCTTGGGAAAGGAGAGATTGCAACATGAGGAAGTGAGTTGCAAATCTAGTAACATCAGGCCTAACAAGCTCCCTGCCATGTGTGTGTCTCCTCATCAAGCTCAATACCCAACAGTGGTTGTAGATGTATTTGGTGATGCTTTTGGCATGCTCTATAGTGTCCTTGATCCAATCCTATTTGCATATGTCCTCAAGCACAAGGTCTATGCAATGTGCTGCACATGGAGTCCAGAATATGGTTTTATGTTTTTCCTCTAGCATCTTACTAGCAAGAACATAGTTAAAGGCATTATCTGTGATGATTTGTACAACATTACTTGCCCCCACCACCTTAACAACCTTATCCAAAAGATGAAATAACAGATTTGCATATTTCACCTGATCAAATGTCGTGATCTCGAAAACATGGTTGCTCGTGGGCAAGAGACAAGAAAGTTTATGAGAGTACGACCCCTCTGATCGGTCCATCCATCTAACATGATAGTGCATCATGTTCTGACCCATGACTGTTTGAAATCCTTCAGGTATTCATCTATGGACACTATCTCTTTTTGCAAAAGAGATCCCCTCAAGTCATGCATACTAGGGCCTTTGAAGCCCTTACCAGTAGCTATAACAACATCCCACATAGGTTGGTAATAAGAAGAGCGGGCAGCATTGAAGGGGAGATCAACATCATACCACCATCTAGCTATGTACTCATTGGCAACTTCTTTGTATTTCTTCTTCTAATGGTCATCTAAGGTGGGCTGAACATGTGTTGGAGGCAACTGAGAAGCATTGGCACTAGGAAAGGATGTAAAATAGCTTTGAATGCCACCCTTCTTTTTTGATTTACCCTTCTATTGTGTAGTATCGGAGGGTGCAACATACTGAAAAGGATCCCTAAGATCGGTAGAAGGGATAGATGAAGAGCCTTCAATTGAACCCGAAGCATAGGTCCCACTCATCATTTCAGCAAGCCTCCTCTTCTTTCCTACTTCTTCCTCTATCTCTCTTTGCCTAGCCTTACTCTCTTCAAACTTCTTAAAATATTCTTGCATATCAGCTCTAATCTGTCCAATAACATCTAGTGGAGCTTCGCATGCCTTCACTTGGCCTTTGATGGCAGCCAAGTGTTGTTTAAGCCTATAAATTCCACCACCCTTAATCAACTTCTTGCAATACTTGCAATACATCACCCCGTCCACAACATCTGCATGGGCCCATGCCGAATCTTTTGCTTTTGGGGCCATTTCTGATAGGCTGAAAGTTGAAACAACAACGAGCAAAATTATAAAATTATAGAAATATAGGGGATCTCTTTTACCAATTGGTAAAATAATAAATTATAAAATTACTCTTTAAAATTATAAAATTTTGCAAAAGAGATCTCTGTTTAATAATTAATACAAAATTACAAATACAAATTTTTCGTAAACTTTTAAGTTTTAACTGACATAAATACAAATTTTAATTTTTTTATAAAACATAAACTTTGATAAATTTGTTACTTACCTCTAATATTGATTCTTGAAGACTGTCCACTTCTTGACACTTGTACCTCTGCAAGTTATAAACTGTCCACCCAACTCAACACTGTCCACTCAACTCAGCACTGCCACTGTCCACTGTGTGATTGTCCACGACTCTGTCCACTCATGCTGCAACTCGTTACTCCACTCCAGACTGCTCCCAAGAGTCCAAACATCACAAACAAAATAAACAATAGGTAGACCGTAGTGAGTGAGTGTCTTTTTGTAGTTGGGTTGGGTGGGGACTAGTTTAGGTTAGGGATAGGTTAGGTAAAAGTTAAAACTTAAATAAAATAAAAAACAATGTTAAAGTTTAAAAAGAATAAAAAAAATAAAACAGGAAAAAATTGTCGTAACCGGGCCGGTTAGGTTCGAAAATCGGTCGGTCGACCGGTTCGTTACCGAACCAGCCGGTTGGTTTTTAAAACACTGGTTTTTTTTAAGGTCTTGGGAGTAATGGACAGCAGTTAGCTATACTTCCATTCTCCATGCCTTCGATTATGGAACGTACGAGTTTAATCTCCCTTCTGTGACACGCAAAGCCTCCCCGAGTCCCCTTTTGACTCCATCCTCCCTTATGGTATTGGCACTAGTCTTCCCTTGAGGACTAATCCTCCCTTCCCTTCATGTCCATCAAGCACAATCCTTTCTTTTTTTTGTTACACGTTTCTCTAAGGCAACCTCTTCAAATCACCTTGCCCTTAGCTGCACCTGCCTTAGCGATCCTAACTTAGAGAAACCCCACTAGAGTTCGAGAAGAGCCAACCTGAAGTGAGGAGAGAGGGGTGTGGTGACATTGGCCTCTCTCGAGAGAATTGTCACCAGACCGACGCACCCACATTTTGGGCTTCAGCACTCGATTGCCAGTTTCGGGCGACAACAAAGAGCATCATCAAAGAAAGAAAAACTTTTATCATGTACTCCTCGTTTTCTTCTTCAAGCATATAGATTGTTTAGCATTGTTTCAAACCCTCACACATTATCAAGCCATGTCCTCACCCTTTGCTTTGCCCACAACATTGTCTCCATGTCCTTCATTGTCCAAACTTCAAAGCTTCACTTGTGTTTCCAAGAGATTTTCCTTTATGACAAGTGTATAAGCTTCATTACTCATCAAGTCACAAATGACCACAGTATGGGTCATTTGACTCGTGTTCCAATGCCCATCTCCAATGTCTCTGATGCCCAAACAGCCATGTCATCAACCCTTGTCACTTCATGCCAATTCATCAACCTTTGTCATTAATAGTTTGTCATCAATGACAACGTTTCTCATCAAGTGATTGACTCTCTAAATGCAAGGTTCACAGATTTACCTATATTTAATGCTGCTAAGTTTTTTAGTCCTCGTAATTATTATGAGGATATGGATGATAGCGACTCTCAAACAAGAGATGGCAAGCATGTTTATGTGAGAAATTTAGTGTTGGGGACTCACCTATTGTGGATAGTGTGAAATGTTTAGGTGAAATGGATGAATTTATTTGTAATATTTATAGATCATACCCAAAAAAGCATATGTTTGGAGCATGGGATCTATGTGGAGCTGAACATGAATGGTTTGAAGGATTTCCATGTTTGATGCAGCTATGGCCAAATATTCTTGTTATTCCAGCTAGCACAGCAATATGTGGAAGAGGGTTCTCAAAATTAAGTCGGACAAAAAATGATGACAGATCAAGACTTTCTTTAGAAACATTGTATGTGTTAATGTTTCTCTCTCTCTCTGCACCTCATGCTCTAAACGAGGTAGATTGGAATGTTATTTATGATGTATGGAAACAGATGAAAGTTAGAAAGCCTCTTCCACTAGGAAAATAGATCCATATCTAGCATGATTTAAAATGTAGTTTTGAAGAATGTGAATGTAAGTTTCAAACTTTATTATTATCGTTGACTAACCCTACACAACACTTGGGAAACGACTCCTCATTTGTTTGAAGTTTTTGTTACAAAAACTAAAGAGAATTTTGAAAGTTTTTGGGATAGATGTAGAATCCCAAATCTCACCTTGTTAAAATTACAAAAATAGTATTTTGGCGTTATGCTGGTTGTAGATGTGATAATTCTATATTTATTGCTTTTTTAGTGCCACAAATTTGATCTAAAATGCAATATATTTTAGCAGATTTTTATGAAGTGTGCAATTAATTTTTTGCTGTCATTTGAAATGTGATTTTTTTGGACGCTTTTCATCATAAAAGGGCAGCATGAACATATAACCTTCTAATTGAAATTAAGACCAGCCCTTCAAATTTGATCTGGGTTGCACTATTGGCAATGCTGTCAGCGGTATTGTTAGCTCTTGTGGTGGTGCCCCCAATGTTGGCATTGATGTAGTAACAACTTTAATGGAGGTAGTTTCCTTATGATCAGGTGTAGATATTTAAACCACGAGATGCATTAGTCGAATGGTCTCTAATGCACCTCTGAACCGAGGTAGTTCAGGACAATGGTGTGTATAATGCCCAAACTGAGAACAAATGGTGAACGCGTGGCTAGTGCGCAAGGTCTTAGTCTTGGTCTTAGTATTGGGGGCAACCGAGGTGGTTGGCATGCCCCCCTACTGGGGTGTTGGTGGCATGAGCCAAACTAACCAGGGTGTTAAGTAAATTCCTGATCTCCGGCAAAGTGGAGCACAAGTTAGTAGCATGCCCTTGCTACCCGCACAAATCGCAAGGTGGGTTGACTCTCGGTGCAGGTGTAGTACTTGGTACCATAGGGGTTTTCAACTTGAGTTGCTTTGTGCCTCTAGCATTGGTTTGGTGACAACCGGTGGTGGTTGAGTCATAGGTAGTATTGCTGCCATAGGCAGTTTAGATGGTGTACCTGCGAGTGACACTGGGATAAACTCATAATGGGCTAATGGAATTTGAGCCATTTCGTGGTAAGGTGGCGTTAGGTACCACACAGATTCCCATACTAAGCCCAGGTAGTGTGAGTTGGTCCATCATTGGTGTTCCTTGTACTCTCGTGGGAGAATACAAGAAAGGGATCTGAAATATGGGTGGCACTGACGAGGTTAAGATCTGACCACCAAGCCTTGTAGGAAGAGTCGAAATTGAGGCTGAAGGGGCTTGCGACTTATCTTCAGAGGTGAAGATAGTGCACATGAGACCATCTGTAGATGCAAGCATTTCAGCTGGAGGTCCCAAGTATGCCCACAACATGTCGAAATATTTGTAAATTCCTGAACCAATATCAACATACTTAGGAAAAGTTATTGCTCCTGTGGTGGGTAGGATGTTATCTAGGTTTGTGTTAGTATGTAGATCATAGTAGTTGAGTTGGTCGAGGGTGACAATCTTCCCATTGTGAGGGAACATCTTGATGCAGAAAATCGGTGAGGCTACTGCCTTCATGGCATACATATAACTACATCTTAGTAAAATGTTGTAGTCAAGCTATGCATCAACTACTTCAATATCCAAAAGTACCATTTTGCCCCCTAGCTCGATAGGGACATTCTAGTACAAACCCAAAGGTTTCAATGGCCTCCCATCGTAAGCGCAGAGAGCGATAGATGAGGGTCCCAAGTCTGATGAATGCAAACGCTTCCAAACATAAGTGGACTTCACACAAGTCGATGCTCCTTCATCTACACATCAATGAATGATAATGTTCTTGATAGTGACGAGGATCTGGAAGGCGACTTACAAGGGCAGTCAAGGTTTTCCTTTGTCAACATCAACTGGTTCTCCAAATACATGAGGGGGGGGCTATTGAATGCTCCCAAACATGTGAAGACTCCTTGTTCAAATTTTGGAGCGAAGAGAGTCATTTTTTAGCCTTGAATGCGCCACGGAATGATGTGGTCCCACCGTTTTAACAGTCACGCGGGTTTCAAAAGAAATTCCTCGCAGGTTCATGCATCTAATCAAACAGGAAGGTCGCTCTAATAAGCGCGAGTGTCTAGTGCTTTTAGACTCACAATTTTTCCATACTGACTTCCTTTGACATTTTAGGGATCAACTTTCTTTTGGATCTAATGAGGAGGTCTTTGGTGGATTGCATGTTGTATGTTGATGACATCTTTCTGCAAGAATAGCTGAAATGTCACATGTATGTGAAATTTAAGTGTTAACACTATCAACATTGTGAATCCATTTGTATGGCTTATTGCCACTAAGGGAGCCATCACACCCAAGAACGGAAATTTTGCTATCCAGCTTAAATGACTTTGGGGCAATGGGAACAACAGTGGGTACTAATTATTCATGTTACAGTTGTTGTTCTTGGGCAGTCGTTGTTGTTGAGCAAATAGATGAAGGATTTCAGACTCATTTTAATAATCGATGTCGGCATTTATGTACCATATGATTACAAAATCCGCTGCTCTGGCCAATGTTCCACTGGAAATGAGACAAAATAGTAATTTTGCTACAGAAGTGCCCACCAAAGCAGAATTCCATTGATCTCAGAAGAAATTTTGTATAAAAAAAACTAAGTACCAGAAATTCCATTAGTTTTAGAAATTTCCCAACAGAATTGACTTAGAAATTCTACTAGTTTTGGCAATTCCAATGGTTTTTGGCCATAATCGGCATAACTTGTAGGATTGTCAAAACTTCCACATGAAATTGACCAAATCGTGGGGAATTATTGCAAAGATTTCACTGTTTTGGGAGACGGTGAAATTTCGGAACAAAAATCTGCCCAAATGAAGGACAAATCAAACAAATTCAAGAGGGTAATACATCGGATACCTGTAAACGACATTTTTACACAAATAAACTGAATAAAGGATTTAAGACAGAAATGTCAGATGACACAGATGTGGTACTCTCTATGTTATTATATTTATGTGAGCACTTAGAGTTTGAAAAATGGAATGTAATGAATCAATGAAGTGATCCCTGGGATGGTAGGTTTTAAACAAAAATTAAATTTTAAGATATAATTTTTTTCATCTCTTTCAACTTTAACACTCACTAAAGATCACTGTGATAAAGTTAGAATTTAATAACTGAAGAGATACACAGTAAAATCATAAACTCAAGAACAGCAGGAGGAAAAATAAAATCTAATTGGTCGTTGAGATTAGGGTTTACTCAAAAAGGTCAAGATGGCATACACTTTAGGAAGGTTACCAAAATAAAATATAACTTAAAGTTAAGACATCTTAGTAGAGGGTACCAAGGACAAGACAAAGGGCTAAATTACCACACTCAAGGAGGGGGTGCTACCACATAGGACCAACAAGGTAGGGGTCAACACAAGACTAACCACAAGTCAACAAGAGGTGTAACAACAAAGTGGCAAAGCAACCCTTCTAACCACAAGTAGCAATAAAGTGGGAAAACAACATTTCTAACCACAAGTAACAACAAGGTGGGAAAAAAACCTTTATCTCTCTCTCTCTCAATGTATGTGGTCCACAATTGTTCCATCAATAACTGGAACTTTATCATCACCACATAAGGAAGGTTCACACTGGCTAATGTGATCCTTTGGTCCTCCTGACTACTCATAAGATCAATGTTAGTGACTCCATCAAGGGGTGGCCAGTCCCTTGATGAAACAACCTAGCTCAACCATCTCAAAGACCTAGGAGACGAGGACATCACACATCATCATCTTGGTTAACTGACCAAGATCCGCTTGGTTAACTAACCAGGAATACACCTGCAGGACCTGCTTCATCCTTGACCAAGAATCTATCTGGTCCCGAACCAGGATGTGTCTGTCTCTGCTTGCAGGATCAGCTTGGTCCTCATGAACAAGAAATTGTCTAGTACATGACCAGAATGACCTAGAGACAGATAGGGCCCCTAGCCACATGCTAGGGACTTTGCCATGGCTCCAGCCTGCTTCGTCCCAAACTAAGAACTCTAATAGACTGTTGGGGGCCCTAGGGTACCTGCTAGGGGCATACACTGCCTGGTTAACTGACCAGGAACCCTAGTTAACTAACTAGGGTGCCTTTCAGAGAATGGCTCTTGCAACTGCATTATATTTAACACCTACATCTCCCCAGTCATAGTCAGTAAAACCATGCAACACCAATTCACCATCTCCAACATACCTCAGACCATAATGAACTGTTCCCTTCAAGTATCAGACTGTAAGCTTTACAAGGACCCAGTGAATCTGCCTTATCTCAACCACGTACTAACTCAAAGTGTTTAGTACAAAATATATATCATGTCTCATATTAACCAAATACAAAAGGGAACCAATCAACTTCTTGTAAGTGGAAGGATCTAACAAAATGTATATAATTTAGCATGCAACTTCAGATTTGGAACTATGGGAGCGGTTGAGGGTTTGTAGTCCATCCTGTGAAAATCTCTTCAGAATCTCAATTGTGTTCTTCCCCTGTCCAATGAAGACTACACCCGTGCCCTACCAAACTTCTGGACCCAAGAAATAAAGCATAAGGCTGATTTGTCAGTACCATAACCCAAGATTTCATACCTGAACCCAAACTGAAACAAAACATTGAAGTACTCTTCCTGCCACCTACATCTCCCTAGTCATAGTCAGTAAAACCATGAAACACCAACTCACCATCTCTAATGTACCTTAGACCATAATGAACTGTGGCCTTCAAGTATCAGACGGTAAGCTTCACAGTGGCCAAGTGAACCTTCCTAAACTCAACCATGTACTAACTCAAAGTGTTTATTGCAAAATATATATCACATCTTGTATTAACCAAATACAAAAGGGAACCAATCAACTTCCTATAATTGAAAGGATGTAATAAATTGTATCTAATTTGGTATGCAACTTCAGATTTGGAACTATGGAGCGATCGAGGGTTTGCAGTCCATCATGTGAAATCTCTTTAGAATCTCAAATGTCTTCTTCCCCTATCCAATGACGACCACACCCATGCCCTGCCAAACTTCTGGACCCAAGAAGTAAAGCATAAGGCTTATATCCCTCATGTTGACCCAAGTGCCAACTCTTCCTTGCACCATGCTATGAGCTTCTTAGAACTACCTATAACTACCAAGTTATCTACATATAGGACCAAAAAAAGTAGATAAAATCTATGAAACAATAATTAGGATCTGCTACAATTTTGTTGAAGCCTAATCTCAATAAGTGTTCACCAATCCTTAAGTAATAGGCTCGTGGTACCTATTTCATCCCATAAAACGCCTTCTTCAACCTACATACATGGGTATCTCGCCCATACATCACAAAACCCCTCAGTTAATTAATGTAAGCATCCTCCTCACTTAGTTCATTAAAAAAAAGTTGTATGAACATCCGTTTGATATTTAGACCAACTAAGTTAATAAGGTCTATCCCATGTGGTTGTGGGATGGAGTGTTATCCTCCCCACCAAGGTTCTATTCTCGTACATGACATGTTGAGCTCATAATGAGTATCTGTTGTAATGGCTTTGTGCCCTGTTGTTGACCTAACCTTGTGTAGTGAAGAATCTAGGGTTTACCTTGGGTACCATCCTCGAAATGAGGGGAAGTGCCTGGTTTGCACCGAGATAATTACCTAGAAAGGGAGAAAAAATACCAATTAAAACATGATGCTAAAGACACGATTACTCTAATGAATTTATACCTAGCAATTGGAGCAAAAGTCATGTCTACCAACTCCCTCTCTCTAGGAGAATCTTCATGCAATGCATTTGGCATTATACCTCTCTATGTTGCCATCAGTTGTATTTTAAATCTTGTACAACCAATTGTAATCACCATTAACTTATGCACTAGTCTCGACACAATCCCATGCATCATTCTTCGTAATGGAGTTATACTCCTCTAACATGGCATCCCACCACCCCTACTCTGAATTTGCCCCCTTAAAACTATAAGGCTCCAAATCAATGATGGTAGTTATAGGTGCAACATAACAAGGAAACTTCTTAGGAGGATTACTCACCCAAAAAAAAGTCTTTAGAGATCCAACTTGCTCTTATTCCTTCCACGACTCCAGCAATGTCTGAGTAAGCCAACTTCGCTTTCTAGCTATACAAGGTGGCACTGAGATATCTACTCCTACACTAAAATCTAACTAATTTGCTTTTGGTTTTGTTGAACTTTGTAGATCAATGCCTTGGACAACACTCTATTCACCCACCTATGCCTCTATAAGAGACTCCTGAAACTTAAACGACTAATCATCCTCATGAAACTTGGCATCTCAACTTACCACTATCTTTTGTTGTGTTAGAAGGTAAATCTAATAAGCCTAGGAGGTCTCAATATGTCCCACAAAATACCCTTCATGCTAGAAGTTTCAAGCTTAGATCTCTTCTCATCAAGAATATGAATAAACACAAGACAACCAAAAAAATGAAAAATGTGATACATGTGGTTTCTCACCAATTAAAGCTTAGTTTATTGTCTTGTCCTTCAAGATCCTATGAGGACACCTATTCAAAATGTACATAATCATATTGTATGCATCCACCCAAAGACAAATGGGCATATCCATGTCATGGATCATTGCTTTGGTTGTCTCAATGATGGACATGTTGTACCTCTTTGCAACCCCAATCAACACTTTCTTGATCATTGCTTCCCTGCAAAAGGAATCAAACTTCTTGGAGGCATACTCTCCTACATTGTCATATCTTAGTACCTTAATCTTCTTACCAATCTAACTCTCCACGAGAGCTTTAAACTCTTGGAACCTACTAAAGACTTCATCCTTGGCCTTCATAAAATATATCCATGTTTTTCTAGAGGAATCATCAATAAACGAAACATAACAATGTTCCATGTCAAGGACATTGATGACATAGTTCCACATACATCTGAATGGATCAGATTTAGAATCCCTCTTGATCTATGCTCACTGCTAGGGATAAGCAATCTTAGCATGCTTTCTGAATGCACGGCCCTGGCACACTCCTATCTTCTCTATCTTGAACCCTGTTGCCCGCTGAATGTGCACACCATCAGCCGAGAATCTTTCGAATGACTGTCTCCCGACAGAAGGGAGAGGTGCGGCCCTTGGGGGCAAGCAAAGAGTCAGGTGCTGTCACCTGATCCCGACTCCTCCGTTTAGGCAAACTCCTAACAAATCCAAGGGGGGTAGTCCCTAAAGAGTTTCTAAAGCTCAAGTTTTTTAAAGATCTTTTTCTTTTAAGAGTATGATGCGAATGGGTGTTGTTTAGGAGTTTTTATAAACACTTACAAGAAACGGAACCAAATAAGCACTTGCGAGTAAAAATGGAAATGAACAGTCGCTTGACAATCACAGCTAAAACAAAGCATTCATGATATGAATCAATATATAATTTAAACAGTGCAATGCTTTAGACAGATGATAAGCAAATTAAACTGAAGACCAGTGCCAAATAGGGTGCAAGAGATTGTTTTGCGAGTGCTTCTTGGTAAGTTTTAATGTAAGTTTTTTAAAGGTGAGTTGATTATTACAGGAAAAGGGGATCTCCAAGATATACCTTGCGGTACTGGCGATATGTCCGGAATTTAGGCTTTGGTGGCTCCGTACAAGAACATGTTGGCTGCCAAAGTCCCAAGGGGGTGTTCAACACTACACCAACCAGGGATGTAGCCTAACGGTGCCCCCAAGATCTAAGTACAGTGGTTCTAGCGTCCCCAGGCGAAATTTGCCCACACAAAATCTAACCGAAGTGCCAGATTTTCACTTATCTTTGTTGGGTGGTTACTTTTATTAGGGTGACTTGGATTAAAATGTGAGAATTGGAAAAGTCTACGGTTGCTTCTGGGTATCCAACCTGGGTAGAGCATACACAGCGTAGCACAAATGTTTATTCCGATTTTAATTAGATGTGAAGATTGTAACAACCCTCCGACAGAGAACACTCTTGATCCGCCTTAAGGCAAGATTCAAGAGATTTATGAAAAGATAACAAAAAAACAGCTAAGCTAAAACCAATAATAACAACTCTCCGACAGAGGGCGCTCTTGACTTGCTTTTCAGCAAAGTTCAAGAGACTTTGGGTTTATTTTATTAAGAAAGTTAGAACATGAAAGAAATAAAACATTACAAATGCAAGATATGCATCACTTTTCTGATCAACCTCCACTAATCGGCAAAGCCTTTGGGTGGAGGTGAGAGCATAATTCACAGCAAAAAAGAATGGTTTTATTTCTACTTTACTTTTGCAAAAATAAAACAATGAATTTAAACAGTGAAATGCGGAAGAAGTAAACACCCTGCACTTGAAAAATTGAGTGTGTGAAGTGGTGGGGTTAGCAAAAACAATCTCACGAAAAATGACACAAGACGCAAATCCCCCCAAGGGGGATGGGATGTGGGTGTTGGTTACCCCACTGCTCTGGTTTAATTTTTTACAACTTTTATGACGAAAATGGAATGCTTCTTAGTCCAACAAACTTGGATCTACGAGCTTACAACAATGCATAATGGAATTATGACAAAGTGGGTGTCCACCGGATTGTTCTGAGGCCTCCTTGATGGTCTTGGTCAATCCAAAACTCCACTTTTGCGCGCAGACCTGCTAAAAACCAGCAAACAATAAATGTTAGAAAACAATGGGAAAGACAATGAAAAAATAAATAAAAAATTTTATACTTTGAAAAATTTTCGATTTTTTGAAGTAAAAGCACAATTTTTCCAAGCTTAGATTTAATCAAATGATGAAGTTCTTTGATGACATATCAGATCTGAATACTTAAATAAAGATATATTCCAAGTAATAAGCATGCAAGGACAAATCTATTTCTTAATCATAATAAAAAAAGGTAACCGAGAGAGAGAGAGAGAGAGAGAGATTTTGACTTTTTTATCGAAAGAAGCGGTAACAACTGCTCCAACTTGAATCTCTTGGAAAACTTGGAAGTTTGAATGTGAGACCACAAGTGTTTTGCTCTAGACCCAAGAAAAGGAGATGCAGTTGAGCTCAACCTTTTACTCGGAATTGTGATCTGCAAACAAAGCTATCACACTTGCAACAAACATATTAGATTCGGTGCTATTCACGGTTAGAAACCAAAAAAGCATGAACTATAACTTAATAAAACATGCCTTCTTAAATGAGTAAAGAGTAAGTAAATAAATTGACAACTGCAAATATTTACTCTAAGATAACCTTCTAAGCCAAATTAATTATGGAAGAACAAAGCATGACAAAAATGCAACCATATCACCTCATCCACCAAAAGTATGCACCCATAGAATCACATTCATAAGCCTCCAAAACCTTCAATTTTATTCAAATAATAACAACAGAGTACATGAGCAGAGGTTCCTTGCTTCCATCGGGAATGAGAAAGAAGGCCTCGTATTTATACAAAAACCTAGCCCCAGGGGGTATTAATGAACTAAAGATCAACTCAACGTGTAACTAAGTTGACGAGAACTTGAACTGAGCTAAACCAAAGTTGAAGTGAAGAGGAACTAACCTTCTTCACACAACAAATGCCAACACATCAAAAACCCTCAAGAACCAAACCACACGTGCGACCCTTCCTTCTTCACACGAATGGTACGGAATATTAAATGAAGGAATAAATCAATGATTTGAAGGATCGAAACATGAGTTTATTAATGAATGGGGAGGGGTCCACCCTCACCCATTCGCATCCATCCAAGAGCTAGCGTGAGCTCTCCCTTTTAGATGCTCACGTCATCCACTTCCAATATTAATTCGTGACCATTCCTTTGTATTGGAAAGTCATGATATTTGTGGATGGGTTCCCCCAATCCCACTCACCAACTTTCCACATAAGCATGAGTCCTTTCACCCTCACGTCATCATTCTCCTTTATTAATTCGTAGCTTCATTTTTAATCCAAAGTTAAGTCATATTACACTTTGAAGTGGGTTACATGGCATGAGGGACCCACCTCCATGTCATCCCCACCCTTAAAATATTAATTTTCTACTTTTGTACATTTTCTCCAAATTTAGCATTTAAATGCCATTATGGTGATTCGTTAGTCAAATGACACCTTTCGGGGTATTTTAGCTGCCTGAAACATAGTGAAAGTGGCCCCTGAGGTAAAGATACTGCTCCGGGATTGAAAATGATCCCAACCACACCAAAAATGGACTCTGGATCACGCTTTTTTTAACATTTTGAATTTTCCCATTTAAACCATTAAAAATGGCTTAAAAATCGGTTAAAAATAAATAAATAAATTCTCGGAATCAGACGAAACTCTAGGGGGACCTAGTACATGTTCGTACGACTCAATTCAAATGCCTAGCACGTTGAAAAACACTGACACGAAGGCTCTAATAACCTCTTAAGGCCGAAACACCAAGACAACTACCCCGTCTTTGGAGGTGTGAGTGAAAAACTCAAAAATTATTAGTCGTTTGTTCAACAACCAATAATAACCAAGGGAAAAAACACTCTAGGCTAGTTGGCTTGATGCTCAAGTCCGGGAAGCCGAGCCTTTTATAAAAAATTAAATGCTAGGACATTTTTTACAATTTCTCCAAGGGGGTATGAACATGTGTTACAAAAAAAATTCGAACAGACTCCCAGAAAAAAGGCTAGCGGACTTCTGAACTCTGATCATGAACAAGTGTACTTGTTCAATACTCTGGTGGCTCACCGAAAATCCACTAAGTGCAAAATTAGTGCATAACAAAGCCCAACAATCCTCTATGTCCTTCAAGAGAGGTAACACCCTATAGTGCAGGTGAGCAAATCTCTTATGCCAAATCCCAGCTCAAGTTGTCACTGCCATGCACAAGGGCTCCATGTTTGATTGGATCAGCAAGCAACCAGTAAAGGCCACCCTCTTGCATAACTTTGCCCATAACTCGACTAGGATCAAGGCTATGATCTTTAATTATAACTTGTTGATCATCAAACCCAACCACAAATCTAAGATCCATCATGGTTGACACTAAAAGAAGATTCTTTCTTAAGCTAGGAACATATCAAACATCATCAAGCTCAGGAACATCCACTAATGGCATGTAGAATGGGACTAAGCTTCTTCCTATAATTGGATATGTAGCATCATCACCAAGCTCCACCTCCATGTTGGCCTCCTGTTGATTGAAAGATTTCTTGTTGAAGGTCACGTGTCTAAATGCACCACTGTCCACATACCACCATGTCAGTTGAAAGACATGACACCATGGGGAAGGATTTCTCAAGCATGGATGCTAATTCATCCACTTCAGTTGAAGCTTCCACACTCCCTAGAAACTACTTCTATAGTTGTTTTCCCTTTCCCTTCATATTTAAAGGGCATTGAAAAGCATACTAGCCCTATTTGTGACAGTAGAAGCAATTTACGTGACTCAAGTATTTCTTCCCCTAGTCAAAAAAAACTAAATACCCCTTCTTCTAATAACCCCTATAATCCTCCATTCTTTGCTCCTCTCCTCACCTTCCTAATGAAGGTAGGCTCTAACTCTCCTCATATCTAGCTGGATAAGCCTCCAATCCAATCTCCTTACTCTAAATTAAATCATCCTAAAGCTTCTAGAAAGTGGGAAGCTTCTCCCAAGCACAAACACCCCAAATGACATGCCCCAAGATGAAGAGAACCCATTAATTGCTATGGATACCAACTCGTCATCTTCCACCTTAACCCAATAGCACCAAGTTGATCTCTCAAGTCAATGATCTTCATAATGTAACTAGCCACAATGTCTGTAACATGTATCACTCGTGCTTCTCACCATGAGCTCGTTCTTCAATAATAGCCTATGCTTGATGTGTTCACATTCTAGTGCAATGTGATTAAAGCATCAAACATGCCCTTTGTCAATGTCTTCTCCACTATGTGAGGGATCAAATGGTCCTTCACTAAATCAAGGACAATTTGCTTCACCTTAGCTGCCTTCTTGTTATGCTCAGCCAGTTGGGTGGGATTAGTAGGTACTAGGGTTCAAAACTCATGATTCATTGATAATTTTATTATTGATTCATCATTATCAAATTTCAATTGAATGATATTATGATGATGTACAATGTATATACTTCTAGTTTTTAAAAAATATGGATCTTTATGTATTTTTTTTAATATATATATATGGCTTAATGAGAAATATCAAATATGCAGTATATGGGTCAAAGTTCATGATTCACTGATAATTTTCTCATTGATTAATCATTGTCAAATTTCAATTGAATGATATTATGATGATGTACATTGTATATACTTCTAGTTTTTTTTTAAGTGGATCTTTATGTATCTTTTTTAATATATATATATAACATTGTCCCATGTGTCCTGTTTCCGGGGTCGTTGTGTCTCATGTCGAATACTCGTATTTTCCTGTCATCTATGTCTCGTGCCCTTGTGTCATGTGACTTGGGCTGCAACCTAAAACCCTACAAGGCAATAAACTTGAAAACTCACGGAACTGCTGGTATATATGCTAGACTAAGTTGCACGAAATGGGAAAACGGGGACAAGTTTCCGAAACAGGAACGCGTTGGAAACGTGACCCCCCAAAATTTTGGAAACAGGGAAACGCAATATATATCTATTGTTAGTTTTGTACCTAGGAATTTGTTCCCTAAGTGACTTTTTTGCCTAAGTCACTTAGAAAAGGGAAAAAGGTGACCCTCACATTAAAAGCTACTTAATGAGACTTTATAAAGTTAAAGTCACTTTTTGATAAATTTAAGTGGGTGAGTAAATTTATTTAAGTGATTTAAATAAATGGGATTTTTACTCTCATTGAATCTTAGCCATTGGATTGGATCTTTCTCCACCGTTGGATTAGATTCCCACTTAGGGTTTAGACAAAAAGGGTTGAGGGAGGGATTTTACATTCATTCTTGAGAAAAGAGTGAAGAGAAGAGAGAGCTGAGAGGAGGCACGAATTTCGAGGAGTTGGGCATTTACAGACAGCACAAGATTCGAGGAAGAGAGGTACAGATTTGGCACGCATCCCAAGGCAGTCGTACAGTACGGTTTAAAGGGCACGGATTTCGAGTTAAAGCAGGGCACAAAAAACGAGGTTGGCTCATTTATTGAGGCCGTACTCTGCACGAATTTCGAGGCCATACACAGGCGTACAGCACAGAAATCGAGGTGGATATCAGGCACATTTCTGCACAGATTTCGAGGTGGATATCAGGCACATTTCCCAAGGCTGCTTCTGTATTTGTTGGCACAGAAATCAAGGCCGTACAACAGCATTAAATGTTGTCCATACAGTACGGATTCTGAGAGTGCTAGCACAGTTTTCGAGGGCAGATTTTTTGCTGATATTTCTGGCACATTTTTCAAGGAGGTTTGCACAGAAATCGAGGCAGCAAAAGCACGGAGACTGAGACAGACTGCTGGTCAAATTTCTGGGTTGAGATAAGTTGGATTTTTTTTTACTGTAAAAATTAATGTCTGATTTTTATCCTGAAGCATAATAAAAACTCTCTCTCTCTCTAACTGGTTTTCCCCGTGGGGGTTTTTCCAGGGCTTGATTTTGGCCAAAAATATCTGAATCTATCATTTTATGGTGTGATTGTTAAATGTGTTTTTCAGCCTGTTAGTGTTTTTACTGTGTGTTTAATTGTTCAGTAAAAATTTCTTAAGTAACTTACAGCCAATGCAAAACCGGCTGTAAGTGAAATTCACGAAATGTTGACATAAACCAGCAAACAGTAAAACTCAGAATTTCTACATATATGAGCTAAGACATTTTAAAAAATGAATGTGAAACATAAATCATAAATCATACATGTTGGCGAATCCATGCCATACGGAAATTCGTGCCCCACATCCGTATTGGAAACGCGCTCGTCCGTACGAAAATGCATTTCCATGCCGTACGGTACTTGTTTCTAGCAGGAAACGACCTGGGGACGTCGGGGGGGGATGGTGTTTCCTGCAACTTAGATCCTAGATCTACAAACAAAGAATAGCTGAAAATACTAACAGCAAAATGTAGAATCTACATGTAATGTCCTCTTCCGATTAGGCCTTGAGGTCCAAAACCGCTAACCTATGTGATTCCTGTGGGTTCGAGCGGTTACTGACAGCTAGGGAATCAGCTGAGGACTGATGCCATCCATAGAATATCTAGGGCATCATCATTGGTCAAGAAGGGCCACCGGGGCCAAAGGCCACCTCCGTGCATGCCATCCAAGCATTATTTAATGATGCATGCACTCTTTAAGTCTCCATCCGCATGCATGCAAGTCAACTGCAAATTAGAAGATAAAGTGAACTAATTAGGTCAAAGATTAGGGTTTTCGCAATTGAAAGTTATAAAAGAGGGATACAGCGAAAGGAGACTTCACTTTTGATTATTATTATTTTGGGAGCTCTTGGATAGCAGCACAGCGTGCCGCACAGCAGTTGGGGTTGGAGACGGAGTCTTCAGCTAACGGGATTTCGGCAGTGAAACATCTGTCCTAGTCTCATTCCGGGTAAGCCATACGAGTTCACCATTTGTTCTTACATTCATTCATAAGTTATCCAGTATATGGTATAGATCGTTGCAGGGACACGTGTGCAGCCGTAAGGGGGGGTTTTTCAGCCATAAAGCCCTAATCAGTTGCAGGGCCTTCAGATCTCAGCTTTATTCCGAAACTCGGGCACCATTCTCATCATCAGCATCATACTCCGGTACCCGGTGATTATCAGATCCGTCCGTGCTCATCCGGAGCAGTCATCAGCAATTTCAAGATCCAAGGGGCGTGAGCAGCTGTCTCTCTGGAGCAAGTCGCTATCCTGCCTAGAGATCTCAGAAATCCCGCATGTACCAGGCATTCTCTCCGGCACGGGAAGGCTATCAGTCCTGCAAATCGACAGCATCATCGGACACCTCCTTCACTGAAAGCGTCACCCTTTTCTGACTGGGGTTCTTGCTGCTGGGGGTTCACAGGAAGCAGAAGGGATCTGCCCATCTCCAATCCAGTTCTCGGTGCTTGCATACTATCTCAGGAGCAGTCTAGCCGGCTTATCAGTGGTAAGTGTTCATTCTGTCCCACAAACCCTAACCCGAATTTTTGCTATAAAATAGGGATTTTTGCATGGCAGTTTGCATGCCCAGTTGTATCAGCATATTTGCTTAGAAATAGAAAATATCAGGATTTGGGATATTACAGTGGTATCAGAGCTATCTTCTTGGCCAGCTGTGGGCTTAAGAAATGAAACGTAGATGAATACAGGAGGAGACCCTTTTGTAACCTATAGGAGGAGAAAGAGTAGATACACAGGGGAGTTTGAGGATATCCAACTAGAAGATACCAATTTAGATATGGAACAAACAGGTATACACTCGGATAGGGGAAATGGAATGGGAGAAGAGGAGGATCGAATGGAGTTTCGCAGCTTGGTCTTTGCATTGCAAGACTTAGCCAAAGGACGAAAAAGATGTACTCAATGCAATCAACAGATTATCAGCAAAACCGGAAACAGGTATCAACAGTACACCCCCCTCACCGGTAGATTGGGGATCTACAAGCAGCAGTGGAAAGATAGCGACACTAACATTCAGAATACTCCGCACATATACAGCAGACCTTCTATTAGGCCTACCATGCCTCACTTCTTGGCAGATACAGTAGGGGGCCCGGTCATGCAGGTAGAACCTAGCGAGCCTTTTGGGGCTTATTTACAGGAGTATAGAGACTTAGGAGATGAATTTCATGCTGCCATGTCTTTTTCAGATTTCTCCAACATGAAGAGTAGAAACAGGCCCAGGAATTTCAACAAGGGTTTCAATCACAACTATGAGCTGCAGAAGACCTTGGGCAGGTTGACCATCCCAAATTTTGATGGGACTCGCGGAGGATCAGCGAGGATATGGGTTCAAAAGTTGGATACCTATTTCCAACTCAACCCCATGACAGAGACAGACGCCATTAAATTAGCTACACTTCACCTAGACGGAGAGGCTCACGAGTGGTGGTACCACGGACTGGTGACGTTGGGTCACAACACCATACATTCCTACGGTGAGTTCACTCAGAAGCTCATAGAGAGGTTTGACAGGAAAGATCTGGAGATACATTTCAGGGAGTTGGCTCAACTCAAACAGACCGGTAGTGCAGAAGCTTTCATTTCAGAATTTCAGAGGATAGCCGTTATGGTAGCAGACGTGTCAGAGAGCAGATTGACTATGTTATCCACTGAGGCCCTCACAGAGCCACTACGGGGATGGGTGAAAGCCTACAAACCCCTCACTCTGCAGGATGCCATTAGCAGAGCAAGAGATCTTCAGGATTCAGTCCCCAAAAACAAATTCCCACTGAAAACCAATTTTTTAGTTAGGGACAAGGACAGGAGACATTTCCAGTAGGATGTGCCCAAGAAAACCTGGTTAGACGAGGACACTAGGAAAGATCTAAGAAGGAAGAAACTATGCTTCACCTGTCAGGAACCATGGGTACCAGGACACAGGTGTGCAGGGAAGGCGAAGGCTCACTACATTGAGGTATATTCAGACAGTGATGAGGACGACTCTGAGCAGGAAGCCACAGAAGAACTACGGGCAGCTGAGGAGGAATCACACCAGGGTGATACACCAGAGGGGGTCATTGCTACATTATCTGGAGTACCAAGATTCCATACTCTCAGGGTCAGGGGAGTAGTACAGGGTCACAGAGTAGGAGTATTGATTGATGGGGGAGCCACCCACAATTTCATTGACTCCATTTGGGTAGCCAAGAGAGGTATTCAGACCGAGAAGTTGGAAGGATTCACTATAGCAGTAGCCGAGAACTCCAGCATGGAGTGCAACTACTGGATCCCAAAATTGAATGTCGCCTTAGGTAACTATCAGATGACAGACTCTTTCTATGTAGTGGATGTAGCGGATACTCATGTGGTATTGGGTGTTCAGTGGCTTTATTCTATAGGGAAATACACTACAGACTACAGGGCAATGGAAATGGAGTCCTAGGGGCCAGACGGCAAACAGGTAGTTTTGAGGGGCATGAACACTTATCCCCCAAAACCGGTCTCGTCACAGAAGATGGAGGCAGTACTACGACAGGATGATATAGAATGGGCTGCAGAATGTTTGGTCACCTTCAAGAAACCGCCAGAGACCAGCACACAACACCCAAGTGACATTCAAACCTTGCTACAAAAACATGAAAAGGTTTTTCGGGACCTTCCATCAGGTAGACCACCAAACCGAGGTTTTGAACACATCATCGAG
>LPNX010386598.1:75218-168817 GCA_001517045.1 Pseudotsuga menziesii
TCTCAGAAATCCCGCATGTACCAGGGATTCTCTCCGACACGGGAAGGCTATCAGTCTTGCAAATCGGCAACATCATCGGACACCTCCTTCACTGAAAGCGTCACCCTTTTCTGACTGGGGTTCTTGCTGTTGGGGGTTCACAGGAAGCAGAAGAGATCTGCCCATCTCCGATCCAGTTCTCGATGCTTGCATACTATCTCAGGAGCAGTCTAGCCGGCTTATCAGTGGTAAGTGTTCATTCTGTCCCACAAACCCTAACCCTAATTTTTGCTATAAAATAGGGATTTTTGCATGGCAGTTTGCATGCTCAGTTGTATCAGCATTTGCTTAGAAATAGAAAATATCGGGATTTGGGATATTACACTACAGCACTCAAACACATCTATGCTTCTCTTATTAACTCATAAAAGACTCAAATATAGTGGATGCAACATTGAATACGCAACTATAGAAATTCTGATTTACCTTACTACTGCTAGACTAGATTTCAGCTATTTCTGTAGGGATTGTTTCACAGTTTATAGCAAAGTCCCAAAGACGTTCATTGGAATGAAGAAAAAAACTAAGGCATTTGAAACGAACATTGTAATATGGACTTGAATATGTCTGTACACAGTAGCAATAACTTCAAGTTAGTTGGGCACACTAATCCAGATTTGGTTGGTCACAATTCTCATTCAGCTTCATAATTAATTTCATTGGTTAGTAAAACACAACCAACTGTTGCATTATCCTCCATGTTGTGATATAAACCTTCAAAAAACTCAAGCAATGCTCAACTACTGTGACAATCGTGACAGTCATTGTTCAATGTTATTCAACATCCAGTGTTTGATGTCAGAACCAAGCATGTTGACAACCATCACCACTATATCTGAGAGCAGGTATAGAACAAACAAATCGAAGTGTTGCATTGCAAAACAACAGCAAACATCTTCATGAAAACATTTAGCAAGGACAAATTTCAGAGAATTCAAACAAATGTTTGGAATAAAGGAAAATAAAATAGTCATTAAATTTTAAGGGTGTTAGAATAAGTGATGTCCATTTTAGATAGGCAGCTTATTAGACAAAGACATGCATAAAATGGTGCTTTGTTAGACAAAGATAGGCATAGGATTTAAAATCACAAGTTTCTGTGAAAAGCAAAAGCTATTTAAATTATTTTAAGATGGGACAAACAATTTTGGTTTAGATCTGTTTCAAGCTGAACTTTCGAGATCTACCTTCATCTTCATCTTCACTAAATAATACTATGAAGAAATGTCTTCTTTGTGTCAACAGTGGCTTGCCAGGTCTGTGAAAGCGGGTATTGTTATTATCCCGACCAAAGGTCAAGTCTCTTCAATGACATGCCCATTTTTATGTGTGCTTGTGCTTGTGAAAAGCAGGTGGAGCCAGGTCCAAGTGCTAGGTGACTTTAGAAGAAGAGATACCCCCCACTCATGGCCTTTTATCCAAAGGGTGACTTCTGTACATTTCTATCCATTAAGTATAAAAAACAGAGCAGTTGTTTTTCACTAGTGTTGATCAGAAGCATTCAATCCAAACAAAAAAAATAATGACTTGTCCAAACAATTTGAGTCTAAACAACAATCACCGTTAAAATGCCTTTGCTAAAGGACTGTTTTAAACGAGAATAAGTCAAATAGATTCTAACTTGGGCATTGAGACCCATTACAGAGAAAATGTTGATTTTTGTACCTAGGAAAGTGTTCCCCTAGGTGACTTTTGCCTTAGTCAATTAAAAGGGGAAAATAAAGTGACCCTTGCTTTAAATGACTTGAGATGAGCATTTAATTTGAATTTAAAGAATAAAGTCACGATTTGGAAAAATTTAAGTGAGGTGAGTGAAATTAATTTTAAATGAGATTTAATGAGCATTTAATCTTATCCAATCTCAACCGTTGGATTAGAAGACCATTCACTTACCCTAGGGTTTTCACCAAAAAGGCAAGGAAAAGAAAAGGCATTCACTTTTTGAGAACGAGAGTGAAGGAGAGAGCTGAGAGAGAGCAAAGCCATTTTCTGAGAAAGAAGAAAAATAGCAGGCAGCCATTTTTCTTGGGCACGCAAATCGAGGAAGAGTACAGCAAGAGAAGGGCGCAAATTTCGAGAAGGAAGCTGGGCACATTTTTCAAGGAGGCAGCATTTATTGCAGCCTTTCCGTATTGTACAGATTCCGTATAGGGCACATTTCCTGAGGCAAGTATGGGCTCATTTTTTGAGACAGTTCTTCAACATGTTTTTCGAGTCAGGTTGGGTGCATGGTTTTCGAGGCAGTAGATTCAGGCACAAACCCCGAGGCATTAATTACATGCACAAATCCCAAGGTTGTTCCGTATAGAACAGTCCGTACATACAAGTCGTACGGCTTCCATACAGCAGCACGGTTTTCGAGGCAACTACAGTAGAAGATATGAGTTGTATTTTTTCCTGTTGGACATGGAAAACAAGACAAAAAAAAAATTCGGTTGAGATAAGTTGGTCTGAAATTTTTTTGAGTATTGCTGTAACTTTTCCTGAAAAATAAAAATCTCTCTCTCCTAACAGGTTTTACCCTTGTGGGTTTTTCCTGGGCAAGTTTGCCAAAAATCTCTGAGTCTGAAATTTATGGTGTGCATTTATTATTTTATTTTATGTCATTAAATGTGAGTTTCAGCAGTGTTTTATTTGTTTGAAAATATTGTGCAATTTTCAGCCTTCATGAATACTAGGTTGGGCATTAAACTTTGAAAATTTGGCATTGAAACCGGGTGGTTGAAAACTAAGAAAAACTTTCATGGTATCATAGCAAGGTTGGGTAGAAAATTAAATTATTGCAAACAGTCACTAATTTCCAAAACTCGGAAAATTTCTTTTAACAGTGAGCAGCACCTTGTTGGAACTTGAACTTAGCAAAGATAATGGCTACTAGACTTAGAATGGAGGATAGGCTTGATGGGGCTGAGAATTTTGTCCCATGGAAAGCTAGGATATTGCTTGTGTTGGAGGAAAATGAGTTGTGGGATGAGGTAGACAAAAACACTACAGCTAATCCCATTGTTGTTCCCGCTTCAACCGATGCGGTAGCATTGGTTGCCTTCAACAAGAAAGATATTAAGGCCAGAAAGATTATCCTAGATGCTATTAAATACCATGTGATTCCACACATTTCGAGGAAAACTCGTGTATATGAGATGTGGGATGCTTTGACAAGCTTGTTTCAAAGCTCAAACGATAATAGAAAGATGGTTTTGAGGGAGAAGTTGAAAAGCATCAGGATGGTCAAAGGGGAGGTTGTGATGTCTTACCTTATTAGGATCTCTCGGGTGAGAGATGAGCTTGCAGCAGTGGGGGAGGTTGTTCCTAATGTAGAGCTAGTGCGGACAGCTATGAATGGGGTGTCAAAGACTTGGGCTGTGTTTGTAGAGGCTTTGGTAGATAGGGAGAACTTACGTACATGGGACAAGATATGTGATGATTTTGTTCAGGAGGAGACTCGGAGGGGTCTTGTGCATGGCAGTGCTTCTACTAGTAGGAAGGATGAGGAGGATGTGGCTTTGAAAGCAAAGGGGAAGAAGAAGTTCAAGAAGGGTCCCAAGAAGGGTAGGGCCAAGCAACAGGATGGGAAGAAGAAGGATTTGAGCACTATGAAGTTCTTTGCTTGTCAAAAGATGGGCAGTGTCCAAACAAGAAGAAGAAGAAGAAGCAGCTTTGGCAGAGGTTGAGGATTTAAGAGCGAGATTTGAGAGAGAGTTTTCTCTTTGCACTGGACATGTTTATAAAGAGAGAGCATCCATCATCACCAGTGCAGATGTTGATAGTGAGAGGGATTATTCCTTGTTGACGGACCATTCTTACAGTGCATCCACCACCAGCACATGGTATATTGATAGTGGAGCTTTGAGCCATATGACAAGTGCTCGACAGATGTTCTCTGAGCTCTCATAGGCAAAGACTGATGTGGAGGTAGTGTTGGGGGATGACTCTATTGTCAGAGCAGTTGGGCGTGGGACCATTACCTTTCAAATGGAGTCCATAAGTCCCATTATTTTGAGAGATGTACTGTATGTACCTAGGATGAAGAAGAACTTGGTTTCAATTTCCATGATCGAGGATAGGGGTCTTGGGGTGTCCTTCCTGGATGGACAGGTGCGTGTTTTTCCCAAGACTACAGGACCATCTGCTTCCTACACCATTGGAGTCAGATGTGGGAAACTGTACAAGCTCTTGTTTCAGCCTCAACATGCTTTGGCACATAGTAGCGGCAACGAGCTTTGTGAGTAGTGGCATAGGAGGGTGGCTCATCTGCATCATCCAACTTTGCATATGTTGAGATTTATGGTTACAGGGTTGCTAGAGTTCAGCACGGAGCACAGTGAGGTATGCAGAGGGTGTGCTTTGGGAAAGCACACCAAGACTACCTTTCCTAGCAGTGATAGCAGGTCAGCAGGGGTTCTTGACTTGATACATTCGGATTTGTGTGGACCTATGTCAGTTGTTTCTCTGAGAGGGTTCGAGTACTATGTGACAATCATCGATGACCATTCCAGGAAGACCTGGATCCACTTCCTGGAGAGCAAGAAATCCGAGGAGGTCTTCCTGACGTTCCAAGAGTTCAAAGCTCTTATGGAGAACCAAACAAGGAGGAAGATCCGGGCTCTCAGATCGGATAACGGGGGTGAGTATACCTCCAAGGAGTTCGATGGATATTGCAAACTGGAGGGCATTAGGAGACAGTTGACAGTTCCAAACACTCCTAAGCAAAATGGAGTGGCAGAAAGGAAGAACAAATCTATTGTTGGAGCAGCTAGAGCTATGTTACATGATCAGTCACTTCCTTTCTTCCTTTGGGCAAAGGCATGCAGTACCGTTGTTTATCTTCAGAATGGGAGTCCCCATCGTGCAGTGGGGAACAAGACACCTGAGGAGAGTTTCACAGGAAAGAAGCTTGAGGTGAGTCATTTTAGGATATTTGGTTGCCTGACTTACTCACATGTCCCTTCTGAGAAGAGGACAAAGTTTGAGTCCACCACAGAGAGAGGCATCTTTGTGGCATATGATGAGACTTTGAAGGCCTTCCGCATTTATCTTCCTTCTCAGAGGAAGGTTGTCGTGAGGAGGGAAGTGAGATTTGAGGAGGAGGGGGCCTTCAAGAAGTCTAGAGAGTTAGAGTAGGGAGAGCGGAAGGTTCCCGCACCTTAGGTAGTTTCACAGGTACCTTCAGTGGAGCAGACAGGTTCACAGGTTTCCAGGGTTACTGGACCACACAGTTTAGGCACAGGTTCTCTAGTTTCAGTGGTTCATCCAGCAGGATCTTCGGGGACAGGTTTTGGGTCTCAGGTTACAGGTTCACCGTATAGAGCTTCAGGATCACAGAGTTCACCAGTTGTTGGCACTCCAACTTCTAGTTCACAGGTTACTGGGGTTTTTATCTCTGGTAGTTCATCAGATGAGGACAGACCAGTGTGGGAGCAGTCTTCAAGGAGGAAGAAGCCTAAGTGGCTTCGGGACACCTTGAAGGAAGCACAGGAGTTTGGGACACCCAGGAAGCCAGTGAGGGCTATTCAGATGCCAGACAGATTGAGTATGGCATTAGAGGCTAGTCTTCGTGATTCAGAGCCTTCTACTTTTGAGGAGCCCTCCCAGCGCCATGTTTGGAGAGATGCCATGATGGATGAGTACCATTCCATCATGAAGAACGATGTTTGGGAGACAGTTCTGAGACCTGAGGGGAAGTTAGTGGTGACTTCTCGTTGGATTTACAAGCTAAAACATGTTGCTGATGGTAGTGTGGAGAAGTACAAGGCTCGGTTAGTGGCGTGGGGTTTTTCACATGTTAAGGGAGTTGACTATGATGAGACCTTTGTGTCGGTTGCTCGTCATACATCGATCAGGGCATTGATTTCCATTACTGCGGAAATGGGCTGGAAGATCCATCAAATGGATGTGAAGACCGCATTTCTCAATGAAATCATACAGGAGGAGGTTTATGTTGAGCAGTGTCAGGGCTTTGAGATTCATGGGAGAGAGTCTCATGTTTGCAGGCTGAAGAAATCCTTGTATGGGTTGAAGCAAGCTCCTAGAGCTTGGTACTCCAAGATTGACTCTTACTTGTAGCAGATGGGTTTTCAGAAGAGTGAGGCAAATCCAAATCTCTATTTCATCTTGGTTGGAGATGATCCGCTCATTCTTATGTTGTATGTGGATGACTTATTTATCACAGGAGGAGAGAGACCTATTGCAGCTTGCAAGAAAGATCTTGCTTCAGAGCACAAGATGATAGACATTGGGTTGATGCGCTATTTTTTGGGATTGGAGGTTTGGCAGGAGCCTGGACATATTTTCCTAGGTCAGGGAAAGTATGCAGTTGATATTTTGAGGAGATTTCAGATGGAGGATTACAGGCCGATGTCTACACCAATCGTCACCAATTGGACGAAGCTTCATGCTTCTGAAGGAGAGTTGGTGGATCCTACACTATATCGTCAGCTCATTGTTTCATTGATGTATCTGGTCAACTCTCGGCCAAATTTGTGTTTTGAGATGAACTTTCTCAGTCAGTGCATGGTTGAGCCTAGGAGAGTGCACTCGGTAGCCACAAAACATGTGTTGCATTATCTTGCAGGGGCAGTGGAGTATGCTCTAGACTACAGGAGGTCGAATGGGATCAGATTGATTGGCTTCATAGATTTAGATTGGGCAGGCAGTGTGGCAGACCGGAAGAGCACTTCCGAATGTTGTTTTAGTTTGGGCTCAACAGCAGTGTCGTGGTTCAGTCGGAAGCATAAGTCTGTTGCTTTGAGTTCTGTAGAGGCTGAGTATATGGCAGCCAGTCAAGCCAGTTGTGAGGCGTTGTGGCTTCGCAAGTTATTGGTTGATTTATTTGATCAAGAGTTGAGGCCAACACTGATTTACTGTGACAATCAGAGTTGCATCCAGCAATCTGAGAATCCTGTCTTTCATGACTGGTCAAAGCATATTGAGATCAAGTATCATTTCATTCGGGATTATGTTCAGAGAGGAGCAATGACATTGCAATACATTTCCACTAATGAGCAGATTGCTGATATTCTTACGAAATCTTTGGGGAGGGACAAGTTTGTCTTCTTCAGAGACAAGTTGGGAGTGGTGCAAAACACCTTCCTCGGTAAGAGGGAGTGTTGATTTTTGTACCTAGGAAAGTGTTCCCCTAGGTGACTTTTGCCTTAGTCACTTAAAATGGGAAAATAAAGTGACCCTTGCATTAAATGACTTGAGATGAGCATTTAATTTGAATTTAGAGAATAAAGTCACTTTTTGGAAAAATTTAAGTGAGGTGAGTGAAATTAATTTTAAATGAGATTTAATGAGCATTTAATGAGCATTTAATCTCATCCACTCATCTTATCCAATCTCAACAGCTGGATTAGAAGACCATTCACTTACCCTAGGGTTTTCACCAAAAAGGCAAGGAAATGAAAAGGCATTCACTTTTTGAGAACGAGAGTCATGGAGAGATCTGAGAGAGAGCAAGCCACTATCTGAGAAAGATGAAAAATAGCAAGCGACCATCTTTCTTGGGCACGCAAATTGAGGAAGAGTACAGCAAGAGAAGGGCGCGAATTTCAAGGAGGAAGCTGGGCACACTTTTCGAGGAGGCAGCATTTATTGCAGCCAGTCCGTACAATCCATACTGTACAGGGCACATTTCCTGAGGAAAGTATGGGCTCAGTTTTCGAGACAATTCTTCAGCACGTTTTTCGAGGCGGGTTGGGTGCACGGTTTTTGAGGCAGCAGATTCATGCACAAATCCCGAGGCATTAACTGCAAGCACGAATCCCGAGGTTGTTCCATACAGAACAGTCCGTACAAGCAGGTCGTACAGCCCGTACAGCAACACAGTTTTCAAGGCAGCTGCAGCAGAAAATCTGAGTTGTATTTTTTCCTGTTGGGCACGGAAAACGAGACAGAAAAATTTCTCCAGTTGAGATAAGTAGGTCTGAAATTTTTATTGCTGTAACTTTTCCTGAAAAATGAAAATCTCTCTCCTAACAAGTTTTCCTCTTGTGAGTTTTTCCTGGGCAAGTTTGCCAAAAATCTAAGTCTGAAATTTATGGTGTGCATTTATTATTTTATTTTCTGTCATTAAATGTGAGTTTCAGAAGTGTTTTATTTGTTTAAAAATATTGTGCAATTACCAGCCTTCATGAAAACTGGGTTGGGCATTAAACTTTGAAAATTTGACATTAAAACCGGGTGGCTGAAAACTGAAAAACTTTCAGAAAATGTACTATGGGGCACATGTCATGAATTTGAAGATCATAATGTTAAGGAAATCCTGACGGAGATCATAAATGAGTAAAGGAAAGATGAGTTGAGGAGTAATCATGGTGAATAAAGCCTATCAATCTCAAGTAGCAAAATGATGGTCATTGGTAAGCAAATTCCATCAAGACAGAAAATGGTGACTGCCAGAAGAAAGCGATCTTGGATTCAGACCCATGTTCAGGAAAGAGGCATGATTAATCTCCGAAAGGGCTGTTGTGATCCAGATTCCGCACCAGGAGCCCCAGGATGTGCAGTGCAGAGGAAGATAATTTAGTGTTCCAAAATACAACCATGAACATGCAGAAAACTAGCTACGCTATCAGATTACAAGCACATTCACAGTTAAGAAAAAGATTCACAGTTAAGAAAAAGATGTAGCATAAAGACCTTCCATTAATTATTAATGGAGAAGACGCAAGCAAGTAAAACTATCAGGCACTGAGAGATTGAGAAATCCTGTATGACAAAGCTCTAAGAAAAATTGTGAGGCAGAATCGTGTTTGCTAGGTGACTAAGTTATACAAGAGCTAACAAAATGTATGTACATGTATTTATTCAAAGACACTAAGACTAAGTTACAGAATCAATTCTGCTTCCATAATGATCTTGGGTGAGTGTTAGCATTCATGGTTGTACTTAGGTATGATTTATTTTGTAAATGAGCTAATTTATTTTAAGCATAAATAATAACCATGATTATAATTAATTAGCTAAACAAAGGCCTAATTACCCGACAAAGATAACTTGGGCACAATTTAGGGCTTCAGTCCATCTTTGGTATTGGATTCTCCCCCCTTGTAATCATTCTATTATCAATCAATGAAATATTGTTACTCACTTGAGTACCATTTTTGGAAATGTCTTCCTCCATCTTTTAGGCATTGCAGTTGTAGTCAAACTTGGGATTGCATGTGCCAGGCCTAATCCCAAACCTTCATCTTTACTTCTCTTTATAATTGTTATTATCAGTATTTTGTGCAGTAGTGGAGTCCAAAAACGTTCACAAATCTTACAGAAGATGAAAAGTTATTACTGTACAAACACATTGGATCTTGCAACTTCTCCACCTATTGACCCTCCAAATCAAAAAAGAGCATACTTATACAACTACAAATATGTGTAAGTGTACATAATTTCTTTTTCAAGCGATAATGATTCTTGAATCTTGAGTACCTGTCTTTGAGCAGTTAGTGAGTTTTTGGAAGCTGAGTTTTTGTTTTTGCTTCATGTGGGTACCTTACAACAGAATCCTCAGTTTAATCTCATGCAAATTATTTTAATGAATTCTACAATCAACTCCACAAATATCAGAGCCCATCAATTATCAACTTATTAAAAGAATGGAGTTTGACCAAGAATCGTGTTGTAGAAATTTCAGATTCAAAGGAAGCAAGGAAGATGTGTGAAAATAGGACAGAGAGGAGTAATGCACAGCAAAGGCGGCTATAAAAACTAAAACCATGACTCATTGAAAAGTTTGATGGGGAAAATTTATCTATATGGAAAGTTAAAATGAAGATGGTTCTCATAGACTCAAAAGTTTACGAAATGCAAAAACCAACTAATGAAATAGCCAAAAAAATTGAAGACTCCCATGTCATCCTGAGAAAACCCTAGCAGCAATTATTCTGAGAAAAATCAATTGGCCCAAGTTAGTCATTCAAATTCTGCAAAAGAGGCATGGGATATCTTCAGCACTCTATCTGAAACCACAATTTTTGTCAACAAATTGTATTTGACACAAATTCTTCATCATGAATATGAACAAGGGAGAAAGCATGGCCACTCATATTAAAAATACGGGAATGTTGCTGGTCCAATTAGCCACCATTGGTTAAACTTTGAAGTATCTAACGATGACAAAATTGAAAATAGTGATGCCACTAGGAAGCCTTCTAAATTCTTATGACAAACTTAACCTCCCTGGGAAATCAAATAAATGTTACACAGAGACACATCCCATAGGGTCAAGGCGGCACCTCCCTCACTCCCAGGATGGGGGGCATTTGGCACAATATTTCACCATGCCCCTCTTTTTGCAAAACTCCACAAAATGCACTCTGCAATGTTTCACCAAGTTGCAGGACATGATTTGCAAAAGGGGGGGCATGTGGGCTCCCCCTCCCAAAAAGCAGAATATATTTCACAAAAAGGGGATCTTCTGGGCAACCCCTCCCAAAAAGCAGGACACCTGGGCATGTCCCCACCCCCCGACCAGTTTTTTTTCCAAAAAGCATAAAAATAAAGGTTTTTAAAAACTCCAAGGAAAAAAAACAGTATACTACTCAACTTACTTCAGCTTTACCTATACATCTCTATTATTTGGCATTTATAAGTCATTTAGCATTTGACTTTGAGATGAGAATGAACCGCCATTTGCCTTGGTTACTCATGAGAGTGACATTGACTCGGATAGTGACACTCCCATTGATGGTCGACTCGGATAGTGACACTTGTTAAAGTTTTAGGGTTAGGTTAGGGTTTGAAATATGCAATCAGACTTTTATATTTTAATGCATAAACAGAACTAAAACAAGGTTAGATCCATAACAGTACTGCTGCAAATAACTTCAAACATAACTTTCATCTCTTTCAACTTTAACACTCCATTGGTCACTGAGGTTGGTCCTCGAGATGTTTTAACAAATGGAATGTACCGTAACAATATTAACTAATAAACAATAATGTACAGGAATCAGCAGTAAAGAACAATATCAATACTAACACTAAACTAAAAGTTTTAGATCATCCTTATTTAGGTTCTACAGTTGTCACTGAAGGTACAAGTCACCTAGGTGAACAAATGACATACCTTGCGAGAGAGAGATTAAGAGAGTTATAGCAGTAGGGATACAGACCTCAAATTCTTAATCAACAGGAAGAGAAACTTCAATCAAATACTCAGGCTTTAGCAGCACACCAGCAAAGAGACACAGTCATGCTAGCAGAGAAACACACAGTCAAGCTCAGCAGAGACACACAGTCAAGCTGCTGACACAAAGTCACGCTGCTGGGCAAAGACACAGTCACGATGGGTACATACTACACAGTCACGCTAGGCATGAACACACAGTCACGCTGATCATGGACACAGTCACGCTGGTAGGGACAGACAAGGTCACACTGCAAGGGAACGCAGTCACGCTGAAGACACAATCAAGTTGAGCATGGACACAGTCCACGGTGGGTGCCCAGTCACGTTGGGTAAGAGTCACACAGTCCCACTGGCAAGTGACAACAATCATGCAGGAAGGTGAGACACAGTCACGATAGTGCAGAGGAACAGTCATGCTGAGCAGGTACATGGTCACGCTGGCGGGTGAACAACAGTCATGCCCAGCAGGTACACAGTCACGCTGGTGGGTGAACACAGTCACGGGTGGACACACAGTCTTGCATAGCAGGTACACAACCACGCTGGTGGGTGAACACAGTCACATTGAGTGGGTACACAGTCACAGGTGGACACACAGTCACGCACAGCAGGTAGACAAGACTCACGCTGATCGAGTGGACACAGTCACGCTGGCGGGTGCACAGTCACGCGGGTGAAGCAGCACACGGAGGAAGCAGTCACATGGAGGAAGCACGGCCACATGGAGCAGCGAATACTGTCACGTTGAAGCAGGGTCGCATATAGCAGTCAAGACACATGGTGGAAAACTGAGATACGACTTATCTCTTAAATAAGCACATTGAAGTCTTTCATTTTATAAGAGTTTTTGGTTATTTAAAAAAAACAATTAGGTTAACTTAAAAAAGGTACTAAATAAAACCATAAAATAAATGGTTCAATGGTCCTAAACAAAATCATTAATAATGATCGAAAATTAATAAAGATAAAATGGTACAATGATTTTATAAAATAAAATCATAAAAAAATGACTTAGGATAGTGTACCAATAAAACATAAAGTACCAATGGTCCAAAAATAAAACCATAAGAAAAAAGTCAACATACCAAAGGTACCCATCATAAGTACGCTAGGACCAAGTAAAAGATAAAGGACCATAAGTCGACCAAAGGTGGTTACAATAAGACAAGGTAACCCTCATACCCACAAGACCAAGGTGTACCATAAAGGTGGACAAACAACCCACTTTTACCTAAACGACCAACAAGACCAAGGGCTTTAATCTTTTCTCTCTCAAGGTATATTGTCACATGTATTGTATCATCACTGTATAAGGAGGTGATCCAAACTGGATGATGTGATCCTCTGGTCCTCACTACTACTCCTAGGGGTTAGTTGCTAGTGACATCATCAAGGGTGGCCAGTCCCTTGAGAAACAACCTCGCAATAACCGTTTAGGAGAGAGGACATCACACATCATCATCTTGGTCAACTTGACCAAGATCCACCTGGTTATCTAACCAGGAATGCTCCTATAGGAACTACTTGATCCTAGACCAAGAATCTGCCTGGTCCCAGACCAAGAAGTCTCTGTCTCATCCTGCAGAATCTGCTTGTACATTGTGTCCAAGAAACTGTCTGGTCCCAGGTTGAAATACCCTAGAAACATATAGGGTCCCTAACCACATGTTAGGGACTTTGCCACAGCATCAACCTGCTTGGTCCCAGACCAAGAACCACAAGAGACTGTTGGGGGGCCTAGGGTACCTTCTAGGGTCTTACTCTGCCCTAGTTAACTGACTAGGGTACCATGATCCCTGAGAATGGGTCTCGCAGCTGCAAACATCTTGGTAACTGACCAAGTGCCTCCATTCTTAAAGAATGGCTCTAAGCCCCAGGCTGAGCTTCAGTCCCATACTGAATTAAGTTGATCAACTCCTATTAACTGACTAGGCGCCTCCATTCTCTCGTAGAATGGCTCTCGATGCTGCTCTATCTTTAAAGTATCTAAGGATGAAAAAATTGAAAATAGTGATGACACTAGGAAGCCTTCTAGATTCTTATGACAAACTTAACATTTCTTGGAAATCAAATAAATCTTACACAGGGACACATCCCACAGGGTCAGGGCGGCACCTCCTGTTGAATTTTAAGCATTAGCATAAATGCTTTTAAATTTTGCAAACTAACATAATCAAATGACAAGTGCAGTAAACAACATCAACAATTAAAAACAGTATTTTTCACTAGGGAAACCTTTAAAGGACAAAAACCCCAAAAGCATTAGTAATTCATCTCATAAATGAGATGACTGAGTTTTTCTAGTAATTTCACAAACCCTAATTGCGATAGATCCACAATGATAGAAGATAGATCAATTACACAGACAAATGCCCAAATAGCGCTTTTTCATAAATTAATGCTTGCTGCCCTAATTCTCTCTCTTGCTCAAAAATTGCAGATTGGCCTTCTCTGTCTGCCCAAACTTTGGTTTAGCCTGCCCGAATCTGCCCGTTCTCTACTCTTCTGCCCGGATGGTCGATCTGCCTGCCCGGGTTCTGTTTGGGCAACCCGAGCCTATGGCCAAGCCTTCTGCTGCTGCCGGTGGAGGTTAGCAGACCTCTGTCTGCTAGTCAAAGTTTGTCCGGGACTGCCCGGAGCCCGTGAGGTCTATTGTGGGTGCCCGGAGACCCCTAGCAGGCTGCCCTCAGCCTTGCCAGGGTTTCATGAGGGTAGCCATGAGCAACAAAGGGCAGCTCAAGCCATGTTAGGGCCTGCCAGAGTGGTTGGTAGAGAGCTCGAGCCCTATAGTGGGCTGCCCGAGAGAGAGAGAGTTGCCGAGAGGATTTGCTGACTGCCCGAGATAAATTGCAGCTGCCCATGAGTGTTGTTGAGTGAGCCGTGAGGAGGAGAGAAGGTAGGGTAAAACCCTAGGTGATGCAAGACTGATAAAAACCCTAGTTTAGGGTTGATAGCAGGATAAGCGTGGATGCCCTAACTAAACTCATCCATGTTAGGGCATAACCACAAGATAATCTTCCTTCTTCCTTTGCACCAATGAATTCTTCTTCTGGGAGCAGTTGTACGTGTGAGAGTAAGTGTGTAATAATGAAATGGATTGATCTTCTTTTCTATCCTTTGAGTCACCTGTAAGTGGAACAAAATTAGAAAGATAAAAATATTGTTATTTTATTCTTTTCTAATTTTGACTTTTGCCTTTAGTGGTGTTACCAACTAAGTTGCAATAAATTGGATTTTTAAATGAGCCACCAAAGATGAACAATCACTTGTTCAATTTTCAAGTTCTGAAATCCTTGCAGGCCTTCCTAGGCCCTCTTACATAGTTTTTTAACATGTTCATATCCCATGGGGAATTGTAATAAAATGAGTTAGCATGATGACTTTATGTAAAAGGTTTGGTTTCTTAGGACTTATTTATTAATGCATTATTCCAAGGTGTTTTTTCCTTGTTAATTATTTATTGTTTTTAAGCAATAAATCATTTTCAAGTTTTTCACCCAAACCTCCAAAGTTGGAATAATCTCCTTATTAATTGAGCCTTAGGAGGTTATTAAAACCTATGTGTCAATGTGTATTTCCATGCTAATCATTATTTTGAGTCATTATGAACATGTCCTAAGTCCCCCATAGATTTTTTTCATTTCCAGAAGAAAAAAATAAAAAATAAAAAAAAATTATTTTTTCCGTTTTCACAGGCTTATTTTTAATAAGTTAACTGTAAAAATGTAAAAAAAGTCATAAAAGTGTGGCTAGGAGGTGGTTGTTTTTGCCATGGGGGTGCTCATTTTCTAACTCAGAGAACCCACTTAACCTCTAGACCCACTTTCCTAAGTTTTAGGGTAATTATTTAACCCCAAAATTAATAATTACTCGAAAAACCCAAAAACCCAAGAAAAAATGAAATATTAAAAAATTCGACAATTAAAAAAATAAAAGATAATTGCCAAAAAAGAGTTGGGTGACTTGGAAAATCATTTTGGCAAGTAGCCGGGCAAGGGGGACAAGTCAGATGTTGCCAATTCGGAGAGTTTTTTTAGATTGGAACTTTCCTCTCTAAGTGGGGGCGCAAATCCCAACAGAGATGAAAGTTTGGGCGATATGGATGATTTTTGGTGATGTGGATTCCAAAGTTTTGGAAGTTGCTTCTCCTTTTGCCTTTATCCAATTCATTCCAACCTTTCTCCAACCCACAACCAACTCACTTGGAGCTAGCACATCCTTAAGGAGATGCATTCTCCTCTCTTTGCCAGATTTCTATTTAAGCAGGCAACCTCTCTTCATTCTTCACGAATGATTTGGGCATTGAACCTTTGCTCCTGTATCTTATAATTTTGCCATTGTGGAATAAAAGTGAAGGATTTGGAGGCATACTTGTGTCGGGCATCAGTGTGTGGTGATCTCTTGTGTTGTATGAGGTATAACTGTATCGATTTCTTGCTTCATTCTTAGTTGTTCTAACCAGTTTTCTGAAGATTAAATAAGTAGTTTCTTATTTGTTTCTTGAGTTATTTATGTAAGTAGATCTCAGATTTGTATGTTTACTTGTTTGTATGCATACTATCTGTTATTTTGCTTAAATACTCCCAGATATAACGCTTTGGTGTAGTATTGTTCAAATTTATGTAGGAATAGCTAGCGTGGAGGATGTTGATTTTTGTACCTAGGCAGATGTTCCCTAGGTGACTTTAATTTTTGCCTAAAGTCACTTTAAGAGGGAAAAAGGTGACCCTCACAATAAAGTCACTTTTTGATAAATTTAAGTGGGTGAGTGATTTTATTTATGAGAAATAAATAAAAGGGATTTTCACTCTCAATCAATCTCATCCATTGGATTGATTCTTTCTCCACCATTGGATTAAGAAACTCACTTAGGGTAAACAAAAAGGCTGAGGGAGGCAAAAGGGCATTCACTTTTCATTTTGCATGAGAAGAGAAGAGCTGAGAGAGAGGAGGTCGAGTTTTCTGAGAGAGATTGCTGCACGGAAATCGAGGAACATTGAATGCACAGAAATCGAGGTGATTTACCTTCATTTATTGCTGGTACTTTTGCACATAAATCGAGGGAGAAGTACGGTCTACATTTATTGCACCGTACGGTCTGCATTTAATTTCCAGAAATCGGTGTACGGCCAGCATTTAATGTGGCACGAATTTCGAGGTGCGGCTGCACAGAAATCGAGGTACGGCTGCAATAAATTTCCTGCACAGTTTTCGAGGCACAACAGCATTTATTTGGCACTGTTTTCGAGGATGTACGGCTGGGTTTTAATGCTGTACGGTCTGCAAAGTTTAGGCACAGAATTTTAAAGTGTACGGCTGGTGTTTTTGCTGAGCACAGTGTTCAGATTTTTGGGATAAAAATCTGTTGTGGAGATAAGTAATATTTCCTGTGTATTTTATGTCCTTTATTTTGCTGAAGAAATAAAAATCTCTCCTCTCTCTGACTGGTTTTCCCCGTGGGGGTTTTTCCAGGGCTGATTAGCCAAAAATCTCTGAGTCAAATTTATGGTGTGCATGCATTTGTTTTCAGCCTGTTAGTAATTTTTACTGTGTGTTTAAAATTGTTCGGCAAAATTTTAAGCAACTTCAAGCCTATGCAAAACCGGCTAAAGTGAAAAACACAAATTGTTCATTTAAACCAGCAAGCAGTAAATCTCAGTATTTCAACAGAGGATTGATGGTTCTTGTTTGATTCCACCATATCTCTGCGATTTGTTTAAGAAGATTTAAATCCCTCCGATCTCCACTTGAGGACTCCATTGCCCAAGCTTCAAAGCTTTGGAGTATCTTTCTTTTCCTTCTTCTGTCACATTAAAATACTTCAAATTTTTGGTTACTAGTTCTATTTTGCATATTCAAATCTCACTTAAGTATTGGAATATCTTAGCTTTCTGATTTACATATGCAAATTTAATGATTTAGATCTAATTATTAAAGTGTTATTTTACAAGATCTGATTGCAAGCAAGTACTAGTTTAATTCCTAAAGTTTTCTATCTTTAAAGTACTTACATATTTTTGATCAATTTTTTTATGTTTTAATCTGATTTTCTATCATATTTAATAAAAATTTGTTCGTTGTTTTGCAGCAGAGATTGGTCTGATAAAGAGGCACTCTAGCGAAATTTTGAAGATCCAAGTCAAACCGGAAGCCCCTCTTCTCATACTTCTTTCATTGGTCATTTCTCAAAGGCCCTTAATTGTAAAAACTTGTTGTTCCTATTCTACAAAGGAACACAAGTACTTATTTCTTCCAATCATTGTAAAAGAGAGAGGCAAGTGGGCAGCCAAGTGCCCACACCCCATCCCCCAGGGGGCATTCACACTGTTTCGTTTATTTATTTATTTTTAGTTTTTCTTTAATTTTTCCAGTTTATTTTAAGTTCCTAAAGTAAAAGTAACCAATCTGGTTGTGTTCTCGATAACGAGAGTATCGGCATCAAGATTTTAAAAACTCACACTTAGCTTTTAAAAACTCAAAATATCCAAGACTTCAAGGCCCCGTATGCTCTTGTGACCACTGCAGGCCTTTGGGTGGATCGGTGGGACAATCAGAAAAGGATTGAAGTGACTAGTTATTAGTAAAACACATCAATTAATCCCTACAAGTGAAAATTAGGCACTTATACGATTCTACCAAGTTGTGGGGAAATTCTGCAAGTGAAGCGGGAACCACTAGAAAGTGACCGCAGGCTATTGTTAGGCTACACCCTCGTTTGGTGTAGTTTTGAACATTGTCATGCGACTCCATCTAGCCCACATGTCATTGTGAGAGCCACTTCTTGGTAAATCCGGACACATTCCTCGTACCTTCGGGTATATCTGGAATACTATCTTCCCGTAATAATAAAGATCATTACCACATTCATAATAAAATTTACCAAGAATTGGCCCACTCCCTAATTACTCATTTAGTAATCTTAAAACTGACCAACTGAGACAACTGCAATACTTCACGAGAATTCACTAGCAACCCCCTTCACACAAGCACTCCATTAGCACTGGTCTATGTGGCAATCTTATTTATTTTTATGCTTAAGTTAATTTATGTGTTGTGTGGAATGTTATTTGATGTGCTAGTTATTTATATCATTTGTCATTCATCTTAGTTGTGATATTTTATTTCATCTCATCTCCTAGACTAATTGTTTTATTTCATAGATTAAACACCATAGTTTATTTTACTAGAGACCACCCCGCTTGGCTTCGCTAAGAGAGAGCCTAGACGGAGGAGTCAAGATCACGTGACAGCACTTGACTCTTGCTTGCCCACAAGGTCGCACCCAGTGGCTTGAAGATTTCTGCCACGTGACCCAAGCTGCGAATTAGGCGGCAACATTTTGGTGCCGTTGTCAGGGATAAATCTTTCTATTCCCGGAGTACGACTTTTGTTTTTTCTTTTTGTTTTTCCTTTGTTTGATGATTTTTTAGATTAGTTTTTTAATTTCTCATCTGGCAACTCCATTAACCTTTTTATTTTTCATAATTTACAAAAGAAAAGCAAAAGGAAAATTTTTGTGAGAAAGTTTTAAATGTATATGTTTCTTCTCACATGGCAACTCCATTGAAGGGATAAAACCCTGTTATCTCATAAACTTGTGAAGTTTTGTTGTGCGTAGATGATCCCATGCAACATAGTAAAACTTTTAAAGCTCATCATTTGACAGCTCCACCTGTTCAGTACAAGGTTCAATGGTTATATCAAATACATACTATTAATTTCTAATATGGAAGAATTAAGGGAGCAGTGTGGTGCACAGATAGCCGGACTTTTTCATCCTATCGATTTCTCAAACATCCCAGGTTTTCATAAATTTGGTCATAATGTGGGGGATGTATATAAATGGCTTCCAAAGTCCAAACTTTCATGGAAATTATGGTGATTCGGCCATCTGGCATATCAAGTCTTTCCTTCAATTGTTGGCCGACTCCAATGTTCTTTATGAGGACAATATGATGTAAATGTTTGCTGGTACTTTTCATGGAGATGCTAGTTGTTGGTTCTATCAGGGCCTTCCTAATAAATGTATAACCTCCTTTCCAAGCTTCCTTTGGATGTTTTTAGAGCAATGGCATGATGGTAGGGGTAGTATGAATGGTTTGAAAAAATTCCTTGAAAAGATCTTTACCTTCTACCTATTTGGGACAGAGTATCACATGGAAACATATGATAGACCTTTTGCCATGATACAAAGTATTGAAGACTTGGAGTCACTTCTTGAACATTTTAGTGAAGAGGAGATCCATGATACTCCCATAGAAGAACTTGCTCATGTTGTCATAGACAACATCGAATGTGTGGAAGTCCGTCTAAGTTATTTAAGAAAGGACGAGATTAAGCAGCTTATTAAAGAATATGAGGTCTCTCTCAATACACAGCAAGATTCTGAAGATCGAAACATCCATGACAATCACATTGAAGAGTTTCTCAAAGAACCCTTATTTGGAGACATTGTTGAAAACCATCCTCATATCACTTCAACAGAAAAATAATAAAGATTTGGAAAAGCTATAGGAACCCATTGAGCAACACATCCCAAGTGATCCCATTGAATATGTTCATAAAGTTTCCTTGATTGAAGATATTATTGAAGATCCTCTTCATGATATCATAATAGAAACTATTGAAAATTTGGAGTGTTCTCATGAGTAATTCATTGATAATGATCACAGTTTTCTCCAAATTTACCTCAAGAAGAAACCATTACAGAAGCCTCTAAAGAAACTTATGATAAGAATTGTATGGTGTGTGAAGACACTGGCCCTTGTTCTCCACATGTTGACGAAGGTTTGGAAAGTTTACTACCTTGTAAAAATTTTGAAACCAAATCTTCTGAAGAAGATTGTTATGAATATAAGGAAGACATGGATAGCCAGGAGCATGATGCCATGGATGAAGATTCCCCCACATATGACATGGATGGGGATGATGACTATTGGAAATTTATGGAAACTCCCATCTACACTATGTCCAGAGAAGGGAGTGCTTATTCAGAATCTTTGGGAGGTTTTTTTTAAAAGCCCATCTGTGACATGTCCACAGAAGGGAGTGATCACTTAGGAACTTGGGGAGGTCCTGGTATGGAAGAGGAGCATTCAAAGTTTTCTTACGATCATTCAAAGCCATATCATCCCAAATATTATAAAAGTATTAATAATAAGGACTTTGAGAGGCAATGCATCGAAGAGTCAAATTTGATACAACCGATGGAGGGTCGGCTTGAGCCTGTATTTTGTGATTTAGAGGTTCCTTATGATTTGGGGCAACCTGGGGCTTACATAGAGAGTTATCATCCGACAATCCCTTTTGATATATGCAATGGAGTTGTTGACTTGCTTCATCATGCAGATGTGTACATTAGCCCTTTCCAAGCTTGGATAGAAGAAGCCTACGGAAGCTCATGCCAGTTTGGGAAAAAAATTGATGAAGTGTTATATGCTTATGATCTCTCATCCAGCCCGCCCATCCTGAATATCCATCCAGGTTTGCACTTTCTAATAATTATGTCCTTGCTTTGGCTGGTAACCAAAGACAAAGGAAAAAAATTAATTTTTTATAAAATGTTAAGGTGGTTGCATTAGATTTATCATTTCACTTAATGTTTTGACTATGTTATGCTTAGAGTAGGAAAATTAGCTCCTTAAAGTGAACATTTATTTTTTGCATTTCTTTTATGTACTAAGGAATAATAATCTTTTTCTTCAGTTAAAGTTTCTTTTTCCATTTATTTTTTAATAAAGCAACTTAATGGTTCGTTGGATTTTACAAGATTTTGTGCTACTAAGGTTGGCTTGTCAAGTTGAGATGTTTTTACTAATTATTGAAACCAGAGATTCTATGGTTCTCGCATGCTCTGCTTGCCTAAAGACCAAATCAAGCACGCATCCCGCAGTTGGAGCCAGATGTTACCAACTAAGTTGCGCTAAGTTGGATTTCTAAATGAGCCACCAAAGATGAACAATCACTTGTTCAATTTTAAAGTTCAGAAGTCCTTGCAAGCCTTCCTAGGCCCTCTTTCTTAATTTTTTAACATGTTCATATCCCATTGGGAATTGTAATAAAATGAGTTAGCATGATGACTTTATGTAAAAGGTTTGGTTTCTGAGGACTTATTTATTAATGCATTATTCTAGGGTGTTTTTTCCTTGTTAATTATTTATTGTTTTTAAGCAATAAATAATTTTCGAGTTTTTCACCCAAACCTCCAAAGCTGAAATAATCGCCTTATTATTTAAACCTTAGGAGGTTATTAAAACCTATGTGTCAATGTATATTACCATGCTAATCATTATTTTGAGTCGTAATGAACATGTCCTAAGTCCCCCCATAGGTTTTTTTCATTTCCGGAAAAAATTATTTTTTTCCGTTTTTATAAGCTTATTTTTAATAAGTTAATTGTAAAAATGTAAAAAGTCATAAAAGTGTGGCTAGGAGGTTGTTTTTGCCATGGGAGTGCTCATTTTCTAACTCAGAGCACCCACTTAACTCCTAGGCCCACTTTCCTAAGTTTTCGAGTAATTATTTAACCCCAAAATTAATAATTACTCAAAAAACCCAAAAACCCAAGAAAAAATGAAATATTAAAAAATTCGGCAATTAAAAAAATAAGATAATTGCCAAAAAAGAGTTGGGTGACTTGGAAAACATTTTGGCAAGTAGCCGGGCAAGGGGGACGAGTCAGACGTTGCCAATTTGGAGAGTTTTTTTAGATTGGAACTTTCCTCTCCAAGTGGGGGCGCAAATTCCAAGAGAGATGGAAGTTTGGGTGATGTGGATTCCAAAGTTTTGGAAGTTGCTTCTCGTTTTGTCCTTATCCAACTCATTCCAACCTTTCTCCAACCCACAACCAACTCACTTGGAGCTAGCACATCCTTGAGGAAATGGATTCCCCTTTCTTTGCCAGATTTCTATTTAAGCAAGCAACCTCTCTTCATTCTTCACAAATGATTTGGGCATTGAGCTTTTGCTACTGTATCTTATAATTTTGTCATTGTGGAATAAAAGTAAAGGCTTTGGAGGCATACTTGTGTCGGGCATCAGTGTGTGGTGATCTCTTGTGTTGTATGAGGTATAACTGTATCTATTTCTTGCTTCATTCTTAGTTAATCTAACCGGTTTTCTAAAGATTAAATAAGTAGTTTCTTATTTGTTTCTTGAGTTATTTATGTAAGTAAATCTCAGATTTGTATGTTTTACTTGTTTGTATGCATACTATCTAGTCTTTTGCTTAAATACTCCCGGATATAACGCTTTGGTGTAGTATTGTTCAAATTTATGCAGGAATATCTAGCGTGGAGGATTGATGGTTCTTGTTTGATTCCACCATATCTCTGCGATTTGTTTAAGAAGATTTAAATTCCTCCACTCTCCACTTGAGGACTCCATCGCCCAAGCTTCAAATCTTTGGGGCATCTTTCTTTTCCTTCTTCCGTCACATTAAAAAACTTCAAATTTTTGGTTACTAGTTTTATTTTGCATATTCAAATCTCACTGAAGTATTGGAATATCTTAGCTTTCTGATTTACATATGCAAATTTAACGATTCAGATCTGATTATTAAAGTGTTATTTTACAAGATCCGATTGCAAGCAAGTACTAGTTTAATTCCTAAAATTTTCTATCTTTAAAGTACTTAAATATTTTTTATCAAATTTTTATGTTTTAATCTGATTTTCTATCATATTTTATAAAAATTTGTTTGCTGTTTTGCAACGAAGATTGGTTTGATAAAGAGGCACTCTGGCGAAATTTTGAAGATCCAAGTCAAACCGGAAGCCCCTCTTCTCATACTTCTTTCATTGGCCATTTCTCAAAGGCCCTTAATTGTAAAAACTTCTTGTTCCTATTCTACAAAGGAACACAAGTACTTCTTTCTTCCAATCATTGTAAAAGAGAGAGGCGAGTGGGCAGCCAAGTGCCCACACCCCATCCCCCCAGGGGGGATTTGCACTATTTTGTTTTTTCTTTCTTTAATTTTTCCAGTTTATTTTAAGTCCCTAAAGTAAAATTAACCAATCCGGATGTGTTCTCGGTAACGAGAGTATCGGCATCGAGATTTAAAAAACTCACGCTTAGCTTTAAAGAACTTAAAATATCCAAGACTTCAAGGTCTCGTATGCTCTTGTGACCACTACAGGCCTTTGGTTGGATCGGTGGGACAATCAGAAAGGGATTGAAGTGACTAGTAATTAGTAAAACACATCAATTAATCCCTACAAGTGAAAATTTGGCACTTATACGATTCTACCAAGTTGTGGGGAAATTCTGCAAGTGAAGCGGGAACCACTAGAAACTGACCGCAGGCTACCGTTAGGCTACACCCTCGTTTGGTGCAATGTTGAACATTGTCCTGCAACTCCATCTAGCCCACATGTCACTGTGAGAGCCACTTCTTGGTAAATCTGGACACAATCCTCGTACCTCCGAGTATATCTGGAATACCATCTTCCCGTAATAATAAAGATCATTACCACATTGATAATAAAATTTACCAAGAATTGACCCACTCCCTAATTACTCATTTAATAATCTTAAAACTGACCAACTGAGACAACTGCAATACTTCATTAGACTTCACTTGCAACCCCCTTCACACAAGCACTCCATTAGCACTGGTCTATGTGACAATCTTATTTATTTTTATGGTTAAGTTAATTTATGTGTTGTGTGGAATATTATTTGATGTGCTAGTTATTTATATCATTTGCAGTTCATCTTAGTTGTGATATTTTATTTCATCTCATCTCCTAGACTAATTGTTTTATTTCATAGATTAAACACCACAGTTTATTTTACTAGGGACCACCCCCCTTGGCTTCGCTAGGAGAGAGCCTAGACGAAGGAGTCAAGATCAAGTGAGAGCACTTGACTCTTGCTTGCCCCCACGATCGCACCCAATGGCTTGAAGATTTTGGCCATGTGAACTGAGGTGCGAATTAGGCGACAACAAGTGGTACTAAAGGTCTTTTTGCACTTTCAGTTTTACACCTTAGTGGTACTAAGGGTCTTTATGTATTTTTTACTTTTGCTTTAGCCTTCTTCAAGTGCCACTGTGGTCAACACATGTGGTCAAGGTGGTCTTTCATCACCACTCAAAGTACATCATCATAAACAGAGAGAAGTACTAATGCTTTTATCTCACACTCTGTGTGACACCCAAATCGGGTACTAAGGTGTCTTAACCAAGGGTAGCTAAGCCTTGGAGAAGATCGCAAAGCCCACTGAACAAGTGTCAGAGTGTCACACATGCCTAGACCTAGTCTAGGGCTTATAGTGTCTTCCTGGTAACAGACCAGGTGCCTCAGCCATAGGCTGCATAATTTGACACTAGGTCAAATACTTGGTAACAGACCAAGCACCTCCATTCTCCTGGAGAATGGCCCTCAACTTGGGGCTGAGTCCCTAGTCCCGGACTAGATGAATTCCTGGTAACTGACCAGGTGCCTCCATTCAAAAGAATGGCTACTCAGATCTAGGCTGAGTCTACCAGTGCTAACTGGTTCCACATCCTGGTCTCGGACCAGATGTCACCATTCAACAGAATGGTCACTCAACTCAAGGTTGAGTCCCCCCACTACTGGACTGGGTCCATATCGTGGTCCTGGGCCAGATATCATTATTCAATAGAATGATCACTCAACTCTAGATTGAGTCCACACCTTGGTCCCGGACCAGGTGTCTCCATTCTCCTAAGAGAATGGTTCTCGATGTTGCTTAGAAAAATCAACACTCCCTCTCAGTGAGAGAGGCATTCTCTACCATGCCAAGCTTGTTACAAAAGTACACAAACTTTGATGTTGTCAGAGGCTTGGTCAAGATATCTGCGATATGTTCATCTGTTTGAATGTACTGCAACTTCAGAGCACCTCTCTAGAGTCTACACTAGGTCTCTGATGAAATGATACCTCATTTCAATGTGTTTCGATCTATCATGAAACACTGGGTTCTCCAAAAGCTTTATGCAACTCTGATTATCGCAGTGGATGATCATTGAGTGAAGCTTTCCACTGAACAGATCAGATATAAGTTTTCTGAGCCAAACTGCTTCCTTGCAGGTATCACTTGCAGCAATATACTATGTCTCAGTTGTACTCTGAGCTATGGAACCCTGCTTCCTGCTGGATCAAGAGATCATTGTTGATCCCATACTGAAGCAGTAACCAGAGGTACTTTTCCGGTCTACTGCACTGCCAGCCCAATCTGAATATGCATATCCAGATAATAATACTCCACTACTGGAAGTATACCTGAGCCCATAAGTGATAGTACCTCGCACATATCTGAGTACGTGTTTGGCAGCTACCAAGTGTATGTGCTTCGAATCGGACATGAACTAACTCAGAGCATTCACTGTGTAACAAATGTCCGGTCGCGTATGCACAAGATACATCAAGGATCCAATAAGTTGTCTATATAGAGTAGAGTCCACACTCTGTGAACTGGTAGTTGAGTCACGCAACTTTGTCAAGTTGGTAGTCATGGGTACGCTCATGGACTTGCAGTCCTACATCCCAAATCTCTACAAGATATCCACTGCATATTTTCCTTGTGTCAGGAAGATCTTGCCTGGCTTTTGCCAGACCTCTAAGACAAGGAAATAATGCATCAATCTGAGACAAGGAAATAATGCATCAATCCGAGATCCTTCATCTCGAATTCAAAGGTAAGCTCCCACTTACATTGTTCTATCAATTGTTCATCACCGATAAGAAACAAGTCATCTACATATAGAACAAGTATCAAGACATGATTATGAACAACCTTAAAGTACATGTTAGAATCAACTGTACTTTTGGAAAAACCCCAAGCTATGGAGAAATCCATCCATCCTCGCATACCAGACTCTCGAAACCTGTTTTAGTCCATACAAGGCTTTCTTCAGTTTGCATACATGGGTCTTCTTCTCATGAGTCACAAAGCCTTCAGGTTGTTCAATATAGACTTCCTCCTCGATCTTGCCATTGAGGAAGGTTGTCTTTACATCCATCTGTTGTAACTTCCATCTGAATACTGCAGCAAGTAAAATGATGGTTCTAATGGTAGTGTACCTAGCAACAAGAGCAAATGTCTCATCATAGTCAATGCCTTCTTTCTAAGTGAAGACACGAGCTACGAATCTGGCTTTATACTTCTCCACACTGCCATCAACAACATGCTTAATTTTATAAAGCCATATTGATGTCACTACTGACTTTCCTATTGGTCTAGGAACAACTTCCCACACATCATTCTTCATGATTGAACCGTACTCTTCAATCATGGCATCAACCCATACCTGTTTACTTGTTGCTTCTCCATATGAGGAAGGTTCTGCATTAATAAGTTGGCTCATAAGACCGGAGTACTTCTGTGGTCTTATGCTTTCTTTGAAAAGGATGGCAGGAGCTTTATGCTTCTCGCCTTCTTGCACCGTCTCTCGGTACCAAGCAGGTCTCCTTTTGGAAGGAGGAACTTCAAGCAGTTCTTCTGATGGACTTTCAGTGTCCTTAGGTGCGTCTGTATTTTGATCCTCAAATTCCTCTTCCTCCCTCTGAATTTCTGAATCTGGAAACTCAAGGGGAGGAACTTCATCTTGCATTGAAATCTCTTGTGTTTTACGAAACACGGCTTCCTCATGGAAGATCACATCTCTACTGACTTCAATGTACCTTTGTCTAGGTACATAGACATGATAAGCCTTCGAGCAATCACTGTACCCGACAAATATACCTTTCTTACCGGAGGGCTCTGGCTTGGCCCTCTTTTCCTTTAGCACATGAATGTACACCGAAGTGCCAAATATCATCATGTGGTCAACTACAGGTTTCTTCTTGGTGAAGACTTCTTCTGGAGTCTTCTCCGCCAAGATAGCATGGGTACTTATGTTCTGGATGTACACAGCAATTCCTGCAGCTTCAGCCCACAAAGGTAAAGGAAGATCTAGATTGGTAAGCATGGCTTTAGCAACTTCACAGATCGTTCTATTCTTCCTTTCTGCAACCCCATTCTGCTGAGGGTTGTACAGTACTGTCAGCTCTTTCTTGATTCCTGCTTCCCAAAAGAAATCATCAAATTCATTAAATTCATACTCACCTCCGTTATCTGATCTCAAGATACGGATATGTCTGCCATTCTGATTTTCAATCAATGCCTTGAACTATTTGAACCTGTCAAAAGTTTCAGTCTTGGCCTTGAGGAAGTAAATCCATGACTTCCGAGAGTGATCATCAATGAACAAGACATAACATAAACACCCACTCAAAGAGGGTGAAGACATAGGCCCACAAATGTCAGAATGAATCAAATCCAAAATGCCTTTAGATCTATTCTTGTTTTGGAAAAGGATTTCTTAGTGTTCTTACCTAGACTACATCCTTTGTGAATTCCATCATGTTTTGGAGATACCTCTAGAATACCTGTGACCATCTTCTACAAGCCTGGGAGAGTTGTGTAGGGAAGGCGTCCAAACCTCCTATGCCACAGCTCACATGGATCAACTGTATGATGTACTAAAGCATGAGTGGAATCCTCAGAAGCCTTGTAAAGGCCTCCCTCTCGAACCCCAATCTGTACTGTTGAGCTTAGATCTTCATCATTTGCCCATAGAAGGACTTTCTTGTCCATGAAGAGGACTTTGTAGCCCTTGTCCTTTAAGCCAGCAACAAATAAAAGATTCTTCTTCAAACCAGAAACATATAAGACATCATCAATATGAAAAACCGTACCTGAGTCAAGTTGAAATGAAGTTGAGCCAACTCCTTCAATCTTGTACGTGGAGTCATCTCCAAGTTCCACCTGTGTGGTGAACTTCTTCTTTCTGTAACTGGTGAGAGCTCCACGGTTACGTGTCATGTGCTTGGAGGCACCACTATCCATCAACCAAGAGTTGGCACTGTCTGTGATAGAACCAGAGAGAGCATAAATTAGGCAGTACTATCTTCTAGGTTCTTCTTCTTTGTTAGCCTTGGGGTTTTCTTCTTCTTCTTCCTCTTCTTCTTCTTCTTCTTCTTCCTCTTCTTCTTCTTCTTCTTCTTCTTCTTCTGCAGCAGAGGCTTGAAACCTTCGCTTGGGTTTCTTCTTGGTTTTCCTGCAGTCCCTAGCAAAGTGTCCAAACTTGTGGCAATTATAACATTCCACTTTTGAAACATAAGAGAACTTACCTTGAGGTTTCTTTCCCTTCTTTTGCTGAGGGGAGGGCTTCTTGAACTTCTTTGTCTTTGTTGCAAGTGCAAAGTTACCTTCCTTGGTTACCTTGCCTGAAGTCCTTCCCTCTTCTTCTAAGTCTTTCAAAGGTTGGTTGATTCTCACGTCCACTAACAAATGCCATGAAGGTTTCCCAAGAGCTTGGGAGACCGTCAACCACAGTTTGCACAAGGTCATCATCATCAATAGCAATACCAATAGCAATAAGTTGATCTCTTACTTGTGCAATCTTCGTGAGGAAAGAACCAACTCCTTCATCCTTGTTCAGCTTCAAAGTTCGTAGCCTTTTCTTCTAGACTCTCTTCTGACTGGGAGCCTTCTTCTCATACAAGTTGACCAAGGTGTCAAAACATTCTTTGGCAGTCTTTAGAGCTATGATGTTGGGCATCACTATTTCTTTGACAAAATCATAAATGATTCTTCTAGCCTTAGCCTGCTTCTTCTTGTAAGCAAGTCTGCCAGCATTAGAAATTGGCTCTTCAGTGACATTAAACACAATGTCATCCAGGTCATTTTCTTCTAGAATGGTTGTTAACCTAGCCTTCCAGGAGTTGTAGTTAGTTAAACCTTGTAGCTTCTCTTCCAGTCTGAAGATATTAACGGCCATATCTGCCACTTAGTCAAATGTTAAGTCTGCAAAATATCCCAAGGTCTAGGAAGAAAACAGCAATCTCTCTTTATTGTGTCTTCACATGCTTAGCTCTAACACCATGTTGAATTTTAAGCATTAGCATGAATACTTTTAAAATTTGCAGACTAACATAAACAAATGACAAGTGCAGTAAACAACATCAACACATCAAGACATTGAACACAGTATTTTTCACTAGGGAAGCCTTTAAAGGACAAAAACCCCAAAAGCATTAGTAATTCATCTGGTAAATGAGATCACTGAGTTTTTCTAGTAATTTCACAAACCCTAACTAGGTTAGATCCACAATGATAGAAGATAGATCAATTACACAAACAAATGTCCAAATAGGGATTTTTCATAAATTTGGGCTTGTTGCCCTAATTCTCTCTCCTGCTCAAAAATTGCAGGTTGCCCTTATTTGTCTGCCCAAACTCTGATTTAGCCTGCCCAAATGCTTTTCTGCCCCTGCCCGAATCTGCCCATTCTCTACTGTTCTGCCCAGATCTACCCAGATGGTCGATCTGCCTGCCCCGATGGGCCTGTCTGCCTACTCAAGTTCTATTTGGGCAGCCCAAGCCTATAGCCAAGCCTTTTGTTGCTATCGGTGGAGGTTAGCAGACCTCTATTTGTTGGCCGAAGTCTGTCCGAGACTGCCCAGAGCCCGTGAGGGCTGCTGTGGGTGCCCGGAGACCCCGAGCCCTAGTAGGGTTTCCTGTGGGTAGCCATGAGCAGCAAAGGGCAGCTCAAGCCCTGCTAGGGCCTTCCCGAGTGGCTAGTAGAGAGCCCGAACCCTATAGTGGGATGCACGAGAAAGAGAGAGTTGCTGAGAGGATTTGTTGCCTGCCCAAGTAAATTGCAGCTGCCCGTGAGTGTTGTTGAGTGAGTCGTGAGGAGGAGAGAAGGTAGGGTAAAACCCTAGGTGCTACAAGACTGATAAAATCCTAGTTTAGGGTTGATAGCAAGATAAGTGTGGATGCCCTAGCTAGACTCATCCATGCTAGGGCATAACCACAAGATAATCTTCCTTCTTCCTTTGCACCAACAAATTCTTCTTCTGGGAGCAGTGGTACCTGTGAGAGCAAGTGTGTGTAATAATGAAATGGATTGATCTTCTTTTATATCCTTTGAGTCACTTGTAAGTGGACCAAAATTAGAAAGATTAAAATAATATTATTTTATTCTTTTCTACTTTTGACTTTTGCCTTTAGTGGTACTAAAGGTCTTTTTGCACTTTCACTTTTACACCTTATTGGTACTAAGGGTCTTTATGTATTTTTTACTTTTGCTTTAGCCTTCTTCAAGTGCCCTTGTGGTCAACACATGTGGTCAAGGTGGTCTTTCATCACCAATCAAAGTACATCATCATAAACAGAGAGAATTACTAATGTTTTCATCTCACACTCTGTGTGACACCAAGATCGGGTACTAAGGTGTCTTAACCAAGGGTAGCTAAGCATTGGAGAAGATCACAAAACCCACTAATCAAGTGTCAGAGTGTCACACATGTCTAGACCTAGTCTAGGGCTTATAGTGTCTTCCTGGTAACAGACCAGGTGCCTCAGCCATAGGCTGCATAGTTTGACACTAGATCAAACACTTGGTAACAGACCAAGCACCTCCATTCTCCTGGAGAATGGCCCTCAGCCTTGAGCTGAGTCCCTAGCCCTGAACTAGGTGAATTCTTGGTAACTGACCAGGTGCCTCCATTCAAAAGAATGGCTACTCAGATATAGGCTGAGTCTATCACTGCTAGACTGGTTCCACATCCTAGTCCCGGACCAGATGTCACCATTCAACAGAATGGTCACTCAACTCAAGGTTGAGTCCCCCAAGTGCTGGACTGGGTCCATATCGTGGTCTCGAGCCAGATATCATCATTCAACAGAATGATCACTCAACTCTAAGTTGAGTCCACACTTTGGTCTTGGACCAGGTATCTCCATTCTCCTAAGAGAATGGCTCTCGATGTTGCTTAGAAAAATCAACACCTACCTCACTCCCGAGATGGGGGGCACTTGGCACAATATTTCACCATGCCCCTCTTTTTGCAAAACTCCACAAAATGCACTCTGAAATGTTTCACCAAGTCGCAGGATATGTTTTGCAAAAGGGGGGGCTTGTGGGCTCCCCCTTCCAAAAAGAGGAAAGTGTTGCACAAAAAGGCGATCTTATGGGCAACCCCTCCCAAAAAGTAGGACACCTAGACATGTCCCCACCCCTGGCCAATTTTTTTTCCAAAAAGCATAAAAAGAAAAGTTTTTAAAAACTCTAAGGAAAAAAAACAATATACTACTCAACTTAATTCAGCTTTACATATACATCTCTATTATTTGACATTTATAAGTCATTTAGCATTTGACTTTGAGATGAGAGTGAGCCACCATTTGCCTTGGTTACTCATGAGAGTGACATTGACTCAGATAGTGACACTCCCATTGATGGTCGACTCAGATAGTGACACTCCCATTAATGGTCCTAATGCTTTTATACGGCAAATGGATGTAGAGGACCAGTCAATGGCATTGGCTCCTTGACACTCATTCGATGTTGATTTCTTTTAGCTACTTCTAGTTTTCACTGTCCACTGTTAATTTTCAGTTGCAAATTTTGACTCTAGATACTGATGACCAAGTCTTTGAACCATCACTCTCCTAAATTTTGAGTAATTTTAATTAACTATTTCAGACATCAGTATCTACTATTTAGTATTTACTTGGTACTACTTAGATTTTAAATCAATGTATTTCATTTTGTTGTAAATTTGAAATTTAAAAATCTGATGTGCATGTGTCATTGATTCAATGTGAAATATGATGATCAATGATCATTGATGAATTGTGTCTGTATTATTTACAAATTTAAATTTAGTATTTACATTGCACATGAACTTACATGGAATGAATTGTTATTGTCGCGATTTTTACTTTTTTATAATTTTTGAGACAGGGCCCTATGTTAGGGACGCAGACGTCCCCCTGTTCCCCGTGAATTTCCCTGAAAATTGAGGGGCGTCTCCACACATCCCCAATGTGCATTTCCTGCTCCCGTGTCTCATAAATTTGGGGGAACATTGAATCAAGTGGACAAGCTCAAGCTTAGAAAGATATTGGCTTTCTTTTTACAAGAAGAAATAAAAAGAAAAAGCACAATTGATTTAAATGCTAAAGAGTCGATGCCATTCTGGGTCCAGACTTCTAAGAACTAGAAGAAAAGGCCTTCCCCTGGACCAGGTTCAGCGAGAAACAAGTTTAAAAGAAAGAAGAAAGGGCCTCCCAAGCCACAGTGAGAAGATGGGTGGCCTAATAAGCAAGGAGTCCTGAGCTTTGCCAGCACAAAGTAGAAAAATCAAAAAACTGCAGTCAAAATGACAAAAACTGGCCGCTTTCACCGGGTTCCCGAGGGCACACATCTCACATAAAACACACGCGCAGAGTACATTGCAGACTCGTCAACAGAGCTGCAGCAATAAAATGTAAAAAGAGCTGTTACCCTCGACATCTCACATAAGGACAGGAGAACATGTGCAGCAAATTAAAAAGGCCCAAGGTCTTCAACATCAAATGCAAGAGCAAAAACAGCATCAGTATCAGACTGTATTCTCCTGATCCTATTCACACATATTTGAAAAAATAACCTGCTCTTTGGCAATGCAGACGAAGCGCCCCAATTAAGTAAGAAAGTCAATTAATTGAAGTTAGATGATACCCACATCAAATTTAACCTATAATTTGATCAATTCTAAACTTATGCAAATTATTCATAAGGGGAGCTGAACAGGGAATATGGAAATCATTGACAGCAGCTGGTTACCTGTGTGCCTTTCATGTGAAGGGAACCTTGGGTAAATACGACAGCTACTGAATAGAACGACGCCAGATTAGCCGTGAACCTAGGCAGTATCAATCGAACAAAAACCGATCAATCTCCTCTTTGTTACGTGATAAACCGACCCGAGAACCTCTCAGCCCTGTCCAAAAATCATCCAATACTGTAGAAGGTCGTCTGGTCGAGCCTCGGAAACGTCGGACCAAACCCCCAGTGTCGAGCTACATACGAATATCAACAACAAAATTAGTAGCCCGACATGGTAAATAAATAAAGCTCCAGACAGAGAGAGGATTTTCTGTACGATGCTACTACTGACTGTGGATACTTACGTTTACGTGTTGTCTGTAAATATATATACCATAGGCCGAAAATTTTGGGTATTTTTAGTCAAAATTGAGCGGTGTACCTGGTGCTGCTGTATGCAATGAGCTTTTTGCACTTTTCGAGTAAGTCGGTACTAGAATATATTGGCGGAGAATTTAGTTAGATATTTAGGTACACGGGTGGAGAATTAATATAAAATTACCTGGCTTAGTGATTCTCTATCTTAGTTGGATTCTTGGGTGCACGGGTGGAGAGTTATATAAAATAATTATCCGCTGTAGTTTTTGCATGACTAAATCAATCGAATGATTAGATCATTCTCTGTTTTAAGAGTCTTGTCTTTCGTTAACATTTGAGATTTATTCAGAATGTTTATATAATAATCTTGATTTCGTTTGTCAATAAAATTTGGGTTTTTATAATAATATTTAAATATATATCTTTTTAACTGAAAAATAATTTTTTTTATGGTAATAAAAATAATGTTTAAAATTTTTATAATGTTTACTGTCACGGGTGATAGGGATTTTTATGATCCAGTAAGAAATCAAGAAAGTGACTAGTTGATATTGGAAGCAGCTTTCTTAAGCAAAAGATTTAATGATGTGTCAAGGGCTACAACAATGAAGGATAAATGGAATAAGAAAAGAATACTCATTGAAGATTCAGTTATTGTTATTTGTTTTTTTTGGGCATTCCAAATTAAAGAATGACATGTTGAAAAGGTAAGTACATTAAATGTTGGATGTGGCATTGCATTTTGAATTTATTTCATTTTATTTGATGAATGGGCAAACTTATAAGTGGATTGGGAAGAAGTAAGGTTAAATATAAATGGGTACATCTATCTTTACATGAAATTATTAGGAATTAAATTTAGCATAGTAGTCATTGACGTATGGAAACAAGTGGATGGAGTAAAGGATTAGGAATTAAAGCTCTCTTATATATCATTTTGTATTATAATTTGGCAACTAACTGTGGAGCTGATACATATGTTTATGTGTGGTTTTTTGAATCAAGTGTGAGAGGATCTAGATCTTGTGGTTTGGTCATGATGGTTCTAATGATCAAGTTTTGGTAAATATTGTTTAAGTGTGAGATTGAGGTAGGGTTCATGCTATCAAATGGTGAAAAGAGCCTTCGCCTAGTAGTTCTTCTTTTGGTTATGGTGCAATGTAGAAACATGTGTTGTGTAATGTGTAGGTTTATTTAAATTTGATGGCATATGAAAATTGAGGCACAAAGGGATGCGACCAAAGATACCATGCATTAGAGTGACTAGCACTCAATATAGTAGAACACCTTGCATATCAATACCCATAACTAAACGTAACACGTAATTGAGACAAAATTTCAATTATGTGCTTTGAGAGAAATGGAGAAAGGCATAAAGATCGCATGCATGCTCAAGAAATAAAATATTTGATAATTGAAAAATAGCTAGGAGTAGTGGCAACAAGAGTTGAGAACAATGAATAGATATTGTGTGTAGCTCTCTATGGCAATCAATCTTAGGCTCCTCTAACAAACAAAATACCATTGCATGTGAAGTTAAACGGAAAGCAACTTAGTGGTAGCAACGTCAAGAAATCACCAAACATCACACTAAGACATGGAAAGAGACCAACTAAACTCAACGAAAGACTCGAGAGTTAAACGTCCTTTATGTGTCAACATTTTTTATTTTCTAAATTTAATTATGTTTTGCAAATACTAACTAATTTTAGACAATATTTATGCAATATACTTTCCATAATAAAATTTATAGCATGTGGTGAGTTTGTGTAGAAATAGTTTTGAGTGCCATTATAAAGTAGTATGATTTAGTCTAAACCATATTTCCAATGCTACTATTATTAAAAAAAAGTGTTGATTAAATCAATACTACAAAACAACATCAAATTAAAAGTATCAATTCACACACACACACACACACACACACACACACACACACACACACACATATATATATATATATATTATAATAAATATTAAAAAGAATTTTGTTTTTAAACAAGCTAATTAATATTGTATTTCTTTTTATGAGGAAAGCACAACACCTTAATATTCCTTTGGGAATCAAGGGTGCTTGTTTTTTCCTATGGATTGGAATCGACCCCCCTCATCTTACCAGTGTGTTATTGTGAGCTGACTAATCAATACTATAGATGCATGTCACTTTCAATAATAAAAAATTCAATTTCCATAATATTATAAAGTTTCCAAAATCCTAGATGTGAGTGTTGTATTAAGGGATATGGAACGTGTGGAGGAGACACTTAATCCCCCTTTCTTCCCTCCACGTGGATGCAATTAAAAATTTGAACCATGCATATTAAAAGGTCGAAGACTACAAATCCAAAATCTTCAATGAACCTCATCGTCATTGAGTTGTTCGACTTGGTGATGGGTACAGTTCTCATCGTGCCTCTCTACAACAAATTTATTGCCCTCAGTGTGGATCCTGATATGAAGCTTAAGGTGAAAAGAAGCCTTATTCTATACCCGATTTTTTAGCATTGTGTCACAAAAGCCCTTTTTCTGAATTTGGTAAGTTTCTTCTTCTCGATGGTAGCTCAATCTATAAGCATTCATCGCCTCCCCCACTGTGTTTTTTATGAATTTGGAACCCCTCCTGTATCGCTCCAGATCCACAGTTCGCAAGAGGGCAGGTGCACTCTCCATTCTCAAGCTGTAAAAATGTCAAGAAGAATGTGTGCCACACCCCCTCGAGCTAGCAGAGGTCGATGTAGCTCTGGCTATAAAGGAAATAGAGGATCTTTAGATAGTGGGTTTGATAGTTCAATGCCTGGTCACCTTCAAAATCTCCTAGATGATTGGGAAGAGGAAATGGTGGTCCAACAATTGGTAGGTCAACGAGCTTGTGTCTATCAAAGGAATTATTGGAGCGTAAAGAATATGCTAGCCTGTGATTTAATGCAATCCCAAGATTAGAGTAGGGATAATAATTTTCCCTTCTCTTCTCATCGTTCTCGCTATCAATCCCTCTCCCTCCTCGAGCCCTTCACTGGTCTCCAAACCAATGGAGGCTCAAGAGATACAAGAGGATGAAGCAATCAAAGAAGCTCCCATGGCCTTGGACAAATCGAACATTGCTTCCACCAGCTACAACAAGAGGAAGAAAGTTGAGCACAATGAATTAGTGATCCTAGGCGCCTTCAGGAAAATGAACCCTCTTCCGATTAAATTGGTTGCGGAAAATTCTTCTAGTTTGGGTGTCTATAGATGTCCCATAGAGGAAGAGAAGCCAGAGGAAGTTGAGGTTGGAGGTAACACCAAGTAACACCCTTGATTTTTCTTTTTAGTTATCTAGATATAGTTTTCTTTATAGTTTCTAAGAACCACGAAGCTATTAGACTTTCTTATTCAGTCTTCTTTGCCTCCAGATGCTTCTTTTTATCAGAAACATTTTGAAAATATGTACTCAAGCATAAGACTACTTAGTTATTATCATGTTTTTCATGCTAGGAAGAAAGACATTGATAGACTCAAGATGGGGATTCTTGCTAGGCCTAATAGTATGAGTTTCTACTGTGGTAGTTATACTTTTGTAAGAAGCTATAATGAGTTAGGTGAACCTCATGAACACCTATGCATGTAATATCTCTTTTTTGTATATTAATATAATTTTACTCTCTAACTTTAAAAAGATATATATAAAGTTTCCAAAAAAAATTAAACAAATGTGAAAGTAAAAGTTATAAAGATTATGTGATGTCTTTTTTTTTCATTTAAAAAATGAAAATAAAAATGATTTTAATTGAGAATGAAGATTTTTACAATTCTAAAGCATACTAAGTAGTTTTTTACTTTTCTTTTTAAGGTTTGATAGGCAAAATTTAGTTTAAGTAGACATTAATTATCATCATCAATTGTTCATAATTGTGTAAAAAAATTACTAAATTTGGTTTAAGTAGATGTTAACTATCATCATCATCGTCAATTATTCATAATTGTGTAAAAAAAAAAAACTTATCAAATTTGGGTTTAAGTAGAGGTTAACTATCATCATCAGAATCATTAATGGTTCATAATTGCTTTAAAAAATCAAATAAAATTATATTTAAATTATTTTTCTTAACTTTTAAAGTAAAAATGTTACTTATTATCAATAGATCATAAGTTTAAGATATCATAAACTTGGAGTCGTGAGTAAACCATGAAAAAAAAGGTATAACCATTATAGATATAAATAAATGACGGAATTAGTAATGCTAAAAATATATAAGATTTGCTCAAATAATAGATACTATTATGATTTTAGTATTTATTAATTGACCAAATGTTATCAATTTTTAGTAATATCAATTTGGTCCTTTTTTTTAATGATGCTGATGAGATAGTTAACATTCACTAAAATGGTTATATATAATGCTAAGTCTTTTTAGTTCTTTCCCATTTTTAATTTATAATATTATGGTAATAAATATACTTTTGATAAATGGAACATCAATCTAAATATTGAGAAAATAAATCTATATAAAAAATCATACACAATATTTTAATTATAATTATAATTTTTAAAACTTTTCTAAAAATTATTATTTACAATAAAATTATGAATTAAATATAGAAAAATTATTATCAGTCTTACTTTATAAAATGGTAAAATGTTTACTATGTTCTTGTGTTGGAGCAGGGTCCCGCAGCTACAGAAGAAGCTGCTAGTTTTGGCGGAAAGATATAAGTTTTGGTGGAAAGATATAAGTTTTGGCGGAGAAAGGACAAGGCAGAGCTACGACGCCGTAGCACGTTTCCAGCTGGAGAGCAGAGCCGGAAACCACGACTTTTGGGATAGAAAAGTCAAGAAGGCAACGGTACCTGAGCGGCCGAGAGAAGAAAGCTCAACCACTGCATTGAAGGCAGCAGCGGAAGACAGGAGGGCTCAGCGACCCTCATAAAGAAGAAGGAGCAACGAGGCTCAAGCATTGAAGGCGAAGGACAGAAAGCAGAGAAGCGATGCATAGTACCCATGGTCAGTGCCGGGAAGCATGGAAGACTGCAGAGAGCTGTGGTGTGACGGGAAGCGGCTACCTCAAGGACAAAGAGGACTGACTGTCACTAATTAGGGTATGGGTTTACTGTTGGGACAGGCCCACAGTGTTGTAATGGCGAGACCTTCGGGCCACCTATAAAAGCTTGCATTTTTGTATTGTAAAGGGTTAGCTAATCAGTCAGTTAGCCAGTTGGTTGGCTCGTAGGATGAGTCGTTAGTTGGTCAGTAGAGTATTTTTTAGTAGACTCAGGAGTCAGTCAAACAGACTGTGTTGTAACGATCCAGACACCTAGCTTGTCTGTGAGTCATTTGAGTCTGTATGTAACCATCCACAGAGAGGAAAGAGAGGGAAGGATCTATTGAAAGAAAGGCAATATAAAGATAGAAATAGACCAGAGATCTAGAAGAGATCTCGCGCTGCATATGCAGTGCAACAGACTGTGCTAACTTCCCTCAAGATATATAATAGAAGCACAGTTTGGTGGACGTAACTCCCATCCTGGGGGTGAACCACGTTAAATCTGCGTGTTATGTGTTGTATGAATGTGATTGTATTTTCTTATTGTTACTGGTTATTATGCATAATGATGTTAGTTGTAGTAAGTGAATGTATGTATTGCTCAACTCATGATAATGCAAGAAGACAGAGATAAGTTGAAGTATTTTAGTAAGCTGTTTAAAGACTCCTTTACGTCTGTTTCTAATGATCGTTTACTCGCAATATAACTTCTGAGAAGTAGAGTTTCGCACCGTGACATAGTCAACGCTAAGAGTGCAAAGTCGTAGTGGTAGGATATCGCAGAGAGGCGATATCGCACCGATAGAGGAGCTGCGGTGCGCGAAACTGCGAGCTGAGGGATTAGCGCTGAGGAGAGGTTGGGTGTCCCGCGGTGTGAGGAGATGCGATACGGGTGGAGATATTGTGAGTAAGTGGGAGTTGCGCAACGTGGGTAAGAATCGCACAGCGAAAAGGGCTGCGAGTAGAAGGGGATGTGCGATGCGCAGCCATAGCTGACCTTGTGACTCATAAGCATAAGAGAAGAAAAGTAGGATGCGTAGAATCTGGTCCAAGACACTTGAGTCTTGGCCAACCCATTAGATTCACTTCGGGTGAGACTTCAGATCGCTTCGCGGTCTGTCGCCGAAAGGGCCAGTGAGTTGGGGGTGTTGTTGATTGAGTATAGTAAACCCGGGTCTGCCCATGCGATCAACATCTTGACTTAATTGTTCATTATTAATTTAATCTAAAAACCTTAATTATAATAAAACTAAAACTTATTTTTAAATTATTTAAAAGTAAGAAAATAAATAATATTTTAATAGTCAAAACATATTTTTATTTAAATTATCTAACTGATAAAACAATAAACCATGAAAATTCCAATTTTACAGACATGTGAATATATGTCAATTAGATTATTGGCATTAATTTTTACCGGGGTGGCGATGATATTAAAGATTATTTCCATAAATGGATCAACAACTATGCATGTGTTTCTTTTAGAGCCCTCCTTGTCATTCTGATATGGGGGGCTTGGCTCTCACACAACATGGTGATTTTCTAGGAATCTTTCATCCCAACACATGTATATGCAGCAAAGAGCTTGGCAATCTCATACCATTTCCCCCAAATGAAAAAATATAATCAAAATAGGGTTATTGAAGAGGAGATCATCGACAAGTCCAAGCCTTGGTGTTATTTTGACGGAGCGCCATAGGGGTGTCCAAACATTGGAGGTGTCGGGGTGTATTGTACATCAATGATAATCTAAGATACCGTATCTCAGTAGGATTGTGCAGGGCTAGCAATATTATGGCGGAACTTTCTGCAGTCAAGATGGTTGTGAGACCTGCATTTCCAAAGTGTATGAAACAACTACAATTCTTTGGTAACTCTCTTCTCACCATAGAATGTTCCAATCATAAGAGAACACCAAAAAACATCTATACGAAGCCTCTATGAAGACATACTAAGATTACTTGGTACATTTGAAGATTAATCCTTCAAAGATATTTACAAAGAGAGGAATGTGCAGGATGACTCTCTATCAAAGGTAGGCCTTCTCTTGATAGTTGGCACATGGAAATTATGGAAAGTCAACAATGATACAATCAAGGAATTAGATGTAGGACCTTTATCATAGTTATATTCATGGAGTCCAATTTGGTGATATACATTGAAGGGAACTATCGTCTGAATACATGATCCTCTATGCCATATTTATAGGCTGTATTTTTATCAGTAGCGGATTTCCTACTTCTCATGGATGTTTTTCTCTAGACGATTTGCAACTTTATGCATACTCAACATTATTATTTCTTAATGATGAGGCTTCCCACACCCATCTTTTTTGCAGTTCTATGTTGAAAAAGAGTTTTGCGTACCACATTCTATGCCAAATGAACAATATGGTTTAGAGTTTTTAAATAAAAATTGAGTAGTGATATTTTTTCGTTGAAAAAAAAATCATCTAGGTATGCACAATATGTACTCGAGTTGTATACACTTGATGTAATATAAAATATTAAGATTCCCCCTTTTACTAGTGCTTCAAACTTGGTGTGGATAAGTATCTTATCATGATTAAAATATGTAAATATGGAATATAGTTGTTTCATGGATCGGATTACAAAAATATTATCACATCCTATTAAAAAAATTTGTTAGTATTTTTATTATTATTAATATATTATAGTCAATTTAAATTGTATTTGATGATGATGATAATTAACGTCTATTTAGACCAATTTTGATTTATCTCACTTTAAGAAAGGAAAGCAAGGAACTACTCAATTTGCTTTAAAGTTTTACTTATGTGTTCAAAAAGCTTGGAGATAAGTGTTCTTACATTACTATAATTGAGATAGAAGGCTGGGCAGGTTCGTAATATAAGAAAAAAATTGAAACTAAGACCTTATGTGGCTGTACGCAGGGCAATTTAAGAGGAAGTGTTTTTCATCCTCAACACTCACATTTTCACAAAGATGACATAATCTTTCAACCCATGGAGTTTTAGGAAAGGTCCAACTCCATGTTTCACTATGTAGTTCATGAGAGTTCATTCTTGTTTTAGCTATGTGGATCTTCTTATTTACGCTAGTCAAAACATAGAGATAATTTTGATCTTCAAGATTACGGTTAATGACCTCCTTGTAATATCTTAATTTTATTTTATCCTCTAAATTTTCATCACTCCACAACTTCTCTTTGAACTTTGAAGTAACAATAATTTTAATATCATCTATATTTTTCAAAAGTGACATTTCCATCAATCCTCCACATCTTTAACCAAGACATGACACCTTTATGCTAATCCCGCTTGAACCTTTGGTGGTTTTGACTGAAATTTAAGGCAATTTTTGGAATTCATTGGTCTCCTAAGTTTTTTTTTCCTTGTAAACTAGGCACCTAGTCATATCTATGTTCTCAATGGGGGAAAGGTCCCCTTCAATACGAATAATAAGATATGGTGTATTGCTTTTAACTTTAATATTGTAAGTTATAAAACCCTTTTGGATTTGCTCAATCCTTCTCCAAGATTCTCTAGAGATGTTGGAGCCCCATATTCACACCCATACAAGAGAACAAGAGTGATGAGATTTTCAAAAAGAAATTTGTTTTTATCCCACATCGCAAGGTTTGTCAACTTACAATCATTTTCAAGACCAAAATAAGCTTTCTACCCTCGATTGATCCTTTTATCGATGTTGTAGTTTAGTTAAGCTTGTGATGGATATCAAACCCAAGATATTTGTAGAAAGACAATTCCTCCAAGTTGTTATTATCATACAAAAAGGAGCGCAAGTGACCTTATTAGATTTTATCAGCATAACTTTGGTTTTGTTGATATTGATGGTCATGCCCATACCAGAGCAGAAAACCTCTATAATTATTAATTGCTTATCAAGATCAAAGGGGCGTCTTTCCATAGGAACAATATCATCAGCATACAAAAGGAGGATGATGACAATTCTTGCTAACGGTTTTCTAGTGCAACCTGCCTCTACTAAACAACATTTTAACTTATCAATGTATATACCAAAAAGGGTAGGGGAGAGGGGGAAGCCTTGCTTAACTCCTATATTACAATTAATATATTATGACCAACCATCAATGTTTTTAAACTTGGCAATGAAATTATGATACAACCTTATTGTAGTGTCTCTCAACTCGAAAGGAACATTTAACTCTTATGATATTTTCCACAAGTTATTTCTAGCCATTGTATCAAAAGCTTTCCTAAAGTCCACAAAACAACAAAGGAGATTGATCTTATTATTATGACATGCCTCTACATTTATCCTCAAAGTAATGAGGTCGTCTATGGTGGAATGATACCTTCTAAAACTTGTTTGCCCTTTAGCTCTTTTGCATTGCTTTTATAGCCATATGTTAATCTTATATTCCAAAATAATACCATATATCTTGGCTAAGAGAGGAATAATCATAATGGTCCTATAATTAGAGGGGTTCTTATAATCGACGCTTGAAAAATGGATGTAACAGGGCTCTAAGTCCAAGGTTTAGGGAAGCCTTGCTTGACTGCTAGATTAAAGAGCTTGTGGATGAGGACATACCCCCCAACTTTTAGGCATTCAACTTGGTAGCCTTCGATGTCCTTAGATTTCCCATTTGAGAGGTGCTTAATCCCAAAATCTATATCTTCTAAAGAAAAAAGTTTATCTTCCATAAAAGGGGTTGAATGTTGTCCACGACATCATTTGATTCATAAAGCATCCTAAGATAGGAATTCCAGTCCTTCAAGACAATCATATTATTTTCTTTAGTATTGCGAGTTAGAATTTGTCTCCATAATTTATTAGGATCCATCTTAGAGAGGTGTGAAAGTTTCTCTTGCTTATTATTTACATAGGTCCTTCTTTTTCTTTTAATGAGGGATTTGTACATGTTTATCATGTCAACTTTTAAGAACTCCTCAATAGTCTCTTTGATTTCTCTTCTTGCAATTTTACACTCTTTGTCATACCAAGGATTGGTCATTCTATTTATATTTTTATATAACACCTTAATAGATAACTTGATAATGGAAGAGGAGAAGATTATAGAGAAATTATAATAAAAGTATTCTATATTACAGCTACTAGATAGAGGAAGCATATTATTATTTAAATCATTTCGAAAAAGACCAACTTTACTTTTATTAAAAATTAAATACTTTTAACTCTAAAAGTTATTATATTTGCATTTTTTATTTATCATAAATAAAATAAATATATTTTATTTAAAAAACAATTTTAAATCAATTTTATCTTTTAAACACATTTATTATTATTAAAATTTAATAAAAGTCTTAAAATGTAAATGAAACAACACTCACCAATACTATTTTATTGTAATACCAAATTGCCGAACCATTAATTTGCATAATTAGAGCAAACCCAATTTATTATGCATTCAAATTATTTGTAAAACTTTTTCAGTGTTTTCTTATATACAAAGTTAAGTCATGGAGAGCTTTTTCTTTCATTTAAATTCTTTAAAATCCAAAAGATGGGAGTCTTGTGAGCCTCTCCTTGCTCATGATAAAGATGATAAGGACACAATAGATTTGAAGGTTCCAATTTAAAAAAATATTTAAAAGATGGAATATAAGTTCAAAATAATAATGCAAAATATAATTTTAATGGAAGACAAATATAAGTTCAGAATAATAATGCAAAATAGAATTTGAATGGAACACAAATAGTGGTAAGATTAGTCTCAAAATGTTGAGATACATTAGTATACCACAACTTTGAACAAAGATTTTAAAATTTTGGAAGAAAAAAAAAGTCAGGTTAGGAGAAGATTCCTCATTGCTACATTGTGATCACTTTTATATGGTTATTATCAGAAATATGTATGAATTATTGGGATATTTTTTGAAAATAAGTAAGAATGTAACATTTTATTATTAAGGGGGAAACTTATGATTTTTTTAATAAATAAAAGTAGTGTTTTTTTCAATATTAATATAAATTCAATTTATAAAAATATAAATAAATGAGGAATTAATTAAATTTTATGTATATATGTTTATCAACAATTAAGGTAATAATTAAGATTGATCTAAATTCTAAAATGATGATTATGATGATGATGATAATTAATGTTCACTTAAATTAACTTTAATTTATTTTTCCTTTAAAAAACGTAAAAAATCTCTTAATTTTCTTTGTGAATAATAAGTTATAATTACTTGTGATAATAATGTTTTCTTTATGAATTAATAAGTTATAATGATAATTTATAATATAAATATTTTGAAAATTACTTTTGATAATAATTTAGATGTGACACTCCAAATATAGTTCATCTTTTATTTTATTAGTGTCATAAATTTTAGAAAATATTTTATATTTGAGTGTGAAGGTTTTCACAATTATTCATAATTATAATGAAATTTTGACAATGATGATGATGACAACGAAGATTAACATCTACTGAGGCTCTTTTGTCTATCGGACTTTGTGGGTATATGCAGGGCGATCGAAAACAAAGTGAGATTCGTCCTCAACTCTCATAGACTTACAAATCTAGCAAATCATTTCCTTCCATGACGTTTTAGGAATTGTCTAGTGCCATGTTTCGCTATGAAGCTCATGGGAGTTCATTCTTATCTTGGCTATATTAATCTTCTTCTTTGAACTAGTTAAGGCATAGAGGTATTTTTGATCTTCCAAATTAGGATAATGACTTCCTTTTAATATCTTAACTTTCGCTCTAAATCTTTTTCATTGCACATTTTTGCTTTGAACTTAGATGTGATAGTATGTTTGAGGTTGTCGATATCTTGCAAAGTGGTATTTTCGTCAATCCCTCAATGATTTAGCCAAGCCATGGCGTCCTTATACCATCCTCTTTTGAGTCGAAGATGGCCTTGACTAAAATTTAAAGCAATTTTAGGGAGCCTCTAGTCTTCCATGTTATGTATCTTATTCTTGTACATCAGGTATCTAGACATAGTGATACTTTCGATGGGGGGAAGGCCCACTTCTATAAGAAGAATAAGATATGATGTATTGCTTTTAATTTTGAGGTTATACATGATAAAATGTTTTTGAATTTGCTCCGTCTTTCTCTAGGATTCTCAAGAGATGTTGCAACCCCAAACTTCAAAACCATACAAGATAACATGAGTGATGAGAGTTTCAAAAAGGAACTTCTTTTTATCCCACATTACTAGATTTGTTGATTTACAATTGTTTTCTAAGAAAAAATAAGCTTTCCACCCTCCATTAATATTTTTTCTCAATGTTATAGTTCCAATTGAGCATGTGATGGATATCAATTCTGAGATATATGTAAGAGGACACTTCCTCCAAATTGTTGTTGTCATAAACAAAATTAGCATAAGTATCTTTTTTTACTTAATAATCATAACTTAAATTTTGTCGATGTTAACATATATACTCATGTTAGAACAAAAATGCTTAAAAATCTTTAATTTATGAAATAAACTATTTTAAAAATTAAAAATAACATGATATTCCACTCATTATTAAAAGATTCAATAAACTTTAATTGGATCCCCACTTATAAGTGGAATGTCCACTTAAGAATTTTTCCAAACTCCTACACAATTTATTCAAAAATATCTCTATACAAAATATTATTTTGTGATAACGTGTGTGAAGTATTATCCTATACATATCTAATTGTAAAGCTAATAAGAGTTTATTATTACGTTAATTGATTTTCTATAATGTTTTTTAATAAATCATTATTTTCTTATTTCCAAATTTACTACTATTATATCTTTTTAATACTTTTAAAATAATCGATCTTTTCATTATTTTTAAAAATAAAATATTAATCATTTATTTAATTCAACTCCTTTAAAAATAATAATCACATATTTAATTCAACTCTTTATATATATATATTAACAGAAACTGAAAAGTAAATATGATTAAAAGGGTTGTGCAACTGAAAAGTATATATGTTTAAAAGGGTTGTGCATAACCATTCAGTACAATGACATTGGAAAATTGTAAAATGAAGCTGAAATAATGTATCTACAAAAACTGCTATTCTAGATGAAAATCATTTAAAGCCGACATAATAATTACTATTGTGCACTATAACAGAAGTAGAGAATATGCATATGAACGGTTGGATCAAGACAATACAAAAAAACATAAACTAGGAAGTGAGAATCATTTTGGTTTGTATGGGAACTCCACAGGCTGGGTGACTGAAAATTCTTCCATTGGATGAGCTGCTTCTCCAGGATGCTCTTGGAAATGGTTGCACTGGTTCATCTGGACCAGCTTCTAAAGGTCTTCCTTGATGAAATTAACCATGCCCATCAGCTCTCTAAGGTCTCTGTCATGATCATCTATACCGGAGTCATGGCAGCTGATTTGATAGGATATATGCCGCATGTCAGTAACCAGAAGTTTCACGTCCGAAGTCGTCTCCCTGTTGTCCGAGATACCCACAACAACAAAATCTGTGAATGTTATTCTTGAGGTCATCCTGACCTGCCTTAAGGCTGGAGTACCTAGAACCCAAACCTTTGCCTTTCATTGAATTTCCTGCGAGCCGTGGAGAAAACTGTCCAATGAAAGCTCTGCTAGAGGGCGTAATGCTATATGCGGCAAGAGCCACTGTGCAAATTGGAGAGTTGTTAACGACTTCGGTCGTAACCGTGTAGAAGGTTACAACGTACCTTTCTTCTTTTAGCACCGAGAGAGCAGTAGGGGAGACTGCATAGGAGAGCTCTGCGCCTTCAATAAAAGGTGTTGAATGCAAGCTCGAGAGAGGTGGAGTGTTCAAGCAAAGGCCCGAGAGCTCTGCGCCGTCGACGAAAGGTTTCGACAGCAAACACTAGAGCGATGAGGAGCGCAAGCAGAGGCAAGATAAACCAGTAGTGCAAAGCTCGCAACCGTCTAACGAAGGATCCAGATGAGGAGAATGGGGTGGGAGAGGCGTTCAAAAGAAGATGGGAGTCCATGGCGCGTGTGGAAGAGATGGCGAGCAAGGAGGGAGAGGACGGGAAGGATGAGCGTTAAGTCAAGAGAGGACAGGGAGTTAAGGAATGGGAGGGAGGGAGGACACATGTCGAGGTGAAGGCCATAGATCCAGCCAAGGAGGAGTGCGCTATTCAAGGGGACAAGACTTGTAAAGAGGAGGGTCGAAGGCATGAGAGGGAGGATCAAGACAATGAAGGGGGTCAAGAACATGCTAGGGGATAAAATTAAGAGCAACCCCTTGATCATTGAGTAACATAGCACCTTGGGGAAGAGAGCCCCCTTTATTGGCCAGGCTGTCTGCGAAGCCATTGTTCAATCCAAGAATATGGAAAAAGGAGGTGCGAGTCGGGAGGACTAGATGAGATATTATGTTGTAGTAGTTTCTGCAATTGAAGGATTCAGCGGAGTAACCCGAGCGCATCTTTAGGATGACGTGGCGAGAGTCACCAAAGACAAGGAGATTAGAGATGAATCCTCGGTCTACCATTTCAAGGTCTTGTAAGAGTGCCGACCATTTCGCCTCATTGTTTGTCTTGTGTCCAAGGCCTCAAACAAAGGTCTTAACTATTTGTCTCCGAGATCAAAGATGACCCCTCCACACCTGCCTCCCCAGTAATTACATATTTAATTCAACTCTTTTTAAAAACCTTTATTTTATTTTTATTTTTAAATAAATTTATAAAAATGTATGTTTTTTCATAAAGATATAATTATATTTTGAAGAAAATAAAATATGTAAAACTCTTTCAATTAATTAAAAAAATCAAATTGTTATATTGATCCTAAACAAGGAAATCTCATATATTAATTTCGACAATGTAAAGATGAAAAGTATACACAGCTCTTTAGACTAAACAAAATAATCAAATAGTTTGACCAAAAGAAATCAACTCTCCCATTAAAAAGAAAAAATCCTTTTTATGTATAAATCATAATTTTGAAATTAAATTATTGTTATTAAAATAATAATAATAATTTAAATAAAATAAAACTCTGATTTTTCATATTAATAAAGTAAAAAAAAAGAAAAGTATATACAACTCCTTAAACTAAACTAAACATTCAAATTGTTTAAGCAAAAGAAATCCACTTTCCCATTAAAAATTCCTTTTTATATATATAAATTTAATTATTATTATTAAAATAATAATAAAACTTTCTTCTTTTATATTAAATTTATTATTATATAGTTAAATAATATTTTTTCAATAATATAATTTATTCCTTAAAAAAAATATTTTTTAATTATTAAATATTAAAATTTAACACCCAACTACAGAATTGGTAGTTGGTTGTGACTGGAAATTCCTCATTATTACAATTGACTGAAGTTTTTTAAAAGCAAATTATAACATATGAGGATGGGATGTGGGATATGGATTGATTGACCATGGAATCAAAATAAAAATGCCATGCCATTCTCCTTATTAAGTCGATAATTTATAAATACATAATAATTATACATGTGCTTGTGGTAAAGTGATTGGTTTCCAAACATATCATACGGCTACTTTTTGCTTTCACATCATAGTAATAATACATGGTGACAACGTTATGAGTTTTTGTGGGCCCTTATTCATTGATTGATGAATAGTGTTAACAATATTTGTTGCAGCACTAGTGGCACTTTGTTTCATGACACTTTGAAAATCATTGAAGATTCATTATTCAACCTTTCTTCTTTTATTTTTCAAAGGATGGGAACAATTCTCAATGTACTTTTATTTTGCTTTTAGACCAATTTAAAGGAATGGTATCATGGCATTTTTTTTATTTTTCTTTTTAGGAAGGGAAGGCAAGGAAAGGAGAGGAAGTTGAGCTTTCATCTAACTAAAATTTTAAAGAATTTAATTTATATTTAAAAAAGAAAACTTAATTTTAAAGAATTTAATTTATATTTAATAAAAGAAAACTTGTGTTTAAAGATAATGAAAACATATAAAGAAGGATATTGCACACAATTCATTGCCACGAAGATAAATACAAGGATTACAAGTTTGGAGAAGAATTATATACGAAGATAAATGGCTTTTGATTTTTAGTTCATTCTCATCAAAACCTAGAGGATTTTGAAATCAAGTAATAGTTAAACTTGAATCTCATATACAATTAACATTTGTTTTTAGGCATTCAACATTAATAAGAAATTTATTTATGTATTGAATATTAGTACAATTAATATTTGTTTTAGGCATTCAACATTAATAAGAAATTTATATATGTATTCAAGATTAGTACAATTAATATTTGTTTTAGACATTCAACAATAATAAGAAATGTATTTATGTATTGAAGATTAGTAAGTATACGATATATAAATAAGGTCAATTATGTTGTATAATTATTCTTAAGAGACAAAGCTTAGTTGTTTAATACAACTCAATGAATGTTTAAGTTATGTACATTCAATATCTAACTAGTGAAGAAGATAGTTTGTATGATGGCAGTAAGATAGATATGCAAATTGGAAAATACTTTTATGTAAGTTGATAGATGTTTTAGCATTAGGGTGGATCTAATTTTATTTTATTTTTCATTAGAGGAAGATCTAGTGGATTACTCTTTAGATTCACTAAAGGTCTTCACAGGGGACTCCATCTTCATCTCGGAAATATGAGGTTCTGCATAAATGAGAGACAAGGAATGATGTATCCCTACAAAGTGAGAGGGATAGGTTTCATGGTAACCCTAAAATCATAACATTCCCACATGGAAATTGTGAAAGAATGCAAGGAGGGTTGAATTCAACTTAGCTAAAGTTTTGGATCTCTAGGTCTAGGCACTTTTGAATCAAACCTTTCCCAATAGGGAGGATGGAGAAAGAATCATATTCAAACATGGGGATGCTTTAAAGCACAAAACCTCTCAAGAAATATGGAGCTGATCAACCATCATTATTGGACCTAGTAGACACCATGAGGAGGTAAGTTTATAATCCCAAACAAATTGCAATAATAAGAATGATGAACACGTATGGGAACCCCAAAAAGTCATCAACAAAGGGAAATATGGCCCCAACTTTGGTCGTTTTACCATTTATGGCACATTTTGAACTGGAACACTCTAAATGTGGTCCGACTCTCAAGGAAAAGTTTCTTCATCTTTATGCTAAGGATCCTGCAAACCACCAAAATAGTGTCATGGACTTATAGCAAGTTTAATCATGAAAACCATATTTCGTGTAATGTTCTTGATCTTCGATTTCAAAATCTATCAATAAATTAACTAACATGAGGAGATGTAGGGGGGAATATTCCTTAAAGGATGAAGTAAATTGAAGTGGGTTGAGGCCAAAAAGAACAAATATAAGTCGTGTTAAGCTTCTAAAACAAAATATGAGTTTGGTCTCAGAGAGGATGTGGCAGTAAAACATATCGAGATTTACTTGGAGACAACCCTTATTCATAAGTTTCACGAACAAACAATCTCAAATAGAACCATTTCTACATGGGTAAAAACCGCATGGAAGTAGCAATTAGGATATGCCCCAATCTTTATCACTCCAACTAAGTGGTAGATCATATGTGTTTATAAAAATAGTAGGAATAAGGACCTAATAAGGAAAGGCCTTCAATACTTGTCCAATGTTATCCTAACCATAAAGAAGTGGCACTTATGTTTTGATCCATTGAAAGAAGTATTTGAAGTGGTTTCCATCTAGGTCAAGCTCCCTTACTTTCCGTTAGAAGTGTTAAAACAAAGATGTTTGAAGGCTATAAGTAATGAATGTGAAGATTACTTGACATGGATGACAAAAGTGTAAATAAGGAAATAATATCAATTGTCAAGATCTAAGTGGATTTTAACTTAAGTCATGGCCTTCTTCACACGATGGAAATAGAAATTGAGAGAAGGATTCATTTAAAGCATATAAATTAATCCAATTCCTTATATGGTGAACCATATGTAGGGAGTATTGGAACTTAAATGGAAATGTCGTTAAAATGATGTTAATGATGCGGATATGACACAGGAGGTTAGGGAGGTACCTAGTGTGTTTTTTTTAAAGAGTGTTGAAGCAATGAGTAGTCCATCTTTTACAAAGGGAAAGAGAAGGTAGACAGAGATGGAGTTTATGAGAACTCCTCTCAAGATATAACTAGTTGAGTTTCCAATAAATAAATTGTTGGCCAAGGAAAAGAAAACCCTCTTTGAAAACATAAAGGGTTCGATCTTAAACAATGAATTAAGATGGTCTATGGTCTTAAGGGAGAGAAGCAAGTAGCTCCAACGAATGTGAGTAGGAATCCTTTGTTGATGGGATGCATCTATAAATAAAAGGACTTGCACCAAAGAAACAAAAATGTGTAAATGCCTTAAGGGATTACAAGAAAGGGAGGCAAGATGAGAGTTTACTCTATAAATCATAGGAACTCAAATGTGTGAGATATAAAATGGGCTTTTGTGTAGGTTACTAGTGAGGGCCGAGGACTACGCGAGCACATGTCTGATTGATCCTTGCAGGCAGCCCCTCTACTTTGCAGTTGGATCAGTTTGCTAGCTTCATGGCTTCGCGTCCGCTAGATCCCCCATTGGAAGAGCCTCGTAGTAACCTAGATATAGCTTTCCAGGCCTTGGTTGCCTCCATTCTGAACCTCCCCTTGACTCATCCTACTATTTCTAACTTTGTGAAGCAAGTAGCAGTACCAAAAGTCCAAATCATGTCGGCAGCTTCAAGAATGAAAGCTCTGGCTTTGAGCGAGAGAGGGCTAATAGGGCAGTTCTCAGGGATATGACCATCGCCGAAATCCATGGAGATTTGGATCTCCAAAAACTGGATGCCTCTCTTCACTGGGGGTTTGCAACACTGTTTCTATGGCAAAGACTTTTACACCTTTCTGTTTGAAAACAAGGAAGACAGAGACCTTATTTTTTGAAGTGGATTGTATTTCATGGGCCCTCAAGGCCTATATCTCAACCGATGGACCCTATCCTTTGATCCAGAAAAGGATGTCCAATGACCAGTGCCGATCTGGGTCCGGTTACCTCATCTAAATCTCCATTGTTGGAATGATGAAGCCCTGCATTCAATCGGGAACTCTTTAGGAAGATACATAGACAAAGCCGAACCAAAAGGACCTCTATTCGCTTGTGCCGGGATCTGCGTAGAGGTAGACCTAGAGAAAGCACTGGCAGAAGGAGATGATCTACTCACAGACGGATGGGAATTCTATCAGAAGGTAGACTATGAACAACTACCATTCAAATGTAGGAAATGTCATGGATACAGACACTTTGAAAAGAAGTGCCCTAAGTCTCCTCAGGAAGAAGCGGGAAAAAATCCGGAAGAAGGCTGGCATCAAGCAAAAAGAGGAAAAAAAACAAACCCTGCCTCTACTAGTAACTCCAGAAAAGGACAGGAAAAAACCCAAGAGCGATATACTAAAAGCAAAGGAATATTCATCAACAATCAATTTGATGCCCTCCAAGATGAAGAAGGGGAAATCCCCAATCTCGAAACCAATAACAAGGAAGATAGAATAGAAAGTAGCACTACCCAGACCCCGACAACATTCTCCCCAATAGTGGTAGAAGAGGTCTTATAGAAGGAGCCTAATTGATCGGTCTCACCAGGAGGAACTTGGGTAGATATGGTGGCAAAAGATGAAGAGAACACGGGGAAAACAGAAGCGGAAGAGATCACTGAGAAAGAAAATGAAAGATCGCCTTCCCTTGGAGGAACATGGTCATAAATGGTCAAGCACAACAGGATCAACCCAAAACATGCATCCCCAGGCCAATCATCATCTCAAGAAACCTAGGAAACAACATGGTAAGGGCCATCCCAAGCCACAAGAGGAAGAAGATCTCAGAGGCAACAGCGTGGGAAAGAGGCAAAAAGAGAATTAGAATTAGGAAGACAACTTAACATTGAAGAAACTAAACTGCTTCAGAATGTTAAATCCTCTGGATCCAAAGACTTCAGATCTCGAGCAGGATCTTATACATTCAAGAAATAATGAATTTAGTCTCTTGGAACTACAGAGATCTGGGTGGAACAATCAAGGTAGAAGCTCTAAAAAACATCATAAAAATTGAGAAACCGGACATTTTGCTCATCCAGGAGACTAAGATGCCAGAAGGTGAGGTTTTGAGTAGATCATCCCTCTTATGGAAATTTAGCGTTGGGAAAGCCAATAGTTCTAGAGCCGCTTCAGGCGGAATAGCAACCTTCTGTAGAGCAAACAAATTCAACATCAATTCAATAAAAGAAAACACATACTGGTTACAAGTAGAAGTGCAAAACAAAAGTAATCAGGAAATGATTTACATTTGCAATGTATATGGGCCAACCCATTATAGAGAAAAAATGGTTTTCTATGATTCTTTACTCTCCTTAAAAGCAGAACTACATGGGAAAGATGTTATCATTGCTGGAGATTTCAATACAACAAAATCGAGCTCAGAAAAAAGAGGAGGTTCGATCATCAAAGACTCCTTTGGTGAAAAGCTCGAAGATTTGATGGCAGATCTTCATCTGCTTGATCCCATGCCCAAAAATGGGAGATTCACCTGGAGCAACAAGCGAACCGGACCAAGGCACATTGCAGCAAGACTAGACCGTTTCCTGGTAAGTACATCCTTCTTGCAAAAATATTTTCTTCCTACTTCTTGCATTATCTCTTAAGCCACCTCTGACCATAAGCCCATCTCCCTCTCCTTCACCCTTCCCACAAACTTGGGGCCGATTCCCTTCAGGTTCAACCCCCTATGGTTGAACAATGCCAAGAATTTAGATCTTATTCGCACAACCTGGAACTACTCTTTTTTCGGATCCCCCAGCTTCATATGGGATTCTAAGCTTAGGGATGTCTGCTCTTCCTTGAAAAAATGGGCAATTACCTCCTACTCAGAACCTGTCACTTTACAAAAAACCTTCAATCAGATTTGAACATCCTCCACTCTAAAATGGACAAAGAAGAGATCACACATGAAATATTAGCTCATGAGAAGACCCTAAATAGTGAAATTCTAAAAGCTACCAGACATGAAGAAGAGTTTCTAAGAATTAAGTCTCGTCAACTTTGGTAAAAGGGAGGCGATAAAAATACTAGCTACTTTCATAAACAAACCAAGATTAGGATGAGCTACAAGTTCATTAATGACTTGAAAAACAACAATAACCAAACCATCTCTGGGTAAGACAATATCAAGAATCTGGCATTGCATCACTTCAATCAGTTGTATTCTAACAGCGGCGAGATGAATCCTTTCCCCCAAGCAAATCTACTTTCTGGTATTCAATCCAGTATTTTTGAAGAAGAGAACAAGGAGCTAGGAAATCCCATATCTGAAAATGAGATTATTGAAGCAATCTGGAACCTCCACCTTGACAAATCCCCATGTCCTAATGGATTTACAATCAATTTCTATAAAGCTGCTTGGGACATCATCAAAGAAGATCTAAAGAAAATTCTAAACTGGACCAGAAAAAAATATAAAATCGGAGGAGCCACCAATTCCACCTTCCTGGCCTTGATCCCAAAAGAAAAAAAATCCTCTCTCGATTGAAAGGTTGCGTCCCATCTCTCTTTGTAACACCTCCTATAAAATTCTCACCAAAATCCTTGCTACAAGAATGAAAAAGATTATGGCAAAGATTATTTCAGAAACTCAGGGAGGTTTCATTACTGGAAGGCAGATCAGGGACAATAAATCATAGTCCAAGAGGCCATCCATTCAAGCATGGAGTGCAAACAACAAGGAATGGCCATCAAGCTAGACATGGAAAACGTGTTCGACAGGTTCAATCACTTCTTTTTATTTGAGATCATGCTCAAAATGGGATTTTCAATTTTTTTTTGTAGATGGATCAAAGCTTGCGTTGGCATCCCATGGATTGCGTCGCTTGTCAATGGAAAACCAGCAGGTTTCTTTCAAGCATCTTGAGGACTTCGTTAAGGTTACCCGTTATCCCCTCTCTTATACCTAATTGTAGCTGAGTCTTTGAGCAAGAAGTTACAGGGCCTGCAAAACAATGGAGAAATCAGAGTTCTAAAAATTGCCAAAGGAGTAAAAAATGCCAATCACGCTCAATATGCAGATGACACTATTCTTACAGGAGGAGACTTCGTCATAATTGCTCAAATATTTAAAGAGGTCATCTCCATCTTTCTCAAAGCTTTACATGGTAAAGTTAATGCTGTCAAAACTAGAGTTTATGGTTGGAATTGGGCTGCCATAACCATGGCCAGTATAGCCAGGATGCTAGGATATGAAGACAGCATAAAATGGAACTCCTTCAGATATCTTGGAATTCTGATTCATAAAGGGAGTAATAAAAAAGCATATTGGAAGGATCTGGTTCAAAAAATCAAGAACAAAATTCAATCTCTAGGAGCCATGTGGCTCAACCAGGCAGGGAAACTAACACTCATCAATGTTTTTCTGGCAGTGTTTCCATTCTTCACATGCTCCAACTCTTTAGCTCCAAAGTAGATTATCCAGGAGATCGAGAAAGAGCTGAGACGGTTTCTATGGCAGGGAGGAAAGCACGACGAATCCAAGAAGCTGCATCTCATTAATTCGGACACCGTTTGCAGGAAAAAAGAAAATGGAGGAGCTAGTGTGAAAGAATTGATGACCATGAACCTAGCATTAGGTGCAAAAATCATTTGGCAAATGATTTCATGGAATAGATCCCAATGGAAGGATGCATTAAGGAAAAAATATCTCAATGGGAACAGAGACAGATGCTTGACATTCATGCCAAATAATCCAAACGTGTCTCCAATATCGAGATTGTGTCAAAAATCAGCTTTCATCATTCAGGAGGATCTGCGATGGGAAACTGGCAATGGTAGGAAAATCCGGATTTGGGAGGATAGCGTGGGCATTGCACAACTGCTGGGTAGATTCATGGATTTAAAAAGTTGGATGGATATTAAAGGCATCTGCACAATCAATGACTTATCAATTTGGCACAGCGCTGGAAGATGGGCTGGGTGGAGAACATTGGAAACACCAGACCATTTGAAGACATATTACAATCATTTGTAGTCGCTCCCCCAGGGCTCCCTGCCGATCCACATCAACTTAAAAGATGCCAGAAGTTGGGGAAATATAGGAATATACACCGTTAAAGCTGGATACAATGCAATTCAAAATGATAGCAGAAAAATAGAGCATATGGAAAAATGTATGGAACGTTGATGGACTTCCTAAAATAATTATTTTTTGTTGGCTCTTAGTTCATCAGAAAATCCTGACAGTAGAGAAATTTAAAATTAGGGGAATTGAAGGACCATCTTGCTACATTATGTGCAAAAATGCGGAAGAAACACAGAAGCATCTCTTTCTGGATTGCTCCTTTGCTAATGAGGTTTGGTGCTTAGCTATTAAAGAGCGGCTTCATTTTAATTTCATTCTTCCTACGAATTGGAAAGATCTTTTTGCTTGCTGGAAAGACTATTACCAAGGTTCTTTATTTAAAAAACTAGATTTCATGAGAGCATGGTTAGCGATCCCCAAATATGTCTGCTAGAAGATTTGGATAGCTAGAAACAAAGGCTTATTTGAAAACCCGAGTCTTTCTCCGGATAGAGTCTGCTCCTCTGCCAAAGCACTATGGGTTGAAGCTCTTCTAACCAACAGATTGCGGCACTTACATCTTGAGCCTTTGAACTCCAATGAGAAAAGTTGGACTAGAGATCTTCTTTTCCCCCTCAAGTCTTCTCCGACAGATGCTAGAAAACCCAACCCTTCAAGATAGCAGATCCGAAAGAACCCAGAATATTTCAACAAATGGTCGACAAAGTTGGATTGTCATTCTCTGTTTTTTGATGGGACTTCCAAAGGGAATTCAAGATTGTTAGGTGCGGGAGGGGTAATTTTTTATCCGGGGGGAAACAAGAAGAAACATTTTGCCTGATGCATTGGAAGGAACTCCAAAAACTATGCAGAGTGGCTACCCTTACTGAAAGGGATGGACATTGCTATCACTCTAGGAATAAAAGATCTAGTAGTGCTCAGGGATTCACTACTAGTCATCAAAGAGGTAAGGAAGCTGGTTAAAAATTATAAAAGTCCTTCCAACAATATGCATCAAATTTTCATCAGTCTTATTAATGAGTTTAATGTTGTCAACTTTCTTCATATTCTTCGAGCAAACAACCAATCTGCAGATCAAATGGAAAACTCAGTAGTGCAACTTAACTATGGTTACATGATTAGCAATGGGAATACTTCAGAACGTTGATGGGTCCCTTGATTGAACAGTTTTTCCCTTCAGCCATTGAAGAACCCCCTTTTTTGACATTGTTGGGATTTATGACAACTGCAAGCTATTCTCTACTATGTTCATCTTTTGTCTTTTCATTCTCGGGGAATTTGTTAAAATCTATAACCATCTAAGATTTGGGAAGTTTAGAGATAAAACTCACTTTGTAAGAGAAGAGCAAGATTTTATGGTTTTTGAAATCCATCGGATTCAATCCATAAATATGCTATTGTAATTTTCTTCTTCTTTTTAATACAATCTACACCTACCCATTGTTGTTAAAAAAAAGAGATATAAAATGGTAGATAGAAATAGACCATCCAATACTAAAGCTTAAAATTCCATGGCCTTATGGGTGGTGTAATTTGGTTTCTAAAGTAGGTATGCTCACATATTCCAACTTTTGGGATCAGGAATACGTGACAAATATGAAGAAAAAATAGCATCTTAGCTCCACAACTAGAAGTTCAGTGGGAGGTCATGTTATGATTGAAGGGGTTTTGGATACTAGACTTAATTAATCCACATCTCATTATGGTTAAAGTATAAAATTGTTCTTGATTTATCATAACCTTTTACAAAGGAGATGTGGGAAGGAAGACAAGAGAAAATTATTGGGGTGCTTGGAGAAGGGAAGGCTTTTAAAAGAGGTAATAAATGTTTTTTCTCTCCTTGAATATGTATGGTTTTGAATCTTCCAACAACAAAAAATACACAAAAGCAACTAGTAGAGAAATATAAACTAGATATCTTCATGTTTCGAGAAATAATGATAGGTGTAATTGAAGCTAGGAGGAACTTAATCCAAATGTTTACTTGCTAGCATTATAAATTTTTGGTGTTGTACGGACAATGGTGCGATTGGTGATCAGATAGAAGAACACCATGGAAGTTAGGGAAAAGTTTAATTGTTTAAAAAATTAGTGGTTCATATCTTCAAAGTAAGAGGTTTTGGGAAGGTATCTTATATAAAAATGTATTATATTTCAAAGGAATCACTTGATATGTGGGGGAGATTTGATCTTTTAATGAAGAGAAAATAATTTATGTGGGAAGGAGAGTAGAGATGATCCACCTATATATTATTTCTCTCATAAAATAGGGGGAAAGGGATTAATGATGTAAAAATTGTGGAGGTAGTTCCCACATAGAGGAATAACATGAAAGGGGTGGAAGGGTTAACATAAAGGTTGGATGGATTCTTGGTTTATTAAAAACTCTTGGAAGAAGAAGGGAGGCTTAGATCACGGAAAAGTAGAGGAGGTTATTCATATCACAGGAGTATACTATTTTAGATGTCCAAGAGAGAGAAGAAATTCCGTACCTTGTATAAATTTTTTTCCTTTTGGATTACCAATAACATATATTTTTAGGGTCACACCCTAACCCCATTAAATCGATAGATAGATTGATATGCAATGAAATCATCTATATTGAATAAGGCCCTTGAAGTAGATATAATGTGAAAGCAATATTTGTAAGAAGACTTACTAGAAGGTTCCAACTATTAGAAATTTCCTTCACTAAGAATGCTTACTAGAAGGTTCTACCTACTAGAAATTTCCTTCAACACTAGAACCTATGTAAAGGAGTATAAGCTATATAAAGGAGTAGAAGCAATGCAATAACATGTCTTGTGAAGCATATTGTAATTGAATCTCTACTCATTTGGAGGTTTCCCCCTTGAAAAGGAAACTGAACATTGCTTTCACCAATAAAGGTATTGTTATTGTGATATTTGGTTATCTACTATGGTTTATTGATGTGGTCATCCAATCATTTTCTTTCTAAAATGTTGCTTTACTATGTTATTTATGCTTTAAATTTCCTGTTCTATTATTAAGGTACATAACATTTGGTATCAACGCACTTTATTGAGCCAAAAATTTTAGATTGTTTTTAGGCCAGAGACATGTTCAGGACTTTATAAATAACATAGTGATATGTCATCCAACATGTAAATCTATAGTTGGGGAAGACTACACACATTAAATACAAGAGGTATAGACTAGTTGGACATCTTAGTAACTCCTATTGGTACCCCTTCGAGCAGTATTGCATCAGAAAGCACTTGTCTACAATATTTAACATTCATGTACTTTTGGGTAAGTCAAAAGTCCCATAGGTGACTTGAAACTAGATTTAGAGAATCTGAGAAACCATCTGGTTGATTTAGTAGCAATGCACATAGCACTTGGAAAAATTACTCTTAATTTCCAAGGTAGTCGGGTAGTACGACTAAGGGAACAATTGAGCTTCCTTAGTTGGTGGCCCAATATATTAAGTGAGTACTATTGTTGGACCCTTTCAGCATATCAAAGAGCTATAGTTATTGGCACTCCAATGGTCAAAGGACCTTGGAATCCCTATATTTTGTAAACAATCCATGAAATTCCTACATAATGTGTTATATTGTAAGTCTGGGAATTGTATCTGCATAGTAATCTTTGGAAGGAAGTACCACTCCACCAGGAGAAGCCATAAAAAATAGGTCTTTCTTGCACCCTTATTTTATAACTATCTCAACAAAAGAATTGTGTTGTTTTGGTCACTTTGGTATCACTCTTAAGTAACCCTTTATGTGGACCCACCTCTATAAGCCCTTATTTCAAACCCATCTCAATAGAATCCTTGCACTTAGTTGATTGCATTGGTACCATTCTTTTGTAACCCTTTTTGTGGACCCATTTCCCCTATGGATAACACTTAAGGAAGTGATCACTCCTATGAATTTTTCCACCAAGCAACTTGATATAATGAGTTGTAAAACAAGATAAATTGCAACCACTTGGATAATCAGCAAAATACTGTTAACATATGTGCTCAACTTACCAAATTGGATTCCCTTTTTGACCAAATTCGTGACTTTATGATGCTCTTTCCTTCATTGTCTTTGAGATACCCAAATCTAGGCCACCCTTCCATTAAGGAATGGGATGAATCATCTAATAACAATGGGCCTCAATCCACCCCATTTGTCTGTGATCCAATGACTCAAATGTGGCACAGACTCCCTAAAGTCGATATCGTCAAATTCAATGGGTAAATCCCCACAGGATGGGTCACTCATATGCAACATTAATTTTCCTTGTATGATGTCATTTATGATATGATCAAACCTCGAGCACGTGTCTTACATTTGGATCCTGAACACTAGTAATGGTGGCAATTGTACAAGTGTTATATTGCTTGGAAATAATTTCTTTAAGATCTCTATGAATGTTTTGAAACAAACACTCATTATTTGGGGAAATTGACCAAGCTCAAACAATAAGGCATAGTTAAATATTTCATTACATATTTAAAGAAACTAGACATTAGCACCAAAGGAATATTTCAATACCTTTTAAAAGAAATGTTTCATTAGTGTTTTAAAAGAAGGGATACATGCATAGCTCTTGATGGCTCATCCTACTACTTGGTTGGATTCCACTCAAAGAGATAGAAAAGGACAAAAGGTGATGAATGCTCAAATAAAAAGGATCCCATTGATTCTCATTCCCTCCTTCCCACCCTCCCTCCCACCAATTCCTCACCATCCTCTCCACCTATCAATAACAAAAGTCAATTGAAGGTCTATGTTACAATTTTGATGAGAATAATTCCCCTGACCATAAATGTAAGGAGGAAAAACTCTTTATGGCCATTTCGGAGGGCATTTTTCTGAGGAATTTTATGGTAGCTCCCATGAGGTGCCTGATCCATTAGTGGAATACATTCCCCATCTTGATCTACCAAAGATGCAACCCCATATATCTTTGCATGCCTTGACTGGCCTTTCTACTTCTAAAACCCTTAAATTGATTGGATAAATCAAACATCACAAGTTCATAGTCTTAATTGATCATGGTAACACCCATCACTTTATTCATCATTTGGTAGCTCAAGAAACATGGTGCCTTCTCCATTTAGTCAACAACTTCCAATCATGATTGCAATTGGGGGAGATATGGAATATGGTGGTCCTTGTGAAAATGTGCAGCTTCAAATGGCTGATTATTCCCTCAAATCCCACATACTTACTATTGAAATGGGTGATTGTGATATTGTCTTGGGTGTTGAATGGTTACAAACATTAAGCCCCATTGTCATGGATTTTGGTGCCTTATACAGGAGTTTCCAACAAAAATGGCATATATACACTCTCAAAGTAAATGCAGTTAGATTTGTAAAGATTATCAACTCACAACATATGGAAAAGTTTCTCAAAAAGGGCCACTCATACATCGTAGCTCAATTCCACGACATTCAAAGCTTTATGTCCCCTTATCAACCCATTCCTTATGACATGTAGTTAATCTTGGACAAACACCAATCCATTTATCACACTCCCAAAGGACTCCTCCTTTCCGTAGTGAGCACGATCATTACATTTCACTCATACCTAGTAACCTCCCACCCATTGTGTTCCCATATCATTACTCATTTTCCCAAACCAAAAAATGAAATTGAAAAGATAATGTAGAAGTTGTTATTTGTTGGTGTCATTCATCCTATACAAACCCTTATTGTTCCCTAGTTGTTATGGTCCTTAATAAAGAAGGTGATTGGTTGCATCTGTCCTGGCCTCTGTGCTTTGAACAAATCTAACATTGTGGATAAGATTCCTATTCCTATCACTAAGTTCCTTCTAGATGAGCTTAAGGGTGTCCAATTCTTCATCAAAATTGATCTCCCCTTAGGCTATCATTGATTTTGCACGAAGGAGGAGGATATTCCCAAAACTATTTTTTGCACTCATGAAGGGAATTACAAGTTCACGGTGACGCCCTTTGGCCTTTTCAATTCACCCTCTGTTAACACTTCTGCCTAGCAGAGGGTCGAAGGACCATGGTAAAGAAGAAATAATGGTTGTTTGAAAACTTTGGTTAAATATTATGGTATAAAAGTATAACAAAGGGCGAGTAAGCGATGAATTATCACGGGATCCAATGGTGCAAAGCGAGGAAATGGAGATCGACAACTTATAATGTGTCCGCTTTATGAAGATGCAAGAACGATAAGGACATACGGGGTGTTCGATGAGATATGAATATCAACGGTCACATATCCAGTTCGATGAAATCTACAGTCATTGTGAACCCCGCCTCGTAGACTTGCACGCTTGATAAAATGAAGAAGCTCGGAGGAATAGGGTACGTATACCTCATTCGATGGCTAGGAAATAAAGGGAAATTACATCGATGGTTGTTGACGGATCCGGAGCGGGAAGTTGCGCGGTGGTTGGAAAGTTGACTTGTTGAAGAACTATTTTTTTATTCGCGTCGAACGAATAAAAAGGACTGCTTGCTCGCCACCCTTTTGACAGTCAACCTTGGATATATGCGGCTACAGTAACAGGTTAGTCCCGAATACCTGAAATTCATCCGTCGAATTACCATTGTTGTCTGTATTATGGATAAAGGGAAATATTTGCAAGGGTTTAACCGTATTCTTGATGAGAAAGAAGAATACCTGGTTGACAGGGATAGAGGGGTATGTGATCCTTTCTTGTCTGTAGGAAGTGTATCAGTCAGCAAAGAGAGATTATGGCAATACAATTCATAGGGTAATGATATTCTAAATGCTTGTAAATCGTTTTTATACCATTTCGCTGTTGAGCAGACCCTGCATTTTCCCGAGTTTGCCGAGTGGTGTGCAGTTAACTATTCTTATTCTCATAGAGTTATTGTAAGTCATTCTACATCTAGGATACTATGTAAAATTGATGCCAAGGTCATCCGTGAAAACCTGAACTTGCCCGCCAATTATCCCGATAGTCATGAGCCTATAAACGAGTCCATTTTAGCTGAAGTGTACAAAAATTGTGAAACTGAGGTCCGCTACAAATTCCTGTCCAGCATCGTGAACGAGGGTCAGTCACTAGATGGTCTTTTCCTGCCATACCATGTTCACATTTTCAGAGATGAGGTTCAATTAGTCGTGTCCTTAGTCTGTCAAGTCTTGGGTTTAGATGATGATTGTCATGTCAATGATGTCATTTTGGGCTTCCTATTAAAAATGAGTTCGATGAGTTCTGAGTCTCAGTCAGTTCATGTCTTCAATTTAGATGAGTATTTGGCAGAAGCTATACATCTCCAGTTGAATGAGTTTCTGAAAGTTAGGTTTTTCAAGTTTCAAACTTATTTGCTGAACATGTTGCTATGTTCGAATGTCACCGAATTGCAGTTTTTAAGTACCATATTTTCTTCAGATTTGCCCAAGCAAATCAACATGTTTGAATTTGCAAATTCTATCATGTCAGAACTATACAAGATGTTGTTTGAAGAAGTGTTACCCCGGGTATTAGAAGAAATGAAAAGCATGATGCAATCCTCACCTAAGGATAGGGTCGGAGATTGGTTTTTGTATAAGGATTTCAGTGTTTTGAGAATATATGCTTTTACTGGAGAGCCTTATAGGCTACCTGCTTTTCTTACTCCCAGAGTTTTTGCATTGGAGTATATGAGACAGAGAGTGCATGCTGAAGAAGAACACTTTGGAGCTTTTAAGAAATCTTCCAATATCAAGTTCCCTCTTAAAGTTGGCTCTTTTATTTTTAAAAATAAAGGTGCTTTGGTGTTCATAGAGAAATTGTTGGAAAGCATGTATTTTCAAAGGGATCAAAGGGTGAATTATGACCCCTACCATATAATTTCCTTGAGAAAACAAGCTAACAAAAATAAGCCATTTGACCACCAAGATGTTGAAGGTCTGAATGAAACCGCCAATTTGCTTCACTTTATGGAAATTCCAGGATCTGATGAAAATACAAGCAGTATTCCGGTTGCAGTCTCTCAAGTGATAGATGTTTCTAATATTTTGGTTAAAAGAAGTATTTATGGAGTTGAAAGTATGCAGATAGATGAGGATGTTTCACATAAAAAGGCCTAGTTGTTTCAAGATGATAAAGCTTTAAGGGAAGTCATTTCAGATGATTTAAAAAGAGTTGTTTTGGTCCCTACAAAATCTGTACATGTGAGTCAGTTTTCTTTTAAAGGTGTAGATAATTCAGAATTAGGCTCAATTTTCAAGTCTAAACAAGAGCTCATGACTAGTTATGTGGAGAAACAAAAGCAGTCCCTAGAAGAGACAAGGAATCTACTCCCGCGGGTGAGGAGTTTAAATAAGCCAAAAACTTCCTAGATTTCTACCAGGGACGTAGAAAGAAATACTTTTAAATTGGCCATGGCAAGTGATAAGAAGATGTCAGAAATAGAAGTGAGATTAGACAAGATTAGTGTACCAGATAAAATACAGCTACATAAACATACAGGAGACATTATTTATTCTGATTTATTGCATGCTCTGATGAGAGTTAATAAATTACAAGTTTTGGTAGACAAATTGGAAGTTCAGTTAAAACATGAGAAAGTTGAAAATAAGGCTAATTCCATTCAAATAAAAAAGCTACAAGCAGACATCATAAGCTCAGGAAATGAAAAAGGTAACACCCAGGCAATCAAAAGACTCCTAGAAGAAAAAGACAACGCCCTCCAGGTATTGAAGAAAAGGTTGAAGATCCCAAGTACAGAACATGTTCAATCATCCGAATTCTTAGCATTACAAGAGGAAAAGGACAGGATTCATCAGGAAATGATGGAATATAAAGGAAAGACTGTAAAATTACAAGAAGAAAGGGATAAGTGGCAAGCAGAACGGAACGAGTTACTAGCACAAATCTCACAGCTGAAAAAGGATCAAAATGAAGAAAAAGAGATCATGGAGGAATTAATGAACCAAACTCCCACTGATGAAGACTTGTCTATTATGAATATTGAAAAACCATTAAATGATTTCTCTGTAGATGGCCTACTAGTGCCCATGTCCCAAGTCAGCCCGAAAGATTAAGAAATAAGAGAATTAAAGGTGGAAAATGAAAAAGTCAAATCTGAGCTAGCCAAAGTGACTGAAAATAAGAATAGGATATTGCAAGATAAAAGTAAGCTACAAAAGAAATTTAATGAATTGAAAGAAAGGAACATAGGAAAGGGGCCTCTCCAGGGAGCAAAGCACATAATTTGGGATACATTATCCGTAGAAATTACTAAGTTCAGGCAGTATTTGAACTTCATTGATGATCAAAGCATATTGATCAATCTAGCCAATCAAAGACTGAAGTTAGTAAATGAAACTATGGAGAGGAAACCCCTTGGCACAGCTCAGAATGCGTTAAATTTCTTAAATTCATTGAATTACCAAAAATTGCATGATATAGGAGTAAATGACAGAGTAGTAATGGTATTGTGGGCCAAAAGGTTTATTCATAAACATCATCTAATGAAGACAGTACAAGACAAAGCTGATGAAATGATCTCACAGGTTAATGACTTCAAGCAAGCTTTTAAAGAATTATTTGAAGATGGCCTTCCTTCCTTTTGGGATGAGGAGGGACGAATGTTTTCTCAAGAGAATTATCACAGCTTGCTGGTACGAAGCCGTATGGATCATTCTAAATTTGATGATCTAGAAAAGGGGCTGACAGGGAAAGTCATCGTGGATAAGCTGACTGAAGATTTTGAGATATTGCAGAAGTTCCTGATCATCAGGGGAGGGTTGCCTAAAGTGTCTTATGAAGCCTACATGGAGCTGGAGGTGTCTATTCGGGAGATGGTTGAATATGATATTCAAAGCGCGGAGCAATGGAGAGCTATAGAAAGATTCGGAAAAACAAAATACATCCTTCATTCATAAAAATAGGTGTTGCGCGCTGAGGAGCTGCTTAGACGGGCCTTGTCACCGAGTTGATTTTAATTTAATGATCCGTTAGGATTGAAGCAAGTAGTTTATTCCTAGGAGTTAGGAATATAGTTACAAGACTTTGATTAAGTAGGTTATTCAGTTATAAATCTTCTTGGAAGAAGAGATCATTTTATGTATATAATTGCATTTATTTTATGCGATGGGGGTTGGAACCCATCTTGTTGATGAATACTTCCTGAAGACATATATTTTTGAATAACAAAGCCGAATGCATGCGGTTATCAGAGATTCTCGTGCTGTTTACGTTGCAGTCTGTATTTCCCTTCCTTTGTGAATTTTTTTCCAGTGTTTCACTCCATTTTGTTTTCTTCATGTCTGAAATATAGTGTTGAATGGTTGGAATTCATATTATTTATTGTCTGATTATTATCTCAGATATTCTATGAATGTTTCTGCTAAAGTTGATATAGAACTCATCTTTGATGCTTTGTATTGATGGACTGTTCATTATCTCTTCTGCCCCACCTGAAATTAAATGAATGACTGTGATTGAATGGTTATCTTGCCTTTGATAAAATCTCATGCATATGTCTTTGTGATATCTTTATGTATATGTGACTCCATTGCCTAATGGTTATGTGTATTGTTTCAACCATCTATATGATCTTTGAGTGTTGATTTATATTTGGCCTTGTTAAATCTGTATTTGAGAGATCCCTCTCTGGAAAGAAAAGCCAGTTTCTTTCTAAAAGTGGTTTTTGCTATTACCTTGGGATTTACCTTTTACAACCTGGGTACATTCTGAGTGTTAACAAATTGGCGCCGTTACTGGGGAACGAAAGTGCACATCTGCCCTGGGGAGAACGATAGAGCTTGAAGAAAGATTTATGTGGGCAAACATGAATTTTTATCAATAACAAAGGTTGTATATTTGCCCTAGCGACTCCACTGTAAAACTTTTTTCAGATCTTAAGGAGTCATTCTGGCTTCGAAAAGACACACACGAGGTAATTCTGATACCGAATTCTTAAAAAGTTTGGAAGATCCAGAAAAGTTATTTAAGAGAAAAGATAAAGAAAAGTTAGGTTTTCCTTTGTTTGGTGCATCATCTTCTCAAGATTCTCCTATTAATCCAGAATGGGAAGTTAATGTTGGAAGGAGTTTGTTAAAAACTAAGTTTGAGTATGATCTTAAGAATACTGAGTTTAATTCCCGTAGATTAGAATCTTATTTGCTGGATTCCCTCTAGAGATATTTACAACAGACTACAAAAGTTGAAACATTTGCTATGCAAAATACTCAAAAGTCTTCAGTTCCTTTGAACCCACCTAGACCAATGGCGGCCAGATTTGCTCCCTTGCGTTTGCCTGTTTTATTACATGATCTCCCTTAGAATTATTCCCAAAGAATTTATTTATTTGACGGAGAAGGTGACATAACCGCAAAGAAACATGTTGCCAAGTTTGAAGATTTCATCGACTTAGAAGAAGTTGATTATCCAGATGTTAAAATGCGGCTATTTGCTCAAAGTTTATCAGGAGAGGCAAAGAAATGGTTTAAAGATTTTTCAGATGGGTCTATAATGAATTTTCAGGATTTCCAGAATGCATTTTTAGATAGGTGGGATGATAAACAAAATCCTTTATAGCTCTTGTCTCAGTATAACAGTCTCAAAAAAGGAGGTTTCGAATCTGTCCATGAATTTTCAAGCAGGTTCATGAGGGTTTATAATTCTATTCCAGAAGACATTAAACCTTCTACAACCGCTGCTAAACTACACTATGCTAGAGCCTTTGATAACGATTTCACATTTTCATTAAGGGAGAGAAAGTCAATGGCTCTTGCTGCAATGTTTACAGATGCTCTAGAAGTGGAAGCAAATATGATGGCAAGTGGAAAAATGAAACATAGAGATATTGATAGGAGGAAAAAGGAAGAAAATTTGCCTTCTGCTTCTTCTTCTAATAATGATATCAAATTTGAAATGATGTTGAAGACAATGGAAAATTTGATGGACAGATTAACTATGGATAATAGGGGGTTCAAGAGAAAACAAGCCGACCCTCAAATCAGGAACCCCAATTTTAGAAGACCAAATCCCCCTGTTCTTCTAGAAAATAGGCAGAGAGACATAAGAAACCCAAGAAATCAAGAAGAACAGCAAATTCGACCATCGTTCCCTGAGAATTATGTTGCTGATGAAGAGCACCCTACTGAAAATGAAATTCATCTTTTTGGAGAACTAAATTCAGAGATATATCTTACTGAAGAAGAACATAACATCTTTGAACAGGAAGGTGGAAATGAAGAATTTGAAAGGGAGACAGAGCAGAATCAAAGGGGTTACTTACATGCCATGGATGATGTGCAGAGGAAAATCAGATTGAGAAACATGGATGTTTTCATAAATAAGGGGAAGACAAATCCAAATCAACCTTCCATGAGTTCCCTAAATGTTGAAAAGGGAAAAGAAATGCAAAAAGAGTCTCTTGTAAACAAAGAAGTTGAAAATGAGATACAAAGGGACAAAAGAATGAAGCAAGTGGCCCCGATTGATGTAGAGAAAGTTGGTTCTGGATTTAATTTGCAAAATGAGCTTTCAAAGTTAAAAATTTATGTTCCATTTAACGAGTTGTTGAGAAACAATGAATATAGAGACACTATAACAAAAATGGTCAAAGGTCAAGGAGAATCGCAATCTGATATTTTAGAGTTGAATGATGATAATCCTACTATTTCATTTGGTTCAAAGGTTGAGAATTTAGAAAATGAAGAAGTCCCTCCTTTCTATTTGAGTTTGAATGTGCATGATATGGTAGTCTACAATGCTATGCTAGACTCAGTAGCATCACATAATTTAATGCCGAAGGGAGTAGTTGAAAGTTTGGGACTGGAAGTGACAAGACCTTATAAAGATTTGTATTATTTCGACTCTAGAAGAGTAAAATGCCTTGGTTTGATCAAAGATATGGTGGTGACTCTGAATAAATTACCATCTAAAACTATAGTCATGGATGTAGTAGTAGCAGATATTCCACCTAAGTTTGGGGTATTGTTGTCAAGATCTTGGACTTCAAAGTTGAAAGAAAGTTTACAAATGGATATGTCATATGCTACGATTCTTGTTCAAGATGGGAGCAAAAGGTTGTATAGTGAAAAGAGAACTCCTTATGTAGTAAGCAGTCAAGATAAACCTGAAGTTCATCATATATATGCTGTCGATACTGATTTGGGGTCTTCTATTCTCTTTAATGATACTGTCCCATGTGATTTAGGAGCTACATTGCAGGAGAAGTTTGAAGAAAATAAGAAAGAAGAGATGATGGAGCAAGATGCTTTGGAGGCCAAACAAAAAAGGGAAGGTTTGTGGACTATGTACTTTGATGGATTTGCTGCAAAAATAGGTGTTGGAGCTGGTGTGTATATAATCTCTCCCATTCGGGATTTCAAAGCTTTATCTTATAAATTAACATTTGAATGCACCAATAATGTAGCAGAATATGAAGCTTTATTATTGGGGTTGCATGCTTTGAAAGATTGCTCAAAGGATAAAAGTTTTAGGAGATGCAGAATTGGTGATAAACCAAGTGAATGACAGTTATCAAACCAGGCATCCCCGGATGAGAGCTTATGGGAACGAAGTGTGGGATATGATTGGTAATTTTTTTACGAAGCACACGATTCAGGTAGTTCCCAACATGAAAATATTGTGGCAGATTCTTTAGCTGTGGCTGATGGAAAATTTAAAACCCCTGTTGTTGGTCGGAGGGAATACCAGGTGGAAATTGTGAATAGACCATCTATTCCCGATAATTCTAAATATTGGCAAGTCTTCAAAGACGACATGTAGATCAGAAGATTTTTAGAATTATCAAGAGAATTTGTAAATACTCATATTGACACCAAAAATAATGATGATGAGACCTTTCAGGGCGATGAAGAACCTGAGAAAGAAAAAGAGGGCGCTGAAAAACTAAAGAGAACCTTGGGAGGAAAGGATATTATTCAATTAAAAAATAATTTCATACCAAGAGGTTTGATCCCTTTAGAAAAACTTTTTGATCAGAATGATGTTGCTAAGAATCCTAAAGTAAAGCCTGTTGAGAATGCCGTTGAAGATAGGAATATTGGCACTGAAGAGAATCCCAAGATTATAAAATTATGCAAGAGTTTGCCTGAAAAAGAAAAGGAAGAATATGTGAAATTAATGAAAAAATATACAGATGTATTTGCTTGGAGTTATGAAGACCTTAAGGAGTATGATACATCTATCATACAACATACTATTCCTATAAAGCCTTGGGAGAAGCCTTTCAAACAGAAACTCAGAAGGATAAACCCTAAGCTGCTTCCCATTATTGAGAAAGAAATTAAAAAGTTATTTGATGCCAAGATCATTGTAACTCTCAGATTTTCAAAGTGGGTTGCAAATTTGGTTCCTGTTAGAAAGAAGAATGGAGAAATAAGGCTATGTATAGATTTCCAGAATTTAAATAAAGTTTCTATGAAGGACAATTATCCTCTGCCAAAGATGGACCATATATTGCAGAAAGTAGTTGGAGCTGAGAGAATTTCAATGTTGGATGGTTTTTCTGGCTATAATAAGATCAAAGTGTTACCTGAAGATCAAGAAAAAACTGCATTTACTACACATTGGGGCACTTTTATGTATGCAAAGATGTCTTTTGGCCTAATGAATGTAGGAGCTACTTTCCAGAGAGCTATGGACATTGCTTTTGCAGGAGAAATTGGAAATTTTGTGGTAATCTACATGGATGACATCACAGTATATTCAAAATTTGACAGAGAACATCTGCATCACTTAGAGAAAGTTTTCATGAAGTGTAGGAAGTTTGGTATATCATTGAATCCAAAGAAGTCCAATTTCGCATTGGAAGAAGGAAAGTTGTTGAGCCATATAATATCTAAAGATGGAATAAAAACTGATCTTGAAAGGGTGAGTGCAATTTTGAAAGTAGGTGAACCCAGGAGTAAAAAGGAGATACAATCATTTTTGGGGCAGGTGAATTTTTTAAGAAGGTTTGTGCCAAGCTTTGCTGAAATCTTAATGAACATCACAAATATGTTGAAGAAGGGTCATGAGATAAAATGGAATGCGGAAGCTAGAAAGTCTTTTTGGGAAATCAAAAAAGCAATATCAGATGCTCTTGTGTTGGTGAGTCCATATTTTACCAAAGATTTCTTAGTATTTTCATATGCTTCAGAATATACTATAGCAGCAGTTTTATTGCAGAAGAATGATGAGAATTTGGAACAGCCTATAGAATTTTTTAGCAAAATGTTGAGGGATGGAGAATTAAAATATGACATCATGGAGAAACAAGCATATGCTTTAGTCAAAGCATTGAAAGATTTCAGAGTGTATATTCTGCATTCACATATAGTTGCACATGTTCCAACTGCTGCAGTAAAAGGGATTTTGACACAACCAGATCCAGAAGGCAGAAGGGAAAAATGGATAGCTACATTGCTGGAGTACGATATAGAAATAAAGCCTGCTAAGATGGTTAAGGGACAAGGATTAGCAAAGATGATGGCAAATTCAAATTGTGATGCTTTACAAATTAATTTCCTATCTCACCAGTTTAATCAGTTAGATACAGAAGTGGAAGTAATGGCTGATTTTGTGGCGTCCCCATGGTATTCTGATATTGTTTACGTCCTTCGAAATTTACAAGCACCAGAAGGATTGAGTAAGTCAAGGGAAAGATCCATAAAATTGAAAGCTGCTAAATTTTGTATTATAAATCAATATCTTTATTGGAAGGACCCCAGAGGTGTGTTACTAAACTGTCTTTTAGAAAATGAAGCTCAACAAACAGTCAAAGAATTTCATAAGGGAGATTGTGGAGGACATCATTCTTGGAAGGTGATTGAAAATAAAATTCTAAGAGCAGGTTATTATTGGCCTACATTATTTTCAGATGTGTATAAAGAAACCAACAAGTGTCATCAATGCCAAAATTTTGATGGTAAGAGAAAAGTACTTCCTCTTCCTTTAAATCCAATAACGATAGAAGCTCCGTTCCAACAGTGGGGTTTGGATTTTATTGATGAAATAAACCCCAATTCATCGGGATAGCACAAATGGATTTTGATGGCTATGGATTATTTTACTAAATGGATTGAAGCAATTCCCACCAGAAGAGCCACGAAAACTGTAATCGTGGATTTTCTTGAAGAAAACATATTGGCTCGATTTGGATGCCCCAAAAGAATAGTAACAGACAATGCAACTGCTTTTAAAACAAGAAAATGATTGATTTCTGTCACAAATATCATATAAGTCTCAATCATTCAACTGCCTATTATCCGCAGGGAAATGGGTTAGCTGAATCTTCAAATAAAAGCCTAGTAAGAATCATCAGGAAGCTGTTGGAGGATAATAAAAAGTCATGGCACACCAAGCTCAAATATGCTCTATGGGCTGACAGGATTAGTACCAAAAGGGCAATTGGCATGTCTCCGTTCCAATTGGTGTCTGGAAGTGAAGTTGTTTTTCCAGCGTCGTTAGGTGTTCCAGTTATGAGATATTTCCAAGACCAGTAAGAAAAACCGAATCACATGAAAAGAAGGATAAATTAGATCATTGAGTTGGAAGAGCGAAGGAATAAGGCTTATGACAAGGTGCAGTTACATCAAGAAAAAATGAAGAATACTTTTGATAGAAGAATTAAAGAAGAATAGTTTCAGATTGATGATTTGGTCTTGAAGTGGGATGCTCCTAAAGAAGACAAACATGGAAAATTTGATCATATGTGGGTAGGTCCTTATGTTGTTGCTAGATACAGAGGACAAAACGCATTTCTGCTAGAATATCCGAACGGGGTTCCTCTGGATAGTAACCCTATCAATGGAAGGTATCTGAAATATTACCTGTCCTAAGGAGGAGGGTAAAACTTGTATTATAGCCTGTAAATATTTATTTTTCTTTACAAGTCAACATGGAGGGTAGGCCGAAGGTGTTTGAAGCCCGCGGTGAAGGCCCTAAGATTCAGAAGGCGTGCCATTCCTTTCTAAAAAAATAAAAATAATATATCTAAAAAAAACAAAAGACAAGTTTTCTGGAAGTTATTATGAAAGATCAAAGACAGGCACCTGGTCTACGAGTTCTTTGATACCTCACAGGGAGGATATCATCCCCAGATGGAGCCATTTGTTAACATTTCTGCCTAGCAGAGGGTTGAAGGACCATGGTAAAGAATAAATAATGGTTGTTTGAAAACTTTGGTTAAATATTATGGTATAAAAGTATAACAAAGGGCAAGTAAGCGATGAATTATCACGGGATCCAATGGTGCAAAGCGAGGAAATAGAGATCGACGGCTTATAATGTGTCCGCTTTATGAAGATGCAAGAAGGATAAGGACATACAGGGTGTTTGATTAGATATGAAGATCAACGGTCACAGATCCAGTTCGATGAAATCTACGGTCATTGTGAACCCCGCCTCGTAGAATTGCACGTTTGATCAAACGAAGAAGCTCAGCGGAACAGGGTACGTATAGCCTCATCCGACGGCTAGGAAATAAAGGGAAATTACATCAATGGTCGTTGACGGATCCGGAGCGGGAAGTTGCGCGGTGGTTGGAAACAAAAAGTGGTAGCGGAGTGGAAACCACGGTACACGTGACATATTGTGGTGCATTCCGCGGGCAAAAGCAATTTAGCGGAAACCCCTGAAGGGGGGCCTCCGGAGTGGGCTCCTATATAAGTAAAGTTGACTTGTTGAAGAACTTTTTTTTATTCGCGCTGGACGAATGAAAAGGACTGCTTGCTCGCCACCCTTTTGACAGTCAACCTTGGATATATGCGGCTATAGTAACAGGTAAGTCTCGAATACCTAAAATTCATCTGCCGAATTACCATTGTTGTCCGTATTATGGATAAAGGGAAAGATTTGCAAGGGTTTAACCGTATTCTTGACAAGAGAGAAGAATACCTGGTTGACAGGGATAGAGGGGTATGTGATCCTTTATTGTCTGTAGGAAGTGTATCAGTCAGCAAAGAGATATTATGGCAATACAATTCACAGGGTAATGATATTCTAAATGCTTGTAAATCGTTTTTATACCATTTTGCTGTTGAGAAGACCCTGCATTTTCCCGAGTTTGCCGAGTGGTGTGCAGTTAACTATTCTTCTTCTCAGAGAGTTATTGTAAGTCATTCTACGTCTAGGATACTGTGTAAAATTGATGCCAAGGTCATCCATGAAAACCTAAACTTGCCCGCCAATTTTCCCGATAGTCGTGAGCCTGTAAACAAGTCCATTTTAGCTGAAGTGTACAAAAATTGTGAAACTGAGGTCCGCTGCAAATTCTTGTCCAGCATCTTGAACGAGGGTCAGTCACTAGATGGTCTTTTCCTGCCATACCATGTTCACATTTTCAGAGATGAGGTTCAATTAGTCGTGTTCTTAGTCTTTCAAGTCTTGGGTTTAGATGATGATTGTCATGTCAATGAAGTCATTTTGGGCTTCCTATTAAAAATGAGTTCGATGAGTTCTGAGTCTCAGTCAGTTCATGTCTTCAATTTAGATGAGTATTTGGTAGAAGCTATACATCTCCAGTTGAGTGAGTTTCCGAAAGTCAGGTTTTTCAAGTTTCAAACTTATTTGTTGAACATGTTGCTATGTTCGAATGTCATCGAATTGCAGTTTTTTAAGTACCATATTTTCTTCAGATTTGCCCAAGCAAATCAACATGTTTGAATTTGCAAATTCTATCATGTCAGAACTATACAAGATGCTGTTTGACGAAGTGTTACCGCAGGTATTAGAAGAAATGAAAAGCATGATGCAGTCCTCACCTGAGGATAGGGTCGGAGATTGATTTTTGTACAAGGATTTCATCGTTTTGAGAATATATGGTTTTACTAGAGAGCCTTATAGGCTACCTGCTTTTCTTACTCCCATAGTTTTTGCATTGGAGTACATGAGACAGAGAGTGCATGCTGAAGAAGAACACTTTGGAGCTTTTAAGAAATCTTCCAATATCAAGTTCCCTCTTAAAGTTGGCTCTTTTATTTTTAAAAATAAAGGTGCTCTGGTGTTCATAGAGAAATTGTTGGAAAGCATGGATTTTCAAAGGGAGAAAAGGGTGAATTATGACCCCTACCATATAATTTCCTTGAGAAAACAAGCTAACAAAAATAAGCCATTTGACCACCAAGTTGTTGAAGGTCTGAATGAAACCGCCAATTTGCTTCACTTTATGGAAATTCCAGGATCTGATGAAAATACAAGCAGTATTCCGGTTGTAGTCTCTCAAGTGATAGATGTTTCTAATATTTTGGTTAAAATAAGTCTTTCTAGAGTTGAAAGTATGCAGATAGATGAGGATGTTTCACATAAAAAGGCCAAGTTGTTTCAAGATGATAAAGCTTTAAGGGAAGTCATTTCATATGATTTAAAAAGAGTTGTTTTGGTCCCTACAAAATCTGTACAGGTGAGTCAATTTTCTTTTAAAGGTGTAGATAATTCAGAATTAGGCCCAGTTTTCAAGTCTAAAGAAGAGCTCATGACTAGTTATGTGGAGAAGCAAAAGCAATCCCTAGAAGAGACAAGGAATCTACTCCCGCGGGTGAGGAGTTTAAATAATCCAAAAACTTCCTTGATTTTTACCAGGGACGTAGAAAGAAATACTTTTAAATTGGCCATGGTAAGTGATAAGAAGATGTCAGAAATGGAAGTGAGATTAGACAAAATTAGTGTACCAGATAAAATACAGCTACATAAACAAACGGGAGACATTATTTATTCTGATTTATTGCATGCTATGATGAGAGTTAATAAATTACAAGTTTTGGTAGACAAATTGGAAGTTCAGTTAAAACATGATAAAGTTGAAAATAAGGCTAATTCCATTCAAATAAAAAAGCTACAAGCAGACATCATAAGCTCAGGAAATGAAAAAGGTAACACCCAGGCAATCAAAAGACTCCTAGAAGAAAAAGACAACGCCCTCCAGGTATTGAAGAAAAGGCTGAAGATCCCAAGTACAGAACATGTTCAATCATCTGAATTATTAGCATTACAAGAGGAAAAGGATAGGATTCATCAGGATATTATGGAATATAAAGGAAAGACTGTAAAATTACAAGAAGAAAGGGATAAGTGGCAAGCAGAACGGAACGAGTTACTAGCACAAATCTCACAGCTGAAAAAGGATCAAAATGAAGAAAAAGAGATCATGGAGGAATTAATGAGCCAAACTCCCACTGATGAAGACTTGTCTATTGTGAACATTGAAAAACCATTAAATGACTTCTCTATAAATGACCTACTAGTGCCCATGTCCCAAGTCAACCTGAAAGATGAAGAAATAAGAGAATTAAAGGTGGAAAATGAAAAAGTCAAATCCGAGCTAGCCAAAGTGACTTAAAATAAGAATAGGATATTGCAAGATAAAAGTCAGCTACAAAATAAATTTACTGAATTGAAAGAAAGGAACATAGGAAAGGGGCCTCTCCAAGGAGCAAAGCACATAATTTGGGATACATTATCCGTAGATATTACTAAGTTCAGGCAGTATTTGAACTTCATTGATGATCAAAGCATATTGATCAATCTGGCCAATCAAAGACTGAAGTTAGTAAATGAAACTATGGAGAGGAAACCCCTTGGCACAGCTCAGAATGCGCTAAATTTCTTAAATTCATTGACTTACCAAAAATTGCATGATATAGGAGTAAAGGACAGAGTAGCAATGGTACTGTGGGCCAAAAGGTTTATTCATAAACATCATCTAATGAAGACAGTACAAGACAAAGCTGATGAAATGATCTCACTGGTTAATGACTTCAAGCAAGCTTTTAAAGAATTATTTGAAAATGGCCTTCCTTCCTTTTGGGACGAGGAGGGATGAATGTTTTCTCAAGAGCATTATCATAGCTTGCTGGTACGAAGCTGTATGGATCATTCTAAATTCGACGATCTGGAAAAGGGGCTGACAGGGAAAGTCATCGTGGATAAGCTGACCGAATATTTTGAGATATTGCAGAAGTTCCTGATCATCAGGGGAGGGTTGCCTAAAGTGTCTTATGAAGCCTACATGGAGCTGGAGGTGTCTATTCGGGAGATGGTTGAATATGATATTCCAAGGGTGGTGCAATGGAGAGCTATAGAAAGATTTGGAAAACAAAATACATCCTTCATTCATAAAAACAGGTGTTGCGCGCTAAGGAGCTGCTTAGACGGGCCTCGTCACCGAGTTGATTTTAATTTAATGATCTGTTAGGATGGAAGCAAGTAGTTTATTCCTAGGAGTTAGGAATATAGTTACAAGACTTTGATTAAGCAGGTTATTCAGTTATAAATCTTCTTGGGAGAAGAGATCATTTTATGTATATAATTGCATTTATTTTATGCGATGGGGGTTGGAACCCATCTTGTTGATGAATACTTCCTGAGGACATATATTTTTGAATAACAAAGCCGAATGCATGCGGTTATCAGAGATTCTCCTGCTGTTTACATTGCAATCTGTATTTCCCTTCTTTTGTGAATGTTTTTCTAGTGTTTCACTCCATTTTGTTTTCTTCATATATGAAATATAGTGTTGAATGGTTGAAATTCATATTATTTATGCTCTTATCATTGTCTCAGATATTCTATGAATGTTTCTGCTAAAGTTGATATAGAACTCATTTTTGATGCTCTGTATTGATGGACTGTTTATTATCTCTTCTACCCCACCTGAAATTAAATGAATGACTGTGATTGAATGGTTATCTTGCCTTTGATAAAATCTCATGCATATGTCTTTGTGATATCTTTTTTACGTGACTCCATTTCCCAATGGTTATGTGTATTGTTTCAACCATCTATATGATCTTTGAGTGTTGATTTATATCTGGCCTTGTTAAATCTGTATTTGAGAGATCCCTCTCTGGAAAGAAAAGCCAGTTTCTTTCTAAAAGTGGTTTTTACTGTTACCTTGGGATTTACCTTTTACAACCTGGGTACATTCTGAGTGCTAACACGCTCCACCTTCCAAAGTCCCATGAATAAATATTTAATCCATTGTTTGCATAATTTGTCCTTGTATTTTTTGATGACATCTTGATATACAGTAAAACTTTTCAATACCATGTATCCTAATTGGATCAGGGCTTGCAACCACTTGAGGATGATCACTCTTTCTTAAAAGGCCCAAATGTGCCTTTGGTGTATCTAAAGTGGAATATTTGGGCCATATTGTTAATCAAGAGGGTGTGCATGCAGATTAGAGTAAAATTGAAGCAATGAAGAATTGGATTGGCCCTAAAAGTCTTAAAATTCTAATAGGTTTTATGGGTTTCACTAGATATTACAATTTCGCTAAAAATATGCTTTCAATTGTAATGATGTGACATAAAAGGATTTCCAAGACTTGAAAAATGATATGTGTGCCACCCATGTACTTGCTTCTTCGACTTCACTAAAAGGTTTGTCCTATAATGTGATTCCTAAGGTATATACATTGGAGCAGTCCTCATTCAAGAATTCATATCATTAGCTTTTACTAGAAAACAACACTATGGGAGGCACTTGCGGAAAATTAACTTATGAATAAGATATGATGGCAATATTTAATGTTATGGACATATGGAATCCATATCTACTTGGGAAATATTTCCATATCAAAATCGTTCATTGCAACCTTAAATACTCATAGAACAAAGAACTTCCTCCCCTGATGAAAAAATGGGTGACCAATATGTTCGAATATGAGTATGAGACAATTTACCAAAAGGGCAAAGAGACTGTGGTATTTGATGTGCTCTCTCAAAAGTATGAAGAAGAAGGTTCCCTATTTTTTGTCTCCTCCATCATAAAATACTAGTTGAATGGCGTCCACAGTGAATGGTTCACAAATCCCATTCTTTTTACCATGATCCAACAACTTTCAAAGGAAATAAAAATCATATCCAGGCAATAATTGGCACAATGACAAGCTTCCCTATAAGTGGCATCTATATTTGTACATCATTGGTGTTATCCAAGATAAATTCATCCCGCATAGTTGGTCATTCATGATTTCATAAAAAAAACAACATGACCAAAGGATCATTTTTGTGGAAGGGATGAAGAAGGACTTCATGGATTTGTGGTAGAAGGTGACACTTGCCAATGCCCTAAAGGAGAGATAATAAAACCTTCAGGTGAACTTCCACCACTTCCAATTCTACTTGCAATTTGGATTAGCGTTGTTATGTATTTCATTGTGGGGTTACTAAAATTTGGTATTATGTCTGCCATTATGGTTGTGGTTAGTCACCTTTCTAAATATGCTCATTTTTTCCCCTGCCACATACTTTCAAGGAATCTATGGTATCTCAAGTCTTCATTAATAATACCTTCAAACTCCATGCAATGTTGCAGTCTATTGTAATGGACCATGGCCCCACCTTCACTAGAAATATATGGCAATAATTGTTTTGGATCCAAGTCACTAAAATAAATATCAACACTACCTATCACTCCCAAAAATTATTGTCAAATTTAAGTTGTTAATAAGTGCATGGGGTCATATTTGTGGTGCCTTAATTCATAGCAACAATCCTAATGACCTCAATGGTTACATCTAACATAATGGAGGTATAATACAATTTATCACGCTGCCACTCAAATGACTCTCTTTAAACTTTTTTATGGCGAAAATACCCCTTAATACTATCCTAGTTACCAAACGTCTCTAAGTTACAAGAGGTCTACAAAACACTCATAGTTGGAGTTGACATTCTTTTCACTCTCAAGGATAATCGGGTAATGCCACAGAATAGGATGAACCTACATATTGATTAGTATTTTTCAGAATGCCATTTTGTAAAAGGGGATTAGGTATTCCTCTGTCTACATCCCTATAAGAATACTTTGATTAAGGCCAACCACAATTACAAGCTTGCTCCAAGGTTTAGGGGCCCTATAAGGTCCTTAATTCTATTGCACCTATGGCTTAAAAATTAGAGCTACCTATCCACTCTAAGATTCATCCCATATTTCATGTATGCTACTTGAAGAAAGTAGTTAGCTCTCATTGTCACATTAAAGTAGCCTTCTAGAATTGAATGAAGAAGGTTCAATTTGGTTGCATCCCAAGGCCATCCTCGATAAACAAGAATGTCATCTACTCTAGCAAACCATCCAACAAGTCCTAATCTAATGGAAAGATATATAGCCTAAGGATGATAGATGGGAGGCAATATAGATAATTCAACAATTTATGCAATCCTAGCCTTGAGGACAATGTTTTTTTTTAGGAGGGCATGTTAGGGTCCTACCCTACCCCCCAAAATGGATGGATAGGCTGTTATGTATTTAGGCCATTTATATTAAATAGAACCCTGGAGAAAATATAGTGTGAATAATATTTGTAAGAAGAATTACTAGAAGGTTGTGCTTATTAGAAGGTTCCTTCACTAAGAAGTCTTACCAGAAGGTTATGCCTACTAAAATGTTCCTTCACTATAACTATATAAAGGAATAGAAGCAATGGAATAATATGTCTTTTGAATTATAGTATAATTGGAGATTTTATCATTTAGAGGTTTCCCCCTAGAAGAGGCAAGTGAACATTGACTTCATGATTATAGGTATCACTATTGTTATATTTGGTTATCTACAATTGATCCAAGACACTCTAAGGAGACCAAGAGAGAGAGAGAGAGAGATAGAGAGAGAGAAAGAAAAACTGCTCTCCTCTTCTAGGTCACATATCTACACAAGAGTGAGAAGGATTGAACACACAAGTCATATTATCCCCTTTTTTGGTTTAAAATTTTGTGGGAAGTGAACAAAGAAAAAGGGATCCCATTAGTTAAATGGAAAATGATAACCAAATCATATTATAAAGGTGGGTGGGATCTCAAAGTCCATATATGTTTGGCAAGACACTAATAGCAAATAAAATTTGGAGGCTAATTTCCACAAAGCGTAATTGACAAACGATAACAGTGAAGAAATATATAAAACTGAAATCAATTGAAGCTTGGATTAGAGACCCATTGAAAATACATCTAAATAGATTTAAGGAACTTGTGAACTTTTTTTATTATCTTGGTTGGAAGTCTATGAGGTTGAAATATGAGAAATAGAAGGAAGGTTAGACTAGCCCTTGACCATTGGATAAGAGGAAAGGATGTATACAAATTATCTAAAGTCCTTATAAGAGGCATGACACTCAAAGAAGGCCTTCAGTTTGCAAGCGTATGTCATTGAAATGGAGGGAGCTTGTGGATGATAGGATGTAAAATAGATGTAGATATAAAATTTGAAGGAAGGTGAGCATAAGAATGGTGCATGTTTATGCAAGCACTAGTAAAGGTGTCATTCAATCCAAGGGTTGAAGAGGGAGAATTTGGGTGAATCCTGAGGGTGCTACACTATAGAGGTAGGTTACTATTGTAACTTCTCATAGGAAAACAAGGATGCAACAATATCATGGAGGATAGAACTTAGCCATTTGAAAGTACCTATGAAAACAATATGCTTCTTATGCCTCACCTTAACAAACAAGTAAACTTGCAAATGATATCAAGGTATGGCCCTAGTATATGCGTTTTTGTGCAAAGAGAAGGGATAATTTGTAAGCCATCTCGACACTAAATACTGCTTCTCCAAGTCAATATGGGATGTTGTGAATAACTCAATAGAGGGAAAAGAGAAATTGAGTAGGATAAACATTCATGAATCCTTGGAGAAGTGCATTAATGATTAAGAGGTAAGTGAACATCCAACTCGCTTAGTTGTGGTTTTGTGTTTAATTTGGATAACAAAGGAAAAATAATTTTTTTAAATAATGCCTTCACCCCCACTTAAGTTTTTCAAATGATTATATACATGTAAAATGAAAAATCACAAAGATATTGGTATGGCAGGTGCTGGGGGAGTCTAGTTCAATTACGAAGGAATCAAGCTGAAAGATTATGCTTGGGGAATTGACAAAAAGACTAACAATGGGGAAGAATGCTTGGCTTTAATTAAAGGCCTAGAGATGGTAAGGAAAGATGCATTGAGGAATTGGTGCTATTTGGTGACTCGAGTATGGTCATTGGGGAATCATGGAAGATGACGATGAAACAAAAGAATCCAATTACCAAGACTCATCATCACCTAAAAAGTATTGTAAATGAATACAAATCCATCAACTTCCTTCACATTCTGAGAGAAAATAATAAACAAGTGGATATTATGGCCAATCAGGGAGTGGGTATAGATTGCGGGATTTTAGTCTGCGATCAACAAGACAATGAGAGAAATTGGATCCCTTTATAGTGTACCTCTCCACCACATTTATGGAATGTTCTAATTTTGTATTTTCCTGCTTGGGCAGTTTGTAAGGAGTTACAGTACTCAAAGAATAGGAAATTATACTGAAAAGAATAGATTGGAAAATGACGGACAAGGAGGCATGGAAGTGGTCTTCCTCTGTGAAAAGTATGTGTCCAGATCAATGTAACAAATAATTTATCATTTTATAAAACAAATCTTCGACCATTTTTGTAAAAATAAAATAAAAATCACAGAGGTATTTATTGATAACAACCACCCTTAGGAATGTTTTTATGGAGCCTCTTAACCCAAGTTCATGTTGAGTAGGTGGATATTTATGCTTCTCTAATATTGATTAGATATCCTTCTACCGTGGATTGGTCATAGGCACTAATAATTGGTCTTAACTTATACAAACCTTCTTATTGTTTGTTATGGGGAAGGAAAAAGTGTAGAAGGGATTCAAGTTGTTTGTGGACCAAAGTTGGTGGTGGTGTACGTTGATGTTTCTCCATGGTTCCAACATTCGAAAAAAATTATGTAGACATTCTCCTAGAGGGGTCATGTGTATTGAATGATGGCTAGAGGAGAATGGCCCTGGTGTAGCCCCAATTAGTCATGTGTATCGACTATGTGTATGAGGCTTGAGATGCTTAGCCTTGATTAGTCATGTGTATTGACTAGCAGTGAAGGAAGGATAGAGGTTACATTACATACTCTACGTGGGAGTGATCCATGTTGGAGTGGTCTATTCTTATTAGAGCGAGTTGAATTGTTTATGTGATAGGGAATCTCATTTCCTTGTGAAATATACAAAGTCTAATCTAATGTTGTATTTGACATGAGTTGTAAGAAGTGTCCAAGACTTCTTAGACTATGGTCAAATCAACATTAGAGATTTATGTGGGAATAAACATGCATGTGAGGAAATGAACATATACGAGGACGACTTTTCTATAATGAAGAAATAACAAGAAGCCAAAACAAACCATTGAAGAAGTCCCAAAAGAAACTAAGGACTAAAAGACAAGTCCGCCTAGAGATAAAATGAAAGATGAAAACCAAAAGAGCAAGTCGACCCCATGTTTAACTCACAATTGTTGTTAGACCAAAGCCTGCAGGTATTAATCTCTTCCACAATCGCCAGAGTTAGGATCTTGGGAGGTGGTTAGTCCATGTCACGAAAATCACGGGGAGCATTGGGCCCAATGTCCAACACCCCATTGAGGAAAAAATCAAGTGAATTGAAGAATATAGATAAAGTGTTCCAACACTTCATTTTCACACTCATCATCACACATCTTCTCATTTTCCTAGTGCACAATTTCAACAAAGCATCGTTACAAGTCCAAGGAGTAATTTTTTGGGTTCTTATTGCATTAAAATATTTGTTACCCTTGCTAGGGTTTCATGTGAAGGAGGGAGAACCTGTCTTGTGCTAGGGTTCATCTTCATGAATGGTATTGTACTTAATTTAGATTGTTTTTTTCTAAGAAAAATTTGTTGGGTTTTCTCCCTACTGGGTTTCCTAGGGTAAAAATATTTGTGTCTCTTGTGCATGGAAATCTTTATGTGATCCTTGTTTTTGCTGTGATTTAAAAGTTGATATATATATATATATAACTCAACGGAGTAATTTTTATTTTTTATAAAGGAAATCGGGTCTGATTTAGAAAATGCCAATCAAACAATTACACAAAGACCAGTAGAAAAACTTTGAGAAGATCATAGCTTGTACAAATTATTACAATATGAGAATGTATCTCCCAGATTGACATATGACACCTTATTGAAACTCAATTAAGGAATTGGATGAAATTTGTTGGGTTCTCCATTGATGTTGAGGTTGCCTTGTGACAACAGGAAAGCTTTATTTTTCAGAGCATCTGCATTTTTATTAACCTCACGAAGAATATGGAAAGATGCAACCCTTTCAAACTCTTTCAATATATTTCGGATTCTCAGCAGAGATTTATTCAAAGAAGAATTATTAAAATGATCTTCTGAATTTAATACTTTGATCAACAGCTCTGAATCTCCAAAAATTTGAATTGACTTATATCCATTCTCCTTTGCTATCTGGCACGCCTTAAGGAGACTATAACTTTCTGCCTGATTATTTGACATGATTCCAAGTCCCCAACCAAAACATGATTCGATCAATATGTTTGGAGATATAATCAAACCCCTATCTCCCGCGATCCCAAGATTCCCCTTGGATGTATCGTCAAAGAAGATAGTAGCTGAAGAGGAGCTCTTCCACCTAACATTAAATGCCGCATCATTACAACGCACATGCCAAGAGGGGGAATAGACTGGTATAATGCAAACCGGCCTTCTCAAACCCATAAGATAGGATACCATCCATGCTAAAAGCTCTGCAGTCAGAGATGAAGGGGACACCAAATTATGGGCTGATTCATATATGAGCAGTTTGATTTATTTGCCATGATCAAGGGAGTCATAGGAAAGTTATTAAAAATCCAATTGTTTCCTGCCAGCCACATATTCCACCAAATATATTTTGGAAACGTATGCCAGAGTTTGATCCAATCAGTGTTTTTGACTCTTATTTCTGGACTTCATTCTTTCCAAGAGATGTAGAGAGTGATGATTACAATTTGGACAGGGACAGATACATTCAAACCATTAAGGACCAAGTCCCACACCGTTTGAGTGAAGACACATTCAACGAAAATGTGGTATGTCGTTTCATAGGAAAAATTACAAAAACAACACCTAAATGGTCCAAGGAATTCGTGCTTGAACAAATTTTCACATGTCAGTACCTTTTTATGGATGAGTAGCTATGTGAAAAAGTTCACCTTGGGAAGGTTGTATGAAGGCCATACTGATTTCCAATGCGCAGGGGATAGACTAGAGGCATGAGGAGTTTGTAATTCAGAGAATCCTTGAGCAACTGAATAAGTTCCAGTTCATCCCTAACCCCATTTATCTTTATAAGAGTAATGAACTCGCGTAAGACCTGAAAGAGATGAGAGCAACAATTTTTTTTGGGAGATAAGATGATCTGGATTATCAGGAAAGGACCAATCTACCCAATTCCTAGCGCTATCCCAAGAACAAATATCAGTTAGCCGAAGAAGGCCTGTATTGGTTGACCAATCCTTAATCTCTTATAATGAGATTACAAAGGAAAGAGGAGAATCTCCTAAGATATTATCATCCCACAAAAGGATCCTCTTCCCATTTCCAGGGATTCTATAGAGCTATTGATTAAAATTATCGATTCTTTTTCTGCATAAATTCCAGATTGTTGTGCCTGTCGGGGTATTTGAAGTTTTTAAATTTCTCAAAGAACTGCCCTTTAGGTATTTCATCCAAAAGATCTTACTAACCAGATGGTTTTTATCTCCATATAGCTACCAAATGAGTTTACCTCCCAACGCCAAATTTGCCAATCCATGATCACAAATTTGCAATCAACCTTCTGAAATTGGTCTTTTAAGAATATCCCAACTAACCAGATGCATCTTATTCTGGTTACCTTTGCCACCCTTCAAAAGAAAGTCCTGAAGAAGCTTGGATATCTGAGCCGTGATTGACTTGGGAGCAAGGAGCAAAGAGGACTGGAAGATGCGGAGAGCTGAAAGGATCGCCTTTATCAGAATCAACTTACCTACCTTTGCTATCCATTGGCCGCCCCAAGAAACTATTTTTGCTTTTAATTTAGTTATCACTTCCAGCCAAAGTGAATGAGGTATTGGTACCAAGGTTAATGGAGGGCCCAAATATTTGGTCTTATCGCACTTCTCAAATCCATAGAAACCCAAGGAACGAGCTATTTGGAGAATTGACAAATGGTATACATTCCAACCATATACAACACTCTTGCTTTTATTAATCAGAGCTCCTAAAGCTAAACAAAAATTTTGTAATACTTCATTGAAGGCCCGAGCAGTGTTTAAGGATGCCCCTCCAAGAAGAGGAGAATCATCAATAAAGAGGGCATGATTTATAGGAACCACCCCTCTTATTGCCTTAATGCCAGGGAGAGTACCTGCAACCAATTATGCTGTAAGCTTTCTACATAAAAATTCAGCGAACAAGATATAAAGGAAAGGTGACAGAGGGCACCCATCATGGAGTCCTCTTGAAGCTTGGAAGAAATTTGTTGGTCTACCGTTAACAAGGGGCGCTATCTAGGGCCTGTCAGTGCAAGTTTTTGTCAAATTGACAAAATTAACACTAAAACCAAAAGAGAGAAGAACTTGATAGAGAAAGGAGAGCTTGACTCTATCAAAGGCATTTTTCATAACAAGCTTGATGACCATGCCTTTCTCCTTCCTCTGAAAGCTGGAGTGGAGGTATTCTTGAACTTGTATCACATTATCTACCAGATGTATGCCTTTAAAAAACCCCCCCTAGAGAGGAGAAATTAAATTTCCTAACAAAGGCTTAAGTCTATTGGCTAAGAGTTTGGCCATAATTTTGTATGAGATGTTACAAAGCTAGATAGGCCAAAGCCTGTCAAAATATGTTGGGTTAACTTCCTTTGGGATTAAAGCAAGGAAAGTAGAGTTAGTGCACCCTCCCACTTTGGCTTTTTTTAGAAAGGCTTAAATCATACGAAAAAGATCTAATTTTATAATATTCCAACAAACTTTGTAGAAATGGAAAGAAAATCCATTGCCCATATAACATCCACTATTTCTTTTCCAGAGAAAGGTTTCACTAATCCAACATTAACCTCAGCACCGACTAAAGACGGTATGTTGGATTAAAAATCAGCATTCATTGCATCATCAGTGATGTCGTCCTCATAGAACAATTGTTTAAAGTGCAAATGTGCAGCCTGTTGCAAATGCAATTAACCTTTAATAACTTCACCTTCTCTTGAATTTATTTATGAGATGTGATTAAGAGATGGTCTGGCTCTGCATTGCCTATGGAAGAATGCAGTATTTTTATCTCCACCTTGCAGTTAGAGGCTGCAAGACTTAAGGCATAAATGCTCTACTTCCTATCAAAAGGAAAGGAAAGTATTAATTTGAGTGTACTGCTCTTTCTCCAAATGTAATTTATAAACATATGATTCATCCATACCTAACTGAATTTCAGCTAAAACGTGCACTTCCTCTTGCATGTTGCTCATTGGAGTTATGAGAGGTGTTTTAATCCAACTTTTCAAGGCATATTTAGTACGGTTTAGTATATTTTCCCACACATAACTAGGGTATCCATCAACAAACGCAAACCAAGCTTGAGACATTGTATCCCAAAAACCGTCCCTCTCACTCCAAAGAGGACTGAAACGAAACGGGATAGGATGAAGATTTTCCTCGTCTTCCAACAACATGGAAATATGATGGTGATTAGAAGTTAACTTGGGCAGAATTTTGGAAGAGATTATTTTCCCATCTAACAAAGAGCTTTGAACCAGAAATCTATCTAGACAAATAGAAGTTCTAGTTGCCCCAACTCCATTATTGGTCCAAGTGAACCACCCTTTCTTGGGCTTGAAATCAAAAAGATTTCGGGCATGGATCAAAGTCTCCACAACCACATGAAGAGGATCTCTGCCCCAGACTCCTCCACTTTTCTCAATAGGTTCTAGAATAATATTGAGCTCGCCAGCCACAATAATGTTTATGGGAGAGTGGATTTCCATAAAATTAGACAATGAATTCCAACAGACTTTCTTCTCTATCAAATTTACTGGGACATAAAGGTTAAATAGAGCAATGGAGATCTTACTTGTTTTATGTTGTAATTATGTGTAGATCCAATGTTGTGTAGCAAACGAGGCATTTAGGAGAAACTTGTAAGCATACCATAAGGTAACAAGACCCCCTGAAGTGCCCCTAGCACTAACTGCCAAGTCTCCATTTTTTCCACTTTGATCTGCTTAAGGATAATAGAGCTTCCTCTTCTATTTTTTTTCTTGGAGCAAGAGAATATCTGAGGGTTCCATTCTTGGTAGATATTTAACTGCTTTTGATTTCTTTGAATTCCCCAGTCCCCTACAATTCCAAGAGACGATCAACATTATTTACCTGAGGAAAAGGGAGTTGTCACTCCCTTTGGGGGTCTATTCCGCTTTTTTCTCCCTAATGACATTTCTATTGTATCCTAGGTATCCTGCATATTTAATCTCTCAGCTTCTTCTTCTCTGGTCTCCTTTCAAGACTTCCTACCTGCCTTTTTTGTGAATTGCTCTATTGAGTCTTCTTCTGATGAACCAGAAGAGTCTATCGATTTTTTCTTAAGAATTTATGCATAAGAGGGAGAAGGTGTGCCACCTGTGGGAGATTTATGAATTTCATACAATATTGCATCTGCACAAGGAGTTTTAATAGTACTGGTCCAGATTGTTCCTGTAACCCAAAGTTTTTTTCACCTTCACCTTTATGCATATCAAATTGCTACACTTATCCCTCTTCAAGAACCAAATTTTGATCTTTAGAAGGACTTAAGACAACAAAAGGATTTTAAGAAGCAGTAGATTTTTCCATAACCTGAGGTTTAATAAATATTTTTTCAACAACAATGACTCCATTCCCTGTATTTCCTCCTTTACCTTTCATTCTATTATCTTGTTTGGAGGTTCCTGCTTTCTGAACTTGTGTACATTAGTGAGCCTTTTCTTTATCAAATTATTCTTCTGATTTTTTCTTGCAATTTCGAGCAAAGTGGCCATATCCACGGCAATGACGACACTTGAAAGGGAGTTGTTCATAATGAAGCCCCTGAATGTGTGACCACTTAACAACATTTATCTTGATCACCTATGGAAACCCTATCTCTAAATCTACTTCCATACAAATTCTTGCACATGAATATTGTTCTTTCCTTCCGGCCCTATCGATATACTTTCCGAGCTTATTCCCGATAGTTTCTAGGGATTCTGAGTTCCATCAATGAATAGGTAAGTGGGGAAGCCTTACCCAAACAGGAACGACTGAAGGAATGTCCTCGGTAGGATTGAAGTCCGGAGTCCACTTATTCAGATAAAGCCCCTGAGGACCCATAAATATGGACCATTTTGAAAAATAAGGTCTCGGTCATCAACTGAATCAAACACAAAAATGTAATAACCTCTACCAACCATATGATTGCAGATTCCTTTAGATACGAGAGGCCTCCAGTTTCGGTGAACCCATCCATCGATTGCCTTAGGAGAAGGCCAAAGACCCATAAATTGTCCAATGAGCCTAAGCTCAGCTAGGTTCAAAGCAGTCTGGTAAGGACGTTCAGCAGGTAGCTCCACAAAAGGAATGTCTGCTTTCTTTACAAATGTCTAAACCATTGGGCTACCCTTTCTCTTATCGCAGGGGGGAATTAGTCTTTTGAAAGCATTAAGGAGGGGGAGGACCCCCTTCGGAGGCTGTAGGGACAGAGCACCAACGTAGACAGAGGAAAAGAATCAAACAACATGACTATATTGGCAGTATCCAAAGGATTTCCAAAGATCACAACCTCTGGCAAGTATCCACTCTACAACTCACCACAACCTTCAAAACTACAGTAACCTATGGGCCAGAACCACCATTGAACCAATGCCGGAGATCTGCTCAGAACAATTTCAAGGAGCGAAAATCAGATCCAAAATAGAACCTGGCTCGTAGCACTGCTTAATCTCTCCACAATCGTGCAAAACAACAACCAAAAGAACAGATCTACAACTAATCATTCACAATTGTAAACTCGTAGATGCAGATGAAGCTCTTCCACGATCCTTCGAATCAGCAGAATTATTACTGTTTTCATTTGAAATGGAATCTTGGAAGAAGTTCAGTCCAAGGATTCCAAGGCTCCACCAAACACCAGAGCTCACAATCACTTGGCACTTAGATCCACTCCTCAACTCTAGATCAACCCCACCTCCTAAAAAAAAATCTCTAATACGGGAAAAGTTGATATTTTCAATCTGTAGTTATTTAATGAATTTGTGGGATGAATTGAATGATTGAAGAATAATTGTGAAATAATTGTCAAGAGTTGAAAGTTGGATTAAAATTAACATGGTATCTATAGAATGTTTGGAAGACAACAATCTAACAAATTTTTCCCCCAAGTGTTGAAACTAGGGCTTCCAAGTTTAGACACTTCCTACCTAATTTGTGCCTCGATATTCGTATTTTGGAGGTCACTTAAAAAGGGCGCATCTATATGTGGAGTCATATTTCAATTTTGACAAATTTTAATTTATACCCAATTTTTGGGTATAGGGTTTTTGGATTGGATTTTTAGATTTTGTCAAGATGGTGTCCAATTCCAGTTTCAAAGTATTATCCAGGAACAATTTGTAGAAGGAATGAAATGAAACATCAACTCAAAAGAAGGATCTTACAAATGTCAAATGTTTTAAATGTCAAAAATTGGGTCACTATGCATTCTAGTTCCCTTAGAAAAAAAGAAGGGAAAACCAACATGAACATCCATCATAGAAGAAAATGAAACTTGACGACAAGCTTCAAAAGGAGTATTCTCATATCTTCGCTCTTACAGGAACTATTACAAATAATAGTGATACATGGTTGATAGACAATAATGATTCTAGGCACATGACAAGTCACAAAGACTCTCTCATAGACCTGACATAAAATAACTCAACATTACAAGTGGAACTTGGAGAGAATAACAAGTATGTGGTAAAGTAGTTGGAACATCACCAATTCAGCTAGATTTTGTAGATTCTCTACATATGAAAGATGTATTACTTCTACCGGGAATGAAGATAAACCTACAATCTATCTCAACTTTGGAGGATAGAGTTTATAGAGTTGCATTTGTGGATGGCCAAGTTCTTGTATGGTGAAAGGGTTAAAACATAGACTCAACATGAGTGATTAGTGTTTGAGAGGGAGGACTATACAGAGTGACATGCCATCCATCCCAAGCATTGTTACATGGTAGTGTCAGTTTATGTGAGCTATGACATTCGATAATTTCCCACCTACAATATAAGGCTTTGCTATCATTGAGAAAGATGGTGGGCTTTGATATCTGTTGGAGTAGGGTCCCGCAGCTACAGAAGAAGCTGCTAAGTTTAGCGGAGAGATAAGTTTTGGTGGAAAGAAGATAAGACGGAGCTACGACGCCGTAGCACGTTTCCGGCTGCAGAGCAGAGCCGGAAACCATGACTTTTTGAGATAGGAAAGTCAAAGAAAGGCAACGGTACCTGAGCGGCCGAGAAAGGAGAGCTCACCCACTGCATTGAAGGCAGCGGCGGAAGACAGGAGGGCTCAGCGACCCTCATAAAGAAGAAGGAGCAACGAGGCTCAAGCATTGAAGACGAAGGACATAAAAGAGAAGCGGCACATAGTACCCATGGTCAGTGCCGGGAAGCATGGAAGACTGCAGAGAGCTGTGGTGTGATGGGAAGCGGCTACCTCAAGGATAGAGAGGACCGAATGTCACTAATTAGGGTTTGGGTTACTGTTGGGACAGGCCCACAATGTTGTAAAAGCAAGACCTTCGGGCTGCTTATAAAAGGATGTAATTTTGCATTGTAAAGGGTTGGTTAGATAGTTAGACAGTCGTGATTGAAATAGGCAATAAGGATAAGTAGACTGTTATAAAAGCCGAGCTCTGGTTCTAGTCTTAGCTGTAGCAATCTTACTGAAACCAGTAGCTGCCTTATAGAGCATGCATGTAACGATCCGCAGGGATCGACTGAGAGGGAAGAGTATGTTGTAAGAGCGACAACATAAAGGTAGAGAAGAAATATCTAAGAGAGAAGATCTTGAGCTGCATGTGAGGTGCAGCAGAACTGTGTTTGCCTTCCCTTAAGCTATAATAGAGAAGCACAGTTCTGTGGACGTAACTCCCATCCTGGGGGCGAACCACGTTAAAATCCCATGTTCTGTGATTGATTTGCGTATTGTGTTTATTTGCTGCATCCATCAGTTATGTTATGCAATTTGTTTACAGTTAATGTATGAATGAGTTATTTAGTTACAGCACTACAGGAAGATAAATATAAGTTGAAATCCTTGGCACGTCATATAAGGACTTATTTATGCTTGCGTTAGATAGTTAATTAATCACAGTAAGACAGTCTGGGTATCGAGTCTTGCGCGTCGACACGAACAACGCTAGGTGCGCTAAGCCGCGGGAGGAGGGTATCGCAAGAAGGCGATACCGCACCGGCAGAGGAGCTGCGGTGCACGATACCATAGGTTGAGGACTTAGTGTTGAGCAGGAGTTGCGTGTCACACGGGCGCGGCGATGCGGTAAGATTGGGAATATTGTGGAAAGGAGGAAGTTGTGCGACGGGAGAAGAATCCGCACGATGCGCGCAAGGGTAGAGACGCCATGGCTAGAAGGGCCACGAGTGGGGAATAGATCGCGCATCGCGAGCGGAAGATTGCGCGGCGCGCGGGAAAGAGATCTCACAGCTAGGAGAGCTGCGAGCCACCAGTAGGATTGCCACGGAACCTGGTCCAAGACGCTTGAGTCCTTAGCCAACCCATTAGAATCACTTCAGGTGAGACTTCAGGTCGTTGTGCGATCTGTCGCCGAAAGGGCCAGTGAGCTAGGGGTGTTGTTGGTTGATTATAGTAAACCCAGGTATGCCCATGCAATCAACAAATGGTTCCGTTGCCGGTTTGAACGACTGGGAGTTAATGTTATGTTGGCATCCTACCAGAGAAGAGTTTCACCAGTGGTTGGATTCAGACTTAACGGAGTTTGCCAAGAAAGAAAATCGGAGTCCTAGACTAAGCACAGAGGGCTGGTTGGAAAAACATATTGCTTCAGACATACATTCGATATTCTTTGCAACCTATGGAAACGAGCTTTACGACTGGTTATCAAAGTTGACAGATAGGAACACATTCAAGAAGAAAAGAACCATTGTCTTGACACCTGAGCTGATTCAGACCGTGCAGAAACTTGATAATCCCATTACGAGAGCAGTGGACTTCTGGCTGACAAGTGTGCTAGAAGGCTTTGTTACGGAATTTGCAGTTGACCAGAGAAAGAGCTTCAACGCAGCTGAATGATACTTCTTCAGAGGATATCGTGGTAAGTACCTAAGATCTCTAAACTTGTCCCTTAAGATGCTGCTATATGAAAAAGGAACAATGGATCTAGTCTCAGATGAATAAGTAAAGATAGTAATGTCACAAGAGTTTGAAAGTGATTTTGATGACATTGGATGAAAACGTAGTGGAAAGAAGTATAAAGTAGATTTTAGCTCTCCTGTATTTGAAGTCAGTTCAGCCAGTATTAGACAACAGAGCCCTAGCACCACAGAAGAACCAGAGGGGGGTATTCCTTACCACCCCTATACCCCACAGAAACAGACAGGGACTCAGAATAACC
>LPNX010386598.1:169076-192899 GCA_001517045.1 Pseudotsuga menziesii
TTGATTAGAAATTCAAAGCCCTGATAGACCAAGTAAGCTTTGACTTTGCACCAGAGCAGCATAAGGAATGGTTTATTGCAGCGCTGCTCCCTCACATCAGACTGCCACTAATGCAGCAGAAACTCACTACTCAAGATGAAGCGCTGGAGATGGCAATGAAACTAGTGGCTTCACCTCTAGCAGAGACTACCACAGGCATGAAAACCCTACAGAACCAGTTGGCCAACCTCACGTTACAGATACACGAACTTAAGAAAGGGAAAGAGGTTATGCAAGACATATGGTGCATAAAGTGTAGAGTACAAGGCCATAGTAAAGACAACTGTCTAGTCTTCGCAGAATATTTAGCATCAGGGGCTCCTAACCCCTTACCACGAACACAAGGGCCATGGTGTGAAATATGTAAAACACAAGGACATCCGCCTCAGCAATGCCCTTTGCTTCAGAAGTATGTACAGACACCTAAGAACCTATACTGTGTCTTCTGCAAATCCGTCGAGCATGATGAACAGGACTGCCGAGCCTATGATCTCATGTTAGATAGAAAACATGATGTGTACAGAGTCCAATCAGAAACACCGAGTCCAGCAACAGGACCACAACCGGATCAGGCTTACGGAGGCTGTGCAGGAGGATTCAGAGGACGAGGCCGTGGAGGAGGCTTAGCACATGGAGAAGGCTTTGGTCGAGGAGGAGGTTTTGTCCAAGGTCATGGGCCAATCACTTGTTATAATTGCGGAGTTGTAGGACATTATGCTAGGGACTGTCAGAACCCCACCACCACTTGTAACTACTGCAAATCTTATGATCATACCATAGAAGAGTGTCCTATCCTGATAGCTAAGATCAAAGACCCTAAGCCAGTAGTACACCAGAACATCCAACTTATTGTTGCCGAACCGGAGGAATCAGAACCCAAAGTTAACATTATGACTCGGAGCGGTGCTTCCACCAGTGGGACATCGCAGGATCCCTAAAAGAACGCAAAACAGCCGGGGGTGCGTAGAGCTCCTAGTAAAGCAACACCATTCGACCTGCAAAAGAACAAAGAGACATTTCATGAAGCTAAGGCTTCCTTTGATGAACCTACCCAATCAGGATCACGGGTACCGCCATCTAGGGGCGTACCACAACAAGCACCGTATGGCGATAGCAGTGAACAGGTACCGCAGGCTACCACAGCAGGAAGAGACGACGAGGATGAGCCGACAGAAAGTGTACAATCCTTCCTGCATAGTTTCTTGAAACTCCTCAGAAATGAAAAATCCATTGGAGAGCTACAGCGCATCATAGATCAGTGTCAGCAACCTTCTCTCCCGGACAGTGCACACCGCGTTGTTCATAACATTACAGGACATACAAGGACCGAAAGAGAGATGAAGCTTACAGCACAGATTGGAGAATTTGAAATGGATGAGGTCGTCTTAGATCTAGGATCAGAGGTGAATGTGCTAACTAAGCAGACATGGCAGCAGATGGGTAGGCCTCAGTTAGACATATCACCTATCCACCTGAGATTAGCTAACCAGCAGCGAGTATCACCACTGGGTCGACTGCCACAGGTGCCAGTTGACATTGACGGAGTACGCAGCTTTGCAGACTTTGAGGTTATAGAAATCATTGGCGACAGTCGACCATATCCAACGTTATTAAGTATTGGCTGGGCGATCGGTAGCAAGGCTGTCATCGACCTAAAGAGAAGACAAATGACCTTTGAGGATGCGCAGATCCGGGTCATCGCGCCACTGGATCCCTTCCAGGGCCCTAGGTATATTGAACCCTTACGAGCAGAGGAGGAAGCACATAACATGGATAGCCTTTACCAGATGACTGCGAACCACAATGACTACATCAATCCAACCGCAGAAGGGAACATTAGTTGGCGATGCGACAGCTCATACGCATCGGATTCTGATGTTGGCTTAGAGAACTGGCAGAACAGACTTTACGAAGTCTCAGCTCGCAGATGTGCGTTTATGAGTAAGTCACTGCGATGGATTGGCGTAGAGTTCACTGACCTTCCATCATATAATGGACTAACAGATATCCAGGACTTCCTTGAGCAGTTTGAGCAACAGATCCCTTATGAGCAGAGGATCCCAGCTATGGACCTTGCAATACAAGCCACACCTGCAAGATGGTGGTATGCGCATAAAGAGAATATCACATCATGGGATGATATTAAAGGACTGATGGCAATCAGATTCTCTGTCATTAAAGAGTATGTCCAGCCGAAGTACACAGGAGAAACCGATCCCAGCACTCATATTCAGGCATGTGAACGGAGCTGGTCGGACGTCCCCGAGGAGGAATGGGTTCACCGATTCATTCACACATTGGACACAGTTCCAAGGAACTGGTACACAGAGATTGAATTACACAAGGGGACGACTACATGGTCACTTATGACAGATGGTTTCCCGCTCACCTTTGCATTTGAATCAGAACATACAAGCGTTGCTCAGGCCCTAGACATAATCAAGACCAAGATATTTGAGGATTGCACCATCTCAGTACCAGTCCAACCTGAGTGGAATATCCAACTAGAAGAGGCGTTGGAATGCTATAATTTTGCATCAGAATCAGAGGAGGCGGATGAGGACCCTCGCAACACCAACATTCCGGAGTCAGAAGGAACTCGTGATGTTGGAGGACCACAGTTAGAGACTCCAGCAATCATTGAGCCCATCAAGATTAAAAAGGTCAATATTGGCACAGACGCAGAACCTAAGTTTGCCTCTATTGGAGACTATTGGAACGATGAAACAGTCGGACAGATCGCAGATTTGTTACATGACTATCAGGACCTATTTCCCACCAAGTTCACAGAGATGAAGGGAATAGTCGGAGACCTGGGAGTGATGAGGATACCATTGAAGGAGGACGCTAGACCAGTCAAGCAACGCCCATATAGATTAAATCCGCGTTACAAAGAAAAAGTCAAGGACGAGATTGAGAAGATGCTAGCAGCAGGCATCATTGAACCAGTAGAAGAAAGCGAATGGGTTAGCCCCATGGTCGTCCAAGAGAAGAAAACAAAAGGGGACATCAGAATCTGTGTCGATCTGCGAAAACTCAACGATGCATCACTTCATGATCCATTTCCAACATCGTTCATTGATGAGGTATTAGACAACGTGGGAGGACAGGAGGTCTACTCCTTCACTGATGGCTTTTCAGGCTACCATCAGATCAGAATACATCTAGAAGATCGATCTAAGACCACCTTTGCAACAGAATGGGGCTCGTTCCAGTACACAGTAATGCCCTTTGGTCTTAAGAATGCACCAACTATATTTTCTAGAGTAGTAGTTGCTGTATTTAAAGAATACATTATTTTGATGACTGGACTGTATTTGGGCTAATCGATAAGCACATAGGAGATTTAAGACTGATGTTAGAGAAATGTAGGCAGTACCAGATTTCTCTAAACTTGAAAAAATGTATATTTTGTGCACCATTTGGTATCTTGTTGGGTCATATTGTGTGCAAACAAGGCTTGATGGTAGATCCTGCGAAGATCGCCATCATTGTAAATCTTCCAGCACCCAATTCAGTCAAGCAACTAAGGACAGTACTCGGTCATACCGGGTACTACAGAAAGTTCATCAAGGGCTACGCAAAGATTACAGCACCAATGGAGAAATTGCTGAAGAAAGATGTAAAATTCCTATGGAATGAGGAATGTCAGCAGAGCCTAGACATGCTTAAAGAAAAGATGGTTACAGCACCCATCCTAGTGTTTCCAGACTGGACTAATCCATTTCATGTACATGTGGACGCATCTGGCATAGCACTAGGAGTCGTCGTGACACAGCCAGGAGAAGGGGATCTTGACCATCCCATCGCATATTCCAGCAGAAAGCTATCAACAGCAGAAAAAAACTACACCACAACAGAAAGAGAGGGCTTAGCTATGGTGTATGCGCTGCAGAAGTTCAGGCACTATCTATTGGGCGCCTCGTTTAAAATGTTTACTGACCATTCCACATTGAAGTACCTAGTCAATAAACCAGTGTTAGGGGGGAGAATCTGTAGATGGTTACTCCTCTTCCAGGAGTATGATTTTGAAATCATTGTGAAACCAGGAAGACTGAATGCTGGACCTGATCATCTGTCGCGTATAGACTCAGGGGAAGAGCCCAGTAACCTAGAAGACAATCTGCCCGATGCGCAGTTGTTCTCTGTGCAAATTGCAGATGACTACTATTCCGACATTATTCAATTCCTCACTACAGGAGTAGCACCTGATAAGTTCACTAAGCAGCAAAAGAAGCAGTTGGTTGTTAAGGCAGCAGACTTCACCCTCATTGCAGGATGCCTATATAAGTTAGGTCCGGATGAAGTTCTACGCAGATGTGTAATGCCGCATGAAAAAGACGCTATTCTTAAAGAGGCACACTCAGGAACCGCAGGAGGTCATTTCGCTGGAAAGCCGACTGCGCAGAAAATCCTGGAGGAAGGACTATGGTGGCCTATGTTACACAAAGACACCAAGGACTTTTGTAGATGCTGCGATATCTACCGGAGGGTAGGAAAACCCTCGCGACGCGATGAAATGCCGCTGCGACCCCAGGGCACGCTGCGTGCATTTGAAAAATGGGCTATAGACTTTGTGGGTCCTATCAACCCACTGGGAAAGCGCACGGGTGCAAGATATATTATTACCGGAACAGAGTACCTCACCAGATGGGCCGAGGCCAAAGCACTAAGAAATTGTGATGCTGCTACAGCCGCACAGTTCCTTTTAGAAAACATCATCAGTAGATTTGGATGCCCAGTAATTTTGATGAGCGATCAAGGCACACATTTCTTGAACCACACCATTGAGGCTTTGGCAGAAGAATTCCAGATTCAGCACTATAAGAGCACTCCCTACCATCCACAGGCTAATGGTACGGTAGAGGCCTTCAATAAGATTCTAGAAAATGCTCTTACTAAAATCTGCAATAATCAAAGGAATGATTGGGATCTCAGAGTTAACGCTGTATTATGGGCATACAGAACCACATGCAAGAAACTTACGAGACGCACACCTTTCAGCTTGGTATATGGAAAGGAGGCTATTATGCCTATGGAGTATATTCTTCCCAGTTTAAGAATCGCTCAGATTACCGAGATGACTGATACAGACACAGTGGAGGAAAGGCTAGCACAAATGCTTGCCTTAGAAGAAGACAGATTCATCACCGGATTCCATCAGAAAGTGCAAAAAGCACGAGAAAAAGCTTGGCATGACAGACACATTAAGAGTAAGACTTTCCAGATCGGAGACCTAGTACTCCTCTATGACAGCAGATTCATTAAGTTTCCAGGGAATTTCAAGACACATTGGCTGGGGCCGTATCAGATACAACAAGTTACGGAGGGAGGTGCCATTTAGCTTAGCCAGTTGAACGAGGAGCTTCTTCCCACATGGATCAATGGCAGTAGGCTTAAGCTCTATAGTGATAGCCACCTCGCCTCTCAGCCCTAGCTTAAACCAGTTTATGAGGGTGCAGATATCCAGTGTAGTAGAAAGGAGCCATCGCACCAGGAATCAGTCTACACCGGCAGATAGTCTAGTTGTGAGGAATTGCACCAGGACGGGTTAAAAAAATAAATAAATAAATTAACGTTGTTTGTTTGCGCAGGTGATGCAGAGTTGCATCGCAGCAGTACGATGTTTCCCCGTGCCACGTACTCAGTTTGCAACCGACAGTGGGCTAGTCAAGTCACTGTCTGACAGGTAGTTAATGAAGAAATGACCGGTATCCCCTACCGTAGATTTGGCAACAGTATAATAAATTTTTCCAGATTTGGTAAATCTCTGACGAGACTGGTGCCTGTATACGCACGCTTTGAGGGACACGTGATCAGATCTCAGCAATTATGGTGGATCAGAATGACGGGTAGGGTCTCGTCCAGGTAATTATGATGACCAACGGGTTTGACCCAGGATGGCCGTTGCGTCCGGTAGTATGCCTTCGGCATAAAAGTAGACATCCTTCAAGTAGGAAGGGTACAGTTTCCAAATCTCAAGAGCTATACAGGGCAGTGCTAAGTGTCCCCTGTGCAGAGCCAATTAAGTTACAGAGTACAGTGACTTCTAGAGTTCGAAGCCACTTCACGCCCAGAGTATTGAACCAAGTGGATTCTGACTGAGGACGAACCTATAGAAGCGAAGTTTGGAAAGAACGTACTGGCCGTGCGTTCGCCATGGCGACACCACCCAAGGTTGTGAAATTAGAGACATCACAGGACAGACAGCCGCCAAGGAAGAACAGTCAAGCGTCTGAAGTAGAAGTTGTTACCAAAATCTCTACTAAGGAAAAGAAGAACGCCGAGCCGATCACTGAAGATAAGAAAGCAGAGCAAAAGAATGAGAAGAAATCTCTTGTCAGAAAGAAAGTAAAAATCAGAAAAAGAAGGCAACGAGAGAAAATCACTGACCTATCTGATCAGCTAAGAGAAGCATGAAAGATTACGGAGGCACTGAAACAAAAACCTGAGGATCAGAGGCAGCATGTGGATCTGGACCACTTCGAAAAGAAGAGAAGTGGAAGAAGACTGCAAACCCAGCGGAGGGGAGACTTCCAGAACGAGGACAAAGGCTTGTTCTCGGACCGAAGTTCATGGTTTGCTTCTCTTCCATACACAAGGCTCCAGACTGAATGAAATGTTTGAGAAGGCTGGAAGATACAGATTTTCCTTGTGATAAAAGTTCTAACCCAGATAAAAAGGAAAGGATATCTGTGGAGGACTTCTCAAACACTAGAGCGTTCTCAAAGGAGAACGAGCGAAGAGAGTGAAACCGTGACTACGGGCAGAAAGGATAAGAGAGCCCAGCGAACTAAGTTACCGAAACTCCAAGAGGGCATGTCGAGGTACTGAAGAACGAAGTCGCAGGACTTCGGGACAAGCTACAGCACACTTCGCAGGAGGCGAAGGAGAAGCTACGGCAGGAGAAGCCCGCTGGTAGTGGCTCGAGGGAGAGCCACAAGTAAGTGTTAGGGGACTCTTGGAGTAGGGTCCCGCAGCTACAGAAGAAGCTACTAAGTTTAGCGGAGAGATAAGTTTTGGCGGAAAGAAGATAAGACGGAGCTACGACGTCGTAGCACGTTTTCAGCTGCAGAGCAGAGCCGGAAACCATGACTTTTTGAGATAGGAAAGTCAAAGAAAGGCAACGGTACCTGAGCGGCTGAGAAAGGAGAGCTCACCCACTGCATTGAAGGCAGCGGCGGAAGACAGGAGGGATCAGCGACCCTCATAAAGAAGAAGGAGCAACGAGGCTCAAGCATTGAAGACGAAGGACAGAAAAGAGAAGCGACGCATAGTCCCCATGGTCAGTGCCGGGAAGCATGGAAGACTGCAGAGAGCTGTGGTGTGACGGGAAGCGGCTACCTCAAGGACAGAGAGGACCGACTGTCACTAATTAGGGTTTGGGTTACTGTTGGGACAGGCCCACAGTGTTGTAAAAGCAAGACCTTCGGGCTGCTTATAAAAGGATGTAATTTTGCATTGTAAAGGGTTGGTTAGATAGTTAGACAGTCGTGATTGAAATAGGCAATAAGGATAAGTAGACTGTTGTAAAAGCCGAGCTCTGGTTCTGGTCTTAGCTGTAGCAATCTTACTGAAACCAGTAGCTGGCTTATAGAGCGTGCATGTAATGATCTGCAAGGATCGACTGAGAGGGAAGAGTGTAAGAGCGACAACATAAAGGTAGAGAAGAAAGATCTAAGAGAGAAGATCTTGAGCTGCATGTGAGGTGCAACAGAACTGTGTTTGCCTTCCCTTAAGCTATAATAGAGAAGCACAGTTCAGTGGACGTAACTCCCATCCTGGGGGCGAACCATGTTAAAATCCCATGTTCTGTGATTGATTTGCGTATTGTGTTTTTTTGCTGCATCCATCAGTTATGTTATGCAATTTGTTTACAGTTAATGTATGAATGAGTTATTTAGTTACAGCACTACAGGAAGATAAATATAAGTTGAAATCCTTGGCATGTCGTATAAGGACTTATTTATGCTTGCCTTAGATAGTTAATTAATCACAGTAAGACAGTCTGGGTATCGAGTCTTGCGCGTCGACACGAACAACGCTAGGTGCGCTAAGCCGCAGGAGGAGGGTATCGCAAGAAAGTGATACCGCACCGGCAAAGGAGCTGCGGTGCGCGATACCGTAGGTTGAGGACTTAGCGTTGAGCAGGAGTTGCGTGTCGCACGGGCGCGGCGATGCGGTAAGATTGGGAATATTGTGGAAAGGAGGAAGTTGTGCGACGGGAGAAGAATCCGCATGACGTGCGCAAGGGTAGAGACGCCATGGCTAGAAGGGCCACGAGTGTGGAATAGATCGTGCATCGCGAGCGGAAGATCGCGCGACGCGCGGGAAAGAGATCTCGCAGCTAGGAGAGCTGCGAGCCACCAGCAGGATTGCCACGGAACCTGGTCCAAGACGCTTGAGTCCTTGGCCAACCCATTAGAATCACTTCGGGTGAGACTTCAAGCCACTGTGCGGTCTGTCGCCGAAAGGGCCAGTGAGCTAGGGGTGTTGTTGGTTGATTATAGTAAACCCGAGTATGCCCATGCAATCAACACTATCATTGAGAAAGATGGTTATAGGTATTCTATAACTTCAAATTGAACATGATGGCATTTGTAGAGGATGTATACTTGGCAAGAATGCCAAGGGATTTTATCCAAATAGTGAAAGTAGAACCAAGGGGATCTTGGATCTTGTGCATTTAGATGGGTGCAGACCAATGTCAGTAGCATCGTTGGATGTATTTTGTACTATGTATGATTCCTCCCAGAAGACATGAAGACGAAATATGAAGTTTGTTAGCAAAATCAGAACTTGACGAAGAAGAAGATCAAAGTTTGTTGAGGGCTTTAGGGATTTCTGCGAGGAGGTAGAGATCAAGAGGAATTGTTATTTTATTGATGAATAACATAATTGTTTAATTTAGTATTGGTTAAACCTTGTGGACTTTTATGTCCTGTATTGCATAATAGGTCCATTGTGAATACTGTGAAGATATACCCATAGGAAGATGCATCCAGTATGATAGTTATGCTCAGATCAAGTGTCGTCACCAGATATTGGGAGGGACACAACTCTTGAGGTAACATTCACATGAGTAGATCTTTGGTTGTCCAGCATACACCCATATGACAACAAAGAAGAGCGCAAAGACGATAGCCTTCAGAATATCTAAAAGGTTTTGTATGGAGTTTGATAGTTAGGAGCAGGATTATCTGAAAGATAAGGGTACATATCCCTCTCATACATTTGATTAACATTTACACCATTAGGAGGAAATGATAGAGCAAGTAGAGTCATTGGATCTATGTAGAGATGTTGTAGTGAAGAGGTCGATATAGCTTCGAGATAATTTCTAAGATGAATAAGGGCATACAACTCCCATTGATACTTTCAGGGAGACAATTACTAGATCAAAGGGAAGTCATTGGTGAGTTCAGAGTGATCAAGCATACAACCCAGATTAGAATTAGAGGTGACATTGTATAGGATACAGAGCTAGTGACTTTGTAGGCTTAGAGAGAGTCATGGATACTCAACTGGGGACATTAGTTAAGGGTTGGTTGTTAAATTAAAAAAAAAACTATAGTTCAAACCTAGGTGTTAGAATATAATCTGTCGGGATTATATATTGTGTAAATAAATAAAGAAATCTGAATAATTATGTAGGAAGCCGAAAAGGTTGGGCAGAAGGTGAAACACAACCGTCATATGCATTGTATAAGTATAAGCATTAGTAAAGGAATAATATAGAATCGGGAGTTATTACCTATCAGTGGTATCAGAGCTTGGCTATTTGCCATAACTCCTGCCTACTACATTTCAGTCCTGGCATTCTGCTTGCCAGTCCATTGCCAGGCTGCCTGCTCCATCAGTCTGCCAGTCACATTCATTGTGTGCGTTACATGTCCAGACCTAGTTGTTGGTATTCCATCTCTGCGTGTCTATGTGTTGGTAATAACAAACCCTAAATTCTTACCTACATTCATCTTTGCGTGTGTTTCTCCTTCTGCTCATCCCGTTCTGCTTAGAGTTGAACGTTATGCCTGGATGAAGGCGTTTCTTCATGCACTCTCTCCTGTCTGCGTCGATGTTTTTTTCCCTCAGTCCTAGCAATCTACCCATTCCTAGAAAGAGAAACCCTAATTTATGAATTGAGAATCATAAACTGTGTTGTCTGAAAGTAAAAGTCGAGCATTTGGTTGGCTATTGCATTCTTTTTATGATGGAAGGGGTTCATGCGCCCCCTTGAAGATTTTCTATTGTCTTCACACTTCTGGTACACAGCGTAGATGAGAGTTACTGGGAATCGAACTCTTCACCTCTTCGTTCAGTGAGAGGACCCAAGAACTACAAAGTATTTACATTAATTTTATCTATATTTCACAGTGAAAATTTGTAGCTTAAGGATGAACTTTACGAGAGTAGAAAAAGAGTAGTAAAGGTCAGAAATGAAAGCATTTGTTCTGTGTGTAACAAGCGTATAGGGGGCAATGCATTTGCTATGTATCCAAATGATATTAGTATGGTCCACTTGGCCTGTTTTCGAGATTCCCAGACCATCAAAGCCATAGCGACTGCACCATAAGAGCATCGTAATTCCATTTTTGTACCTGGTTCACTTGCAATCACACAGCTTGATGTTTTTGTAAGTCGTGTTCTATATTTCACAGTGTTTGCAGGTCGCAAGTTCCAGTCTCATAGAGGCCTCCGTAAAATCTGAAGGATATACATCAGAGTTGATTACATTGTAGGTATTGGTGCATGGTATGAAGCGTGCTGCTGAAGGCTGCGGTCTATCTTGTAGGCTGCGTGCGTCGAAGGCTGCGTACTACTGAAGACTGCGTTGGATATGTAAGCATTGTATTCAGTGACTCACTAGAGACTGCGATTTTATGAAGAGACTGCTGGATGCGTTGGAGAATAATGGTGTATACATGCTGCTGTCAGTGAAGACTGATCATATATATACTGCGTTGGAGAATAATGGTGTATACATGCTGTTGTCAGTGAAGACTGATCATATATACACTACGTTGGAGAATAATGGTGTATACATGTTGCTGTCAGTGAAGACTAATCATATATATATTGCATTGAAGAATAAATGTGTATACATGTTGGTGTATACATGCTGAGATCTCCGTTGAGATTGCTTGAAGATTGAAGTTGTGACCACATTCTACATGAAAGGAGATTGCTGAGACTTCCCATCTTATTGACAACATATTTTCTGTGTCATTGTATCATTTAAAAAAAAAAAAACTTGAAGTTAAAATATTAAGATTGTAACTCACCTTGGCAGAGACTATAGACCTGCAAGGTTATTATTTTTCTATTTCTCTTTGTCATTATTGTAAATTACACTAACAGTTGCAAAAGATGCAATCTTTGGCATCAATAGTTGGTGCCTCTCTCTCTGGCACAGATCATCCCAAAGGAGAAAGCAGCATGAGAGGAAGAGGAAGAAGAAACTTCAGAGGCAGAGGGGGCAGAAACAACTTCAGCAAAAGATCAGATTTGCAGTGCAAGTGTTGTGGAAAGACTAGGCACACATCAGATCAGTGTTGGGCTTCATGGGACTCCATCAAAGACAAGCATAACCAGAAGAAAGATGACGGTAAAAACCAAGATACTAGTAAATCTTCTGATTCTGCTCATTGTATTGTTGCACATTGTAATCTTGGAATTAATGAACTGACCTCACTTTCATCTTACAAAGATTGTTGGCTGCTTGATACTAGTGCAACATCACACATGACATTTAGAAAAGACTGTTTTGAAGAACTTAATGAAACAATAGATGGCATAGTTTACTTTGTAGATAAGTCAAGTCTTAAGCCAAAGGGAATGGGCACCCTTCGACTGAAGATGCCTGGATTCCCTAATTTCTTGTTGAAGAATGTTCTCTATCTTCCAGAGTTGCAGAGAAGCCTGCTGTCCTTGGTGGACATGTTTGATGGAATCGTAGAAATAAGAAAGTCCTCTGACAACCAAGTCATTATGACTGTATACGAAGATGGGAAGCTGTTGAAGCTAAAGGCTTCATCTGCAAGAGTTCAGAACTATGCCTACCTCTCTCAGCATGGAGAAGGTAATTTGTCATCTAGTTCATTGTGGCATGCAAGATTTGGTCATCTAAATTATAACAGTCTTCGTTTGTTGATAAAGAATGGTGTATTTGGTTTGCCCACCATTCCCAAAGAGAAGAACAAATGTGATGCATGTATATTAGGGAAACATAGTAAGCTGCCATTCCATGAATCTAATTGCAGAGCAAGTAGGAAATTAAAATTAGTGCATTCTGATTTATGTGGCCCAATGCCAACTCCTTCCGCAAATGGGAATAAGTATTTTATGACATTTGTTGATGACTACTCGAGAATGTGTTGGATTTACTGTTTAAAGACAAAATCAGAAGCATTTCAACCATTCAAAGACTTTCATGCATTGATAGAAAAACAAGCACAATAAAAAATTGGTACACTTCGTACTGATAATGGGAAAGAATACACTTCAAATGCTTTTGAAGGTTATCTTCGCCAACATGGAATTGCACATCAGACTACAGTTCCCTACAATCCTCAACAAAAAGCTGTAGTAGAAAGAATGAATAGAACCATAATGAATATGGTTCCCTCAATGATGTTTTTCAAGAATGTAAAACTAATGTTTTGGGGTGATGTAGTAAAATGTGCAGCATATTTGAGAAATAGAAGTCCCTCAAATGCTCTTGATAACAAGACTCCACATGAAATGTGGTTTGGCCATCTCCCTTCAGTCAGGCATCTCAAAGTTTTTGGTTCCACCTGTTATGCCTTGATTCCAAAGGAGCAAAGAAACAAGCTTGGTGTTCGAAGCAGAAAATGCATTTTCCTGGGGTACGAAGAATACTCCAAGGCATACCGTCTGTATGATGAGGTAAACAAGAAATTTGTTATTTCCAGAGATGTCATTTTTCTTGAAACTAATAAAAATGACCAGTCCATTGAGAGACAGCTTGATCATTTGGAAAGTTATCCTTATTTAAAGACATATTCTGAAAATGAATATGAAATTCCAAACCTTGAAGGGGGGATTCCTATTATGGATGAACCTTTGGAATTTCCATATGAAGCACCAACTCCCCCGCATGAAGAAGTTCCTGCTACTTCACCTAATCAAGAGGTTCAACTGGATGAGAGAATTGAATGACTCTCAATCAATGATGAAGCACCACCAGCTGATCAACCAGGACCATCACGGAAGATTCCTAAATGGGCCACAAAGACACTTGAAAGTGTCCATCCAGATGAAGTTGGAAACACGGGAACGAGAAGTTCGAAAAGACATGAAGATGGAGGAGGAGCAGATAATTCAGGTGATGACATGGATGTATCATTTGATTGTGAATTTAATTTATCTGCTAACTTTGAACCAACTTTCTTTGAAGAAGCTTCTACTCGATTTGAGTGGAAAGAAGCTATGCAAAATGAGTATGATGCACTCATGAAGAATGGAACTTGGAAGCTGGTTGACCCTCCAGTTGGAACCAAACCAATTGGCTGCAAGTGGGTGTACAAGAACAAATACAAATCAGATGGCTCACTTGACAAGCACAAAGCGAGGCTTGTAGCAAAAGGATATGCACAGAAGGAAGGAATTGACTATGAAGAAACGTTCTCTCCTACAACAAAATGGGCTGCCATCCGTACCTTACTCTTTTTAGCTGCTCAGAAAGGGTGGAAAGTTCATCAGATGGATGTGAAGACTGATTTCTTGAATGGAGACTTGAAAGAGAATGTCTTCATGTCGCAGCCAGAAGGCTTTGTTGTGAAAGGAAAAGAACGAAAGGTATGCAAGCTTGTCAAATCCTTGTATGGCCTAAAACAAGCGCCTCGCACATGGTATGAAAAGTTAACCGAACATCTTTTGAAGTTAAATTTTGAACATTTTGATCTTGATGATGCAACACTGTTTATAAAGAAAGTTGGAAGATCTGTTGTGTATCTTGTGGTGTATGTAGATGATCTTTTGATGACAGGGAACAATGAGAGATTTATATTATCCATAAAGAAAGATTTGAAAAAGATCTTTGAAATGACAGATATGGGACATCTCCACTATTACTTAGGAATTGAAGTCACTCAACATCCTAAGTACATATTCCTATCTCAGAAAAAATATGTTGGAGAACTACTAAACAAATTTTGCATGAGAGAATGCAACACTATATCTACTCCAATGGAACAGAAAATGAAGCTCACATCAAGCGAAGGAAAAGAATTTGAGGATGCGACCAAGTATCGACAACTTGTAGGGAGTCTTATCTACCTTACAACAACTAGACCAAATATTTCTTATGTTGTTGGCATACTTTCAAGGTTCATGCATAAACCTTGTGAAGGACACTGGTCAGTTGCAAAGAGGGTTCTAAGATACTTGAAGGGGACTCAAGACGTTGGACTCAAGTACTCTAAAGTAGATGACTTCAAACTTATTGGGTACTCATACTCAGATTTTGATGGCGATAAGGAGACATGAGTATCAACTTCTGGATACACTATGAGTCTTGGATCAGCAGCTGTCTCATGGAGATCACGCAAATAGTCAATTCCGGCATATTCAACAACAGAAGCAGAATATGTGGCTGCAGCTGAAGCTACGAAAGAAATAGTATGGCTCAAGAATATACTTGAAGATTTGCAAGAAAAACAAGAGAACTCCACTCCATTATTGGTCGACAATACTTCTACAATCAAGCTGGCTAAGAATCCTAGATTCCATGATCGAACCAAACACATCAACACAAAGTATCATTTGATTCGACATCATGTAGAGGCCAAGACAGTCCATCTTCGACATTGTTCCACAAATGATCAAATTGCAGACATCTTCACTAAAGCGCTTGGACGAGAAAAGTTTGAAAAATTCAGAAACATGCTCGGACTTATGAACACCCCTTCGGATTAAGAGGGGGATTGTTAGAATATAATCTGTCGGGATTATGTATTGTGTAAATAAATAAAGAAATCTAAATAATTATGTAGGAAGCCGAAAAGGCTGGGCGGAAGGTGAAACACAACCGTCATATGCATTGTATAAATATAAGCATTAGCAAGGGAATAATATAGAGTCGGGAGTTATTACCTATCACTAGGAAACAAGATTTTGTTTACTAAAACAAATTTTAAAATAACATTTTTTTAACTTGTGACTAATTGTTTTAGGCTTACGTCTGCCTTGTTATGTGTTTCCCACCACGCGGCGTCGCGAATACAACAACATGTTTAAATGTTAAACCTACCATCTACAAGGTGGTTCATGCCATACCCAAACTGGTTCACAGAATTCCAGCTTGTTTCCATCATTTAAATGTGGATGTAAAAGTTGTCATCGGCACAGTTAGGGTATTCGATGTCTTAGCCTGCTACACGATAATAATTTACTCACATATCTAAAATATCAACAAATTATGTTCTCTTCTGACCAGTACTACAATGGTAATCTCTTGGCACCTACAAGACCATGCAAAGCCCGTATGCAGTGGATAGTTTCCGCTTGCCATGTAGAAGGATGCAAATTCACCACAAGACAATATACACAATTTTTTTATTATTCATCCAACCGATCTGGTCTAGCGTCTAAACATTGAATCCTACAAAACATTGTTTCTACTTGCAAGTAGATTTGGATTGCATTATGGTGAATATTTTTGTAGAAGTTGAGGACCTGTAGATTATAATAGTTTCACACCCGGTGGAGATTGCCTGAGAAGTTGATATCCAAGAAAATGTAATGATTTCAGGTCTCGCCCAGTTTGACGACAATGAACGCATCAAAGGCCAAGGTGCATTTATTCTTGACAATTTTGATTTTATTTGTGACCTAGTATTTTTTTGTAAGCCTCAATAATCACTATGATGGAGATTTCTGTAGAAACCGATGGCATGGAGATTGGAACGGTTTCAGACTTGGTGGAGATTTCCTGAGAAGATGATCTCCAGAAGAATGGGTGATTTCATATCACAGCTAGTTTAACTACAATTATAGCATTAAACACAAAGTATTTGTGAAGAACCTGCAGCAAACAAGTAATCAAAACACACGATATAGCAGCAGAACTCAGAATCACTTTTATATTAATCGCAAGCCACTTCGAGGGGGCAACCTCCTTTGAGCAAGCTCAATACAAAATAACTTCACGGTGCCTTCCTTGGCCTCAACACACACTTATATACTAAAAATAGGCGCCAATACCATGGGCCAATATAAACTATGGGCGCCAATACTATGGGTCAAAACCATGGGCCAATGTAACTATGGATCAACAAATACTATATGCGGCTTACAAAGCATATGCGCCTCACAAAAATAGCACAAACTATGGATCAACAATTACTATGGGACGACTTACAAAGCATATGCATCCAACAACAATATACTAACATAGTAAAGAGAGGGATTGACATGGGTTCCTAACAGTATTTTATTAATTTCATAATTTTGTTTTAGAAGTGTTGATTGAGATCTAGTCGTTTATGATAAGCATCAATTAGAATAGAGTTAGATACCTATTTTTGTTGAGTGAACAGTATATGGGTTATCTAATAAGAGTATATATATTAAGGTTAAGCTAATGTGCTACATCTGTAGGCACAACATATACATCAATAACACATTTGATCAAAGGTTATGAAGCGCTCTTATTGCCATGGGCAACAACTCATTTAGGATGGATTGTCAGACATGTAAACCATTATTGCTTTCTCATTTGTCACATGCCATCTGTCTTTCCTTCTTTTCGAACGCTACAGGTCTATCGATCCAGTCACTTGAAGGTGGAATTTTACTTATATTGATGTTGTCAGAGTGCATTTAGCTCTTTCCCAAATTGGTGGAAAGGCCCTTTATTTGTTACCCTCAACTTAATAAAGGAGGGAGCCGTAATATTAATCCTTAGATTATTCAAGTTGAGCATCATAATCCCATAAGTGGGTGAGCACAAGATCCCATAAGTGGGACAGCAAAAGAACCTATGCACTGTAAATTAGTCACCAAATGGTAAATTAATTAATACCATTAAATATGATTCAAATGAGATCGCTTTGAAATGCTCAAATATTAGTTCTTGTTTAGAATTATTAGTTTGAGGCTCATGTTTTGAAATGATTTCATGGAAGATTATGATGAGCTCAAACAGATTCAACAAAATTCCTGGTTTCTGTGTAAATTAAACCAGAACAATTTTCACTCATAAATGTTTTATTATGAACAGTGCAAATTCTTAAGTCAAACCTAGCTATCCAACCCTAAAGTCCAATCATAAACATAAAGATAACAACTTATTTTAATTTGCAACATAGATTTACCCCGACGTATCTAGATCCATCCATTTCTACCCCGAATGTATAAAATGTTGAAATCCATTAATCTCTACGCCGACTTTAAGTAATAAAGTTTGATAAAGTTCAATACCAAATTTCCAAATTCATTTATTTAATTACAACATTTATTCTGTCACAAGCTTAGATTAGAATTGTTGTACGAATATTTATGTTTTTAAAACATCGAACATGTTTTTTTATTCATCAGTTTTAATTATTAAATACTAATAGTGTATGCATATCCCCTGATCTGTATGTTTCTGCAAAATTGGAACCTCTTATAAAAAAAAGAATGTTGATCAACGAAATAATTTGAAATGAATGTTGATTAATAAAATAATTTATTTATTAGAGAGAGAAATAAATGTTAACATAAAATAAAATAAAATCCAAATAAAAGAATGTTGAAATCTTCTTGCTAGTGAAGTGACCAGTTGAAAATCCTCACTAGTACAAAATTGCTAGTTTACTGTCAAGTTAACCTACAACGACATGTGGCAACGTCGAAACATTGCCACCACATATCTCTTGTTAATTGTAGTTATCTAACTTTTGATGAATAGATGGTATGAATGTTTATATGTACTTATTAAAAACGTGACATATTTAAGTTACAACATCAATAAATTGTGAAATTTAAATAATTGTTATTTATTTTACCATTCTTTTTCATTGATTCTCTCTCTCCTTTTTGTTGTATTTTTTAATTTTATTTATTTATTTATATTCTCTTATAATTTCTTAAGATGGTTTCATATTCTTCTCCTTTTAATTAGGATTTCTTAAGATGGTTTCATATTCTTCTGCTTTTAATTCCTCTGTTTGACATGGTTTATATTTACCTTTTGCATCTTCCATCCAATGCCATGTCATTTTCATTTACTTTTACATTTCAATTTCCTTTATTATCTTATATTTTCTCTTTTAAGGTTCCAATAGCATTATAGTGAGACAACTAGATATTTTGACTTTTCGTATTTACTTAGTGCAAACATTCCTTATGGTCGAGCAAATTAGAGTTTTAGCAATGAGATTAAATTTCTAGTTTTCAATATTTCATAATACTATACTTAAAAGAAGATTTGTTGTTCACCCTTATCTTCTAGCTGAAAATAAATATTTTTCCATAATTGTGCTTTACAATATATACCAAAATTACCTACTTAATGGAAGTGGTGGAAGTGGTTGTGGAAGATAAAATAAAAATAAACTAAGAAAAAACTATGCAATATAAAGCATTCATTAATCCATCTTAATCCATCTCATGCAAAAAAAAAAGTAATTTTACTAGTAACATGCATACGATATTCTCAAAGCATAAGATACAATAAAAAATGCAAGAATTTGAGTAAGAATGAAAAAATAGACTTACAAGGGAGGTTCCTTTGAATCCTTGTGTGCAAAATTAACACATAGGAACAGTGTCAATAATTAAAGTTTCTATTACTGTCTAACATGTAAATATGTTTGGAACATGATTATAATACAATAGGTGAAAATCGTTAGCCGTTGGAGGCAAATTGGAGACATACATGTGGCATGCTTAGATTGGACCTCAAACCCCCGTAGGTGGACCAATGAGCTCCCAAACCACTTCAAATGGTAACGAATGGCCATGCGAATGTGGGTGAAGCATGCTAGGACATATATGAGGGTAGGCTAGGCGTGTTGGAGTGCATGGGTGAGTGGGACTGGCTCTAGGCAGCAATAAATGGTCTAAAAGGGCAAGAAACACTCAAATACTATGCATGGGTGCCTTTGGTCAAACTAGTTCCCTATTTAAGGAGTGGGAGTGCCACAAGGACTCAAATGTCATTAATGAGGGTGCATGAGTATCCCAAATGATCAAATGTGGGCGCTTGGGTGCATTAATGAATCCAAAACCCCCAAATACCTTGCTAGACCAACATAACCAAGGTTTGGGCCATATGACATAAGTAAAAAACAAATGAAAGTGTTTCCTAGGTGTATGTGACCATGGTACTAGGTGGTATGATGCTCCAACATCTACAATCCGATATGGGGGAGATGTGTCAACTTAAATTTAAATTTTACACAAAAGTTATAAAAAAATTAAAACCAATATAGATCTGTAATAAGTTGGATCTATACTCATAATAATAGTTCATGTTTTCATTTCTACTTAATTATATATAACTATAACCATTAAAAATTATTTATAACCAACATTTATATATTAAAAAGAAATAAAATCTTTATTCAAATTTTGAACTTTTAATTTTATTTTTTTTACAATAACTATTATAAATTATATTAAAAAGAGTTGGTAGTTTTCCCCACGCATCACTCATCCAGAGTACATAGGGTGCCTGAATGCCAAAATTCAAAATTGTCATAGTCTGATCTATTCTATCTCCCTAATGTCTGTTGATTTACATAAAGCTCAAGGGCATGACATTGACTTCTTGCTTGAAAAATCTTCCAATCTCTAGAATTCTAACTTCAATAACCCTACCAGTTTCTTCTTGATACGAAAATTCCAAAAAATATACATAACATATCATAGCAATTGGACTTATCTACGAATGAACTGAACTACTACAAGACTTTAAATTGAATATGAATGATATTAGCTAATTCTTGAAAACCCTACTCAGCTTCCAGTTAGCCGGTCGTGAATTCAGATTTGGTTTGAGCGAATACCAAAAGATCGAACCTATAATCATCTTCGTGGAGTGGGCTTGAGCAAATAAAGCTAGTGGACGTAGGATTGGATACCATTTCAATATTGCCAGTATGATATTGAAGGAATATCAATCCAAGGTGGCAAATTTTTCTACCAACTTTTCATTCTTTTCTTTTTCCCTCGCCAATTCTTCTGCCAGTTCCAACTCTCTTTAGCATTTGTCTTCATTTTCTTATTCTCTTATATCTAACTCCTAATCTATTCCAATACAACTAGATCAGGAATTTTTGACAAGATGAGAGCGAGGCTCAATTTAGGAATTTTTCTTTCCATATGTGGATGTGCTTCCCATTTCTTGGGACCCAATATAAATCCTTCGAGAAGAACATCCAAGCTTTCTTGCAAATTTTACAGATATGTGTGCATGTGGATCCTTTGGGAGGTTTGTCAAGACATAGAAACATATTTCCCTTTAGGTATTTCATTCGTAGTGCTTATTACACCCAACCCTATATTTTATTTATGATGTTCCAAAGAATTTTTTTTCCCATGGCAAGGTTGGATAAGGACAAGTCTCTAATATGCAAGCCACCTGTGTTTGTTGGGTTCTTGGTTATCTTCTAGCTGAACAAGTGAAATTTCTTTCCATTGTTCTTGCCTCCCTTCCATACAAATTTTCTCATTAGCTTAAATAATTGATCCAAGACCCATTTCAAATCCAGTGATATTGAAAATTGATATGAGGAATTTGATTAGAATGGTCTTTCTAGCTGGATTTATCCATTTCATCCCCCAGTAAGAAGTTTGTGCTTGAACTTGTATATTATCATTTTCCATGATTGCTTTAAGGGGGAGGATACGACAAGAGGGAGGCCCAAATATTTGAACTCATGCCAAGAGGAACAGATCGAGATTCCCATTTTTCTAGCAATGATTGTTTCTACATCATTTGGCACATTCTGAGTGTGTATTCTACTTTTTATTTTATTGATCTCTCCTCCTAAAGCACTGTAGAAAGCAGATAGAGTGGATTCAAATATTTGGCCCATAGTCGAGTATGATCTTCCTAATAATAGAGTGTCAACTACAAATTGGGAATGATTAATGCCTTTAACTCTTAGGGCTATATTTATGCCAAGAATGTTACCCAACCTCCTTTCCTCCTCCAACTTCTTGCTTAATACATCCGCAACCAAAATATAGAGTAATTGGGATAGGGGAAAACCCTACCTCAAACCCCTACTCAATTGGAAGAAGTCAACAATCCTATCAGTGATTAGGGGAGCAACCTAGGGGATGTCAATGCACGATTTTACCCATGAGATAAAATTGTTTTCAAATCAAAATCGAGCCATCACCTTAAAAAGAAAGTCATGATCGACTATGTCAAAAGCATTTGCCATATCAATCTTAATGATCATGCCTTTCTATTTATGCTTTATGCTAGAGTGGATTGCTTCATGAACTAAGATGACACTGTCTGTCAGTTGCCTCTTTTCAACTAATCTCCCTTGATTTTTTGAAATGATTATGCCCCTGATTTTCTTAGTTTATTTGCCAGGATTAGGTTATATTTTTGTAAGATACATTGCAAAGTGAAATCAGTTTAAACCTGGAGAAAGAAGAGGGGGACAATTCCTTAGGGATAAGTGCTATGAATAAAGTGTTGGTTCCATCGCCGAGTTTGGACTTGTGTTGGTATCATCGTACCATTCTACAAAGATCAATTTTTATGATGTGCGAACAGGCCTTATAGAAGCACATAGAGAAACCATCCAAGATCGGGGATTTATCTAGTTTTGAATCCCATATGACACGAGAAATCACATTTTCAATGATTCTTTTAAACAAATCTGCATTGTCCTCCTAGGATACCAGCTTTGGGATGTGAGAGAGGATCTCTTCACTAGAGAGGGAGGAGGATATCTCTTCTTTTGTGTACTATTTTTTTGTAGTGTTGGTGTGCTTCTTTATTGATCTTTTCAAAATAACTGATCTTTTCTCCTTCTTCGTTCATGATTGTTGCCACATTATTTTTTTTGCTTTCTTGCCTACGTTTGTTTGTCAAAGAAGGATGTGTTTTTGCCTTTGCCCTTTAGCAATAGGCTCCTTGATTTTAGTCTCCAGATTTCTTCTTCCTCTCTAGAGGATTTGTTGAGCTCTACCTGAAGGTGTTTTTCAATGATTAGGTCTTCATTTGTGATCTGATTATTTTTAATTTTTTCTTGTTTCTCAACCAATAGTTGATGCTTTTGTTGGAGCTCATGGGAGGTATCCATTACGTTTAGTTTGGCCCAATACTTAGAGATATTTTTGTCCTTCGTAGCTTTCTTCATAGTCAAAGGATAAGGAACCGACCATAGGTTGACACCAACATGTTTCCAATGTCTCATAGAATTTAGGTTTATAGATCCATATTGTGTTGAATCTAAAGTGAATTGGGCCGATATTTTGTTCTTATATTATAAGGGACATAGGCTTGTGATGAGAGACCTTGAAGGGGATGATAAAGGTGGAGAAGGAAAACCCTAGAAGAATAAGAGAGAAAGGAAATAAAAATGTATCAAGACGAGCCATTATATGCCTCGAGCCAATTCTTTTTTAGATCCACGTGTATTTTCCTTTCTCTGGTTTTATGTCTATCAAGTCCTAGACTTTGATAAGGTCTTCTACCTACTCTCGGAAGGGGTCTCGAACTATGGAGGCCCCCCTCTTCTTTTCTCTAGATAGGGTTATGTTCAAGTTCCTAACCATCGTGAGATTATGACCTTGTGTATTTTCTAGCAAGGTGTTATTGGAATGCCAACATGCATGTTTTCCAGAGTAAACAACAGGGACATATATATTGAGAATGCATACCTAAATGATGGATTTGTTATGAAGAAGATTTGAGAGAAGACATTATTGATATGATTCATGGGAGATCAAGGTTAACTTTTATTCATACCATAGGGTTATGATTCTTCCATCGGATTCCCTTGAGTTGACGACTAACCCTAATCTTACATTCCATACTTTCTTCCCAGTCTTGAGGCTTAATATTTCCTCCATTTTTGTCACCTGGATTAGGAGGATGTTAGGATTATCCAGCTTTGTTAAGATTATCATTACTTCTCATTCATAGGCTTCTCATTGCTTCCTTTGTGAGCCCCTCTTCGGTTCTAGATTTCCCTCCTTCACTTCTGTTTCCAGTTCTACCCATTGCTTTTTCTATGGTGAGTTGTTGTCCTATCACTTTCTCCTTCTTTGGTTGTTTTCTCGTGGTTTTCTCTAGCCTCCTTATTTGTTCGTCTACCCTTGCTTTCTATCTTATCCAAGGAATTTTCTTCATCCTCTTTGGTCCCTTGTGACGAAACCTCATCCCTGTGAGTTGTTTCTTATGTGGGTTGAAGTTCTCCCTCTTCTAAAATCAATTGCGTTTGATCAAGGTTCTCTTTTATCCCCTCTGCATTTCTTTGTAATACCCCCATTTTGACACTTAGAATGTATTGGATTTATATGTAAACAATGTGTATATGCAATGCGTTATTCCTAGCATGGATCTAAGGGCCAATGCCCCACTACTGAATGCTTGAGTTTTAAAAGGCAACTATTTTATAATTTGTGAGCCATGTGCTAGCAAGCCATGTGGAATTGTAAAATCATGTAAATATTTTTAATGCAATTAAAATTCCAAGAGATGGCTATGGGAGAAACTAAAACGAGGGGTCTATATATACACACTAAGGAGAGGTGAGGGGTTATGGGATCAAGTCCATTGTTTCCATGTGTCATCTTGAGAACCCA
>LPNX010386598.1:193472-213867 GCA_001517045.1 Pseudotsuga menziesii
TAGAAATCCGTATAAAGACTCAAATTTGGAAGCCTTGAAGGTGAACTTCGTGATTGAGAGTCGCATGGACATAAATAGGAAAATTCCAAAAGTGGATTGAATTGGGGAGATATCAGAGGTTGAAATTGCTAGATAAACCAGTGAATGTAAGAATCTATGAAGATTTAGCAGCTTGGACCTTTATATGCCCACCTTGAAGAGAATTGTAGGGAAGCGGCGCCTGAGGGACTGTGTAGCATAGAAGGGGAACTTCCTTGTGTTGGGTGTGGTAGGTATTGTGGGTACCAAGTCTGACTAAGATCATTTGCTTAGCATTCTCCTTCCATGTCTCCCTGCATGCTTGAAAAACTTAGCTATGTGCTAGCTTAGCATGAGTGATTGTGCCTATGGTTATGAGTGATCCTAAGTAGTTCCTCCTTAGTGGATACATATCCCAACTCAGGGGTGCTCTCTCAGCTTAAATAATATCGGTTGGAGAGAGACCTATGGTTGGGTGGAACATTGCTCTTACATAGACAGTTGCTTGGGCAATTTCAATCAAGAGATAAGTGTTCATTGATGTCTCTAATTATGCCAAATTGATGTATTATGAGTAACACTTTGTTTATGTCAGACTGAATGAGATGATCCAGTTTGAATTGTTAACTTTGAATGTATGTGGATAGCATAAAAAAGAATTTATTTATGTGCATTATTTTACTGTTATGCATGCGATGAGCATGTTGGTATATGCATATTGTCTGTGTAGATAGATTTATTTGCATTGTGTTTATATTTAGGCATTTGCACACACATGAAAATGTTTATGAACTTCGTAATTTGGCCATGGGGTGAAATTTAGCAGCTCGTACATCATTCATGTTTCCTCCACTAGTTGGATTGATGGGAGGGGATGTGATAGAGTGGTATCAGAGGTAATGATTGCACCATTAGGGGATGTTTCAGTGAGAATCCACACTTACAGGAAGAAAATCATAAATGCACAGGAAGTGCTGATAAATTTTTGGTCATAATCATGGGTTTATATTAACGACTAGAGTTCAATGGAACTACAAGTTGAGCTTGTGACTCTACCAATAGGAATAAAATATTAAATTGAGGAGTTTAGAACTGAAAATATTGATCAATGGATGCAAATCACAGTGCAACCTCAACTTACATGTCGGATAATGGTGGTCATTGGGCATAAACTATATATCCATGTGTTAGATTTTAACTAGAAACAACTCTAGTAACAACCTTTCCGAAATTGTTTTCTTAGTGAGTCGTTACCACTTATGAAAATTGGAAAGTTTGGGAAAATATGAGATGGACCCCACCCACGCCATATGGGTGAAATTTGTATGATGTGGATTGACCATGTTAGAAGGGGGTGCAGGTACCTAATGTCTAGGATCCAAAAGCACCACGGAGCGGAGATTGCGTGGTTATCATGAAGAGAATTTCATGGGGAGGCAGCGAGAGGCTCTGCAGGCGCAACAGAGAAAAGTATGTCGAGCAAATTTCATTGGCATGATGAATTTCATCCATGGGGTACAGTCGAAGAGTGGTATCTAGAGGTCGTGGAGCAAAGGCTGCAGGTGCATCCAAGTAAAGGTCCACAAGGGTCGACAGTCGTCGTAAGGGTCATTGGATAATTATTGTCAACCAGTGTTGAATTCTGACTTCCGACATTGGGATTGAAAATCCAGAAGTGACATTGATATTGTTGATTGGACAATGTCCACTTTTGACTTTCGAAATTGGGATCAACATCGTTGGGGTTAGTATGTCGGGATCAGAAAAGTTGGAATCGACAAACCAGAAAGGTCCGCAGTATGATTAAAAAAAAGTCTGGAGCCTGAAAATTGTTTTGTCCATAACAAGAGCAGTTTAGCTCGGAATTTTATGAGACCTATGGCATTTAGAAGCCTTTGACAAGGGTCACAAAAGAATCGGTGAGAAGCTTGAGCCCATCCTACTCTAATTTGACATCAAATTCAAAATAATGACTTTTACAAATCAGTGTCCAAAGACCCAATAGGAGCTCAGTTTGGGCCGGAATTGTTATGGTGCGGTCATGGGATATACACACAGTTGACTTGAAGAGATTGGGTTCAAATTCTAAAAGGTGTGAAGCCGAGGTGTGAAAGAATGTCAAAATGCACTATTCCAGAGCACTTTTTGGGGATTTTGAGAAAGCTTGAAGGATGTAAAGGTGACCCTAGATGTCAAAACCAAGAAAATTTCAACTCAAAATTTTACCTACTCATTAAAAAGGACAATTTTTTTCCATAAATGCTTAGTTTGGGAGATAGCCTTTTTTTTCCAAAAACTACAAGTTTGGAAAAAGTTGCAAAAGTCAAAAGTAGTCAAACACATAATTTAATGGAAGTTGGTTGGAGCATCAGATCAGAGATATAAAAGTTGCTAACTGGTCTTTGTTATATTTACTAACTTCGCCTAATTTTTAAAAAAAATATAGTTCTTTCTAGATTTTCTTCTACAAGTTGTTGAAGTTGTCCTCCGAAGCTAATTGCACCCGTGGAAAAAGTCCAGAATTGGGCAAAATCAACATTTTCGAAAGAACATGAATTCCATATCCGAAATTGGAATGGAGCATGAATACAAGCATTGGAAAGCCTTTCTAGAAGGGAACAATAAACATAATCAAAATATGAATAAGGAATTCTGATGTCTCAAAGGTTCAAGCAAAAAAGGGTCTATAACTTTGTTTTGACAAAAAAAATGCCATTACGGGTAGTTTCCAAAAATGCACAAATGGAGAAAAACAAAAGAAGCCATAAGAACCCTATGAATTATTCCATGTGACTAATTATATTAAGATCATAAGGATTTATGTTTTGTTACATACGTTCCTAATATGTCTACCAAATATCTCTATGATGCATAGTGCTTGCAATTGACAATCTTTGAAAAGTTGTGGCAAAGAGTAGCAAGAAAAGGGAAAGAGTCTCCCAAAGAAAATAGTAACCATGAATGATAATCAGAACCCCTATGAACATGATGAGTATGTATTAAGAGAAAATATGGAAGAGGAAAATGTTAGGACATAATCAGATGGGAGGAGAGAGCATATCACTTCCCAAATATTGGTTGAAGCAATGGGAAGCTTCAATGAGAGGTTGATCAAGGCTCAAGAAGATAAGGACTAGATTAATGTTTCTATCCTTCAAATCCTCACCGATATTCATTAGAGAGCTCATCTAGGATCTAATCCAATTAATATTGGTCAAGAAAAAAGAAGTGTAGAGAGTCGCTTTAGAAGTCACACCAGGAAGAGGACTCCAGAGTCCAAGTCCAAGAAATTGTTTTTTGAGAAGGGAACGTAATATATCTTTGCCAACATCTTCCTTTAGTCGGTCATCATCCCAAAGAATTCTTTTAGAAAAATTGAAAGAAGAATGAAATTTAAAAGGATTCCACAAGGATAATTTAGAAAGGCAAGGCCTCCCACATTCGATTGAGAAAGTAAGACAAGTCAAGAGGTGAAAGCATGGCTTCTTGGAATGAAGAAATGTTTTAGGATTCATGATTACTCAAGAAATGAAAATGTCAGAATTGTTATTTACAATATAAATGGTTGAGCTTCAATTTGATGGGAGCACCTCATGCAAGTAAAAGGAATCAAGGAAAGAAGGATCAAGTGGAAGTGATTTAAAATTATTTAAAGGAAAAATCTTCATCTTCTAGGTATTATGATAACAAGAGGAAGGAGTTCAATGAACTAAAATTGGGACAGAAGTATATGGAAAAACATGTTCAAATTTTTTTGAAATTGTTGAGGTATGTGGATTATATCAAAGATGAAATGATAAAAATTCAAATCTTCCTTGGAAGTCTGCCTCAAAATTTCAGAAATAGGATTGAGTTTGTTAATCCACCAACTCTTGATCAAGCCATTAAAATGACAATGCATTATTATGAGCATAGCAAAGGAAAATCATATGTTCACCCAACATGGAAAGGAAATCCAAAAGGAAGATTTGACCCAAGGAGAAGTGGATTCAAGCCACCATTTAAAAATCAACCATGAAGTTTCCAACAAGGTTAGCAAGCACGAAGTGGAACTAAGCCAACAATAACAATAGAGAAAGGGCCAAAAGGACCACTTTAGTGTTGGAGATGTGGAGAGAACCACATGCTTAAATATTGTACGTATAAGAGAGAGAACCCTCGAGGATTGCATAACTTGAAAGAAGCAATTACAGTGGAGGATATGACAAGAGCAACTCCCCAAATTTATCCAACATTGGATAACCATCAAGCAGACCATCAATCAACAATTTTGGTTGAACAATCATTTAATCATAGTTATGTTTCTCCAAAAGTGGCTGAAAGTTGTTTTCTTGGAAAAAGGAAACATAATAAGTCATGGTTAGTTCAATTGGCCACGTGAACAAAAAGGAAAGTGAGTGAAGTGGTGATGGAATGCCCCATATAGTTGAATGGACTTCTCACAAAAGTAAATTTAAATGTCCTACCATTAGGATCCTATGATGTTCTTATTTGCATGGATTGGTTGCAAAAGCCTAGAGCCAAGGTAGATTGTTATGGAAAAGTTCTTGAATGCATCAATAAAGAAGGAGGGCCGAGATGGGTAAGAGGAATTCCTAAGCAAGTTTCAGTAAGGCAAGTTTCATCCTTACATTTAACAAAGTTTTACAAGAAAGGTTGTCAATTATATGCAGCCCGTGTATCGAATTCTTTAGAGGATAAAGGCCCAAAGACAAAACATTATCAGTAGCTACAAGGGTTCAAAGATGTGTTTCTAGATGAAATGTTGGGACTTCCATCAAAAAAGGACGTTGATTTTACAATTGATCTTGTTTAGGGGCAACGCTAGTTTCCAAAGCTCCGTATAGAATGAGCACGCTGGAATTGGTAGAATTAAAGATGTAGCTACGAAAATTATTGGATAAGAAGTATATAAGACCAAGTGTGTCTCCTTAGGGAGCACCGATGTTATTTGTCAAGAAGAAATAAGGAATTCTAAGTCTGTGTATTGATTATAGGAAGTGTACTCATTGCACAAAAATAATGATATGTTTGATCAAATGAAGGAAGACGGCTTGTTTTCAAAAATTGACTTGAGGTCCATTTATCATCAAGTAAGGATAAAGGAAGAAGACATTCACAAGAAAGCTTTCCAAGCAAGGTATGGCGATCACGGTGGTGCCTTTTGGACTTACCAATCAATCCGCCATATTCATGTGCCTAATGAAGAGGGTTTTTAGAAAGTATTTGGATAGGTTCATGTTGGTGTTCTTGAATGAAATTATTATTTATTCAAAGAATGAAGAAGAGCATGAGGAACATTTAAAAATGGTGTTGCAAATCTTAGAGAACACCAATTGTATGCAAAGTTGAGCAAGTGTGAATTTGATCAAAGAAGAGTACAACATTTGGATCATGTTATTTCAGAGGAAGGAATTTCAGTGAATCCGGAAAATATTGAAGCCATAATGGAATGGATTGTTCCAAAGAATGTTACAGATGTTAGATATTTTATGGGTCTTGCAAGATACTATATGTCACGTCCCTACCCCTCATCTCAACGATGGAGAGGACGCGACCAACACCCTGTTGCTGTCACATTGGGCAATCTAGCCCCACGATCATAAACATAAAATAAAATGCATTAATATAAAAACATACGCAGATGCATAATGCAATCTATAGCGGAAGCAAACACATTAATTTCGTTCATGCATTCATCATGTTCATAAATCATTAAACAAATAGTTTGCAGAGATTAAGCACAAGAATACTTATATGGAAAATAAGTTGGTCCGCAACTAGCTACGTCGCAGCAATGTTCCACCCAACCATAGGCCAGTTTGGTCATCAATATCTCAGCATCACTGCCACCCCTGAGCTAGGCATGATTCCACAAGGCAATAGGAAAATAACAGGCTCACACATAGCCCAAAACGAAAACATCCATAGTCAAGCAAACACACCGTTGGGTTTCATAGACTGTCCAGCTAAGCCAATAAGAAATTAGGTTTTACAGGATGCTAAGGCAACTGACCAACAACACATGGGTTCCTTGGACTTATCCAGCCAAGCCACACTTGCATCAAACACACAATCAACCCATTTAATCAAACTGAGTCATACACAACTGTTATATGTGAACAAAACGTTCTTGGGAACCAAAACGGAAATGGCAATTGGGGCAACAACCCTGCATGAAGAAATATGTTTTCAGGAAATGTTCTTGGGCTTCACAGCGGTAAAAACGGCCTCCTCAAACCCTCATACTATGGATCTATTCTCCCATCCGCTGGGCATTGCCAAAAATGGAATTTGCAATCACAACCGGCACAATAAAAATGGGGAAAACATCCCTTTGACAACAAGTCGATTTTCCAGAGTCGTTTATGGCCCTAATGTGGCCAAAACAAACTCAACAACACCCAAAATTGATGGGTCTCTTCTCCCACTCACTGGAAACCCAAAAATGAGTTTCCCATCTTAGAGAAAATAGGAGAAATAGATAATGTGGAGGAGAACTCCCAACTTTCTCACATGTGCAAAAACGACCTCCTCAAACCCCAAAATCATGGCCCGTTCCTTCCCATTCACCCCAGCAACACCCAAAACGCATTCTGAGTGTGGAGAAGGGAAGGAAACGACAACTAAACCGTGGAGGAGAAAGCTCAATCTCTTCCTCCTGCGTGAGGGAGCCCAAAACTCTATGAGGATGGGTGAGAAATGAAAGTCATGGGTGCCTAATGGCTTGGGCATGCCTTCCCAAGCTTTTACTTGCCACATAAGTAAAAAACACACTTTCAAAAAATGGGTGACCTCCCAAATTCGAATTTGACCTCCATGCCTTTCCCATCCCAAGGAGATAAATTCTTCAACCACTTTTAGATGACTGGGCACAAAAAGACAAAAAGGGTAGTTGACAACTTTATGGGTTTTACCTTAGACATTTGGATTTTCCCCATAGGCTCAAGGTTTGAATAATTCCCCCTCCCTATTCCTTGTGAAATCATGCCCCCATCTCTTTAACGTTGCTGTGCATAGCTCATTGTGGTATTTTTATTAATTTGCATTTTACATGATGTCTCAAAACACATTGTTCCTCGCTAGCACATAAACCATCGGCATCGATTTTAATTGCGAAAACATAAAACACTAAACCCATGGTGGGGCCTTTTCCTTGAGCTCCACACCATGATTTAATACAATATTTACATCATATGCAATTTAATACCATGGGGTCAAAACCAGGGTGTTACACTATAGAAGGTTCAGTAAAGGATTCAACAAGATTATGCATGTGATTGCATCGTTGCAAAGGAAGACTGTAAATTTTGTATGCTCTAAGAAATGTGAAGAAAGTTTTTAGTAATTGAAGAAGTTATTTACTAGTGCTCACATTTTGAAGATTGCATATCCAAACAAATCTGTTGTAGTGTGCACATATGTTTGCATTGAAGGATTAGGTGGACTGCTTGTGCAAGAAGGCTTTATGAGTTGCTATTAGTCAAGAAAATTAAAAGAGTATGAAAATAATTATGCAACTCATGATTTATAATTAACATGCATAGTACATGCTCTCATGATGTGGAGACATTCTTTGTTGGGAAGAAGATTCGAGCTTAGGACAGAACACGTGAGCTTAAATTATTTGTTTGATTGTTCAAGCTTAAATGCCAGGCAAGCTAGATGGATGGAATTTCTATGTGAATTTTATTTTGAAATCAAACCTACAAAATGAAAAGAGAATAAGTTTGTAGATTCCCTTAGCAAAAAAAATCATGTAGAAACCTTAAGTGTTTGCAAATCAGATTTGAGAGCAAGAGTTCTTGAAGTCCAAAATGGCAATGAAATGCACCTTCAAGTTAAAGAGAGATTGCAGTAGGGAAAAGTAGATGAAAACTGTGAAGGATACCAGCTCGGAGAATACAATCTTCTTATTTATAAGGAAGATTGTACATTATGAATTGTGCAGATTTGAATAAGGTAGTAACCGATGAAATTCATCAAAGGCCATACTCTAGACATCCAAGATATCAAAAGACAATAACAACAACAAAAATCAATACTTTTGGCACGGAATGAAGAAGGATGTAGTAGAATACATTGCTTGGTGTCATAAGTTCCAACAAGCTAAGGCAGAGCATCAACATCTAGCATGACTGTTGCAGCCTTTTCCTATTCTAAAATGGAAGTGGGAAGTAATTTATATGGATTTTATAATAGTTTTTCTAATGGCAGTGAACAAGCACGATTCAATTATGGTTGTGGTGGACAAGCTATCAAAGTCAGCTCATTTTATTCTAGTTAAGTCCACTCATAAAACAAGTGACATAGTAAATATCTTCATGAAGGAAATATTCATATTGCAGGGATTACCCAAAGCAATAGTTTTCGATCGAGATGCCAAGTTCACATCCAATTTTTGGAAAGGATTATTTCATGAATTGGGAACTCATATGAACTTTAGTACAATGTATCATCCTCAGACAGATGGTCAAAATGAGAGGGTGAATCAAGTTCTTGAGGATATGTTGAGAATGAGAGTGATGGATAAGCAATCCAAGTAGGAGGATTACCTGCATTTGATAGAATTTGCATACAACAATGGGAAACAAGCATCATTAGAGATGATCCCAGTTGAGACATTGTATGGAAATGGATGCAAAAATCCAATGAATTGGGATAGTGCAGTGAATAGGGTAGTGGTGGAAATGGAACAATAAATTGTTAATATTAGGCATAATTTAAATACAGTCGAGGACAGGCAGAACGTTATGCAGATTTGAAAAGAGTGCACAAGGAATTTAAAATTAGGGATCATGTTTATTTACGAGTAAATCCAAGGAAAAGTTCCCTAATGTTGGGAAGTTGTGCCAAGTTGGCACCAAGATATGGTGGGCCATTTGAAGTCCTTGATAGGATAGGGCCAGTTTCATATAGGGTTGGATTGCTTGATAACATGAGAGCTCATAATGTTTTTCATGTTTCTTTGCTTAAGAAGTATGTACATGATTCTAATCACAGAATTGATTGGAATGTGATACAGGTGGAACTCGAGGGAGAGTTATAAGTAGATCATATGTGAATCCTCGACAAGAAGGTAACATTGCTCTGAAACTGATCCATCGAAGAGGTAAAGGTGCAATGGAAGCAACTTGGTTGCGATGAGGCTAAATGGGAGTTGGAGGATGCCATAAAAGAGGCATACCCATTTTTTTTAGTTTTGAGAACACCAAGGATGGTGTTGTTATAAGGAGGGGAATGTAATATCCCCATTTTGACCCTTAGAATGTATTGGATTTATATGTAAACATTGTGTATATGTGATGTATGATTCCTAGCATGGATATCAAGGCCACTTCCCAACTAATGAATGTTGGGATTTTAAAAAGCAAGTATTTTATAATTTGTGAGCCATGTCCTAGCAAGCCATGGGAAATTGTAAAAGAATGTAAATATTTAGAATGTAGATAGACTTCAAAGAGTTGGCTATGGGAGTAACTAAAATGAGACGGATATATGTATCCACTAGGGAGAGGTGAGGGGTTGTGGGATTGAGTCCATTGTTTCCAAGTGTCATCTCGAGAACCCATCTTGACTTCCCTTGTTGATATTTAATTATGTTGTAAGAAGGTAGCTGATAAATCAACTCATGATATAATGGAGAATGGGAAAAATCATAAATTCTTATGGTTGAGTATGGGCTCAATTTACTTTACCAAGAAGTCAATTTCCATCATGAGAATTCATTTTCCATCATCCCCATTCCAATTTGGAACAACAGGACATCAATTCTAAGTTTGTTGTGTATTCTCAATAGTGAAAATTACAGAAATCACAACCATGAAAGAAGCCATGTTTTATACTGTAAAATACACCCAAAATTTGATGTGAGTAGTGAAATCCAATGGGGAATCCATAGACATAAACCCTATTGATATTTGGGCAGCATCGAGAGCCATTCTCTAGGAGATTGGCATCATCCTGGGGTTGAGGACCTAGTCAAGGATTATGATGTTGATGTTCTTGTTCTCCTCCTAAAGAAGACTAGATCAACATAAATAATCCTTTCTTATGAATATTCTAGAAGACAAGTTGACCATTGAATAGAGTAGAGGACCCAATGTAAAGTACTTAATCGTCGAGTCACAAGGAATCAAGCCAAAAGTTCTTGAAAGTTCTAGGACACGTGTGGACCATAAAGACCAAGAGGGGCTAGATGTGTTGTCTAAGCCTTCATGAGAAATTAGAAGAAGATCTTTTATTGCTACTTCTAATAAAATCAAAGAATAGTCTTCTTGATGATGATGTACTTTAAGTTGGCACGTGTGGACCATAGAGACCAAGAGAAGGGTCTTAGATGACTTGTTTAAGGAGTTATGGTCATGGATCCCTAGTGAAGGATTGAGAGCACACTAGTGAAGGACTAAGAACCCACTAGTGTAATACCAAAAGATTAAAAGACCACAAAAAGATCAAAAAGATTAAAAGACCACAACAGGTCAAAATATCAAAAATATTAAAGGCCCAAAAGATTAAAATACCCTAAGAGTGGTTTCCTTAACTTATGGATTTATCTTTCTCAATGATGGATGATAAAAAGAGAAGCATTCTCATTTGAGCAATACACTTCACATGATGTCCATCATTGATTCAAGAAGACTTTTTTGGTGGTTTATGTTGATCTTTCTCTCTCCCCTCATCATCGAAGGACTAGATCATCTATTGAAGGAAACCACAAGGGTATTGAAGGATTGGTTCATTTATTGGAGACATTCAGTAGATCTGCTAAGGTCTATCTCTAGCCCATGACAACCCTAAAGGGCTTGCTTATTCAAGGACAAGATCTGCTATGGCTTACTCTATCCCACCCCATCCCTAATTAGGGGATTTATATGCACCTATTAGCCTTGCTAGGGATTATACCATACCGTTGTAGCAGCCAACAACCCCACAAGGGCTTAAAGACATTCACTGAGCTCTGCTATGGATTCAAATAGTCAACGACAACTTCCCTTCAGTCAACAACACATTCAATAATCAATGGCATACTTTGTTTGGTAAATAAATCTCAATTTTGGTCAAATAACAATTGATGACATAAGTCAGGGTTTGACAGGTTAATGGAAGCAATATTCTTGTTCATGGTTGATATTATCATCAACAAGAATCATCTTATTTGTCAGTCTTCTCTTGTTGAATCCACCATGAACTACCATTGATCAATGGAAATATTTGTGGATAAGATCAAGACCTATTAGGACTATTGAGATCACTGCGTTTGTTCTTCATCTACAATAAATGTTATCACATCGAATTAAATAGGGGGATGGTACAAAATTAAAAGAAGAAAAGAAGAGATAAGGGCTTACATCAACATCTAGATGGGATTACATCACCATTTACGATAAAGATAAGTAGTTGGTCTCTCTGTTTACTTACCTCATCTGAGAAGGGTTTGATGATTCATGGTCACTAAATGTATACTTATTCTTCTATTATGAATCTATCATAAGAAAGGTTGCTGGGTTTTTTCGCTATGAAGGAGAGAGGGTTTTTGCCAAGGTAAATCATGGTGTCTACTGTGCATGTTTATTTTGATGTGATATGTTTTATTTTCTCTGTTCTGTTTAGTTTACTGTTGAAATTGATTAGTGTCATACTGCTCATATGTGATTTAATATGGTTGATACTTTCATGTGTAATTATGTAAAAGAAATTTTTTAAATTGCATTCATAATTATAAGTTTATGAAAGTAGATAAAAATTCAACATGGTATCAGAGATTGGTACTTATGTTTTTCCTCAACCAATGCAGAGAAAGATCCTCGAGCAATATACAAGCGGTGCTCCAATAACTTAGCTCATTTCTAGCCAACATTAAATGAAGAGCTACCCTTGCCAAGATTGATGAAGGATTTCTCCATGCAATCCTTTGATGAGCCAAGTTTGAGTTCAAGTGATGAAGTCTATGATTATGAATGTTGCAATAACAACAACAAACATGGAATACTCTATTGTCAAAGACATTAATAAACCACTGCCTAAGTTTAAAATTGATGAGGCTAGGACTGATAACTAGAGATGGTCATATCACACTGGGTTAGATTTAACTATTGATGGCACCCAAAAGTTGAAATCATTGGAGAGGGAGCTTCTTGTCACAATTGTTGATGAAGAATCAGTTCCATCAACTTCTAGTGGCAAAGATTAGAATGAGTCCACTTTAGTTTTAGTATAAATTAATGTTAATGCTTATAGCAATAGATTGAATGGTTCCTGCATTTATGTTTGGTATGTAATTTATAGGTTAAACATGTGCAATCCAAGGGTTATTTGTCAGATTGAAGGGGAAAGGCATGCCAACTCCTTGTTGTAGTTCAGAGGATTAAACTCCTCCACATGTAATACAATGGAAAGTTGTTCCTCATAGCATGTTTTTTTTAGTTCATTTACAAGATGTGGGTTTCTGGAGGAGTGGTCTATTTATATAAAAACTTTGATGCAATTCAACAATTCATTGATTCAAGAAGATAGTATGAATTGCCAGACAGAGCATCCAATTAGAAATGAGAATTCTATACTTAAGCTTATCAAGGAAAGTTCTTGGATAGTGTACCAATCGATGGATGTTGATCATTGGATCCTATAATGCACAACGATTTGTTATGAATACCTATCTGAGGAGGCATGATCTAAGTCTTACAGTGGAGATGCTTTCCTCTCTCCAAATCAAGGGAGAAGAAGCTATGGCTTATCTAGTTTAATTTATGTTAACCAGAGTGTGCTTCAACTTGCTGAGTCATGCACTTTTAAATCTTAGCACTCTTACATAAAGAGTTTCAAAACTATGGGATTCATCACTACAGGTGATCAGTGAGTAGGGCTTGAGCTAGCTTTCCTTATAATAATAATCTAAAAATTTTGTTCACATTCAGTTCAACCTTGAGGACAAGGTTGATTGATTCCCTTTTGGATGTTCAAGTCCTTGTATGACTTGGGGCTCAGACATAGAGTTCAATTTTTGCTTTGGTAAACGACTTTGTGAGCCTTGTGAAATGAGATGTGCTTACTTGTAGAATTCTTCTCATTGTGAAGAAGTTGACATTCAGGTTGACATGAGCATTAAAGAAAGCATGATGAAACTTGTTAAATTCATATTCATGGTTAGAATATGATGAGATCTATTATGGATAGTGACAATGTTTAGTTTGTGTGGTTCTTGGTACCACATGAAAGTTGATGTTACTTCTCCCACTTGACAATGAGTTTCAGGAGTCTAGGACTCAGAAGGAGAACTGAACAAAGTTTCAGATCTGAACATATGATAGTACCTATTGATTTTGTTCAATGATTCTTGATTGAGCACAAGGATCAAGAGGGATTGGACAGTCCTTTACCTCCCTCACCTTCCAGAGAGATGGGCATCCCTGTGTGACGTAGAGAGACTTTAGTGTATAGAAATTCTACTCTTCATATGATAGAGTCGGGTTGGGATAGTCAGGATATTGTTATGATGTGTTGATAACCTTCAAAAGGATCGAGATCTCACATGGAGAATGACGATAAGGAGTAGGAATATCTGAAGGGTGTAGTTCATTACTTCAGATACTCACTCTTCCGACAAATAGAGGAAGTCGGTAAAGATCTTTGAGTAAATGGTTGTAATGTTGTTGTAATATTTAGCCAATGGACTTTTAGGGAAAGTCTGAGACCTCATACGCTCTTCAGTTATGTAGTTTGCATGAGACACATCATTGTGATCGAGTTCTAGTTAACTCGTATAATTTGATCAACATATTGAGGAGGATGTTATGTGAGGTTTGAGGAGAAGTATATGAGACTTCTACATAGCCTTATGACATTGATCATACTCTTTCATAGAGGGAGTGGACTATGAGGAGTCATATGTCCCCGCTACACTTTGGATGTACAATTATGAGTTGTGATTACATTTGCTGGATGTATGGACCATCTTCCTCAGTGGTTTGGTTTAGTGTCTAGAGTATTGTAATACTCTAGTTATAGATTGCCGAGACAGTTTGTTGTGTGGCGTCAAAGGGAACCTAGAGATTAATTCAATGAAAAAATAATAGCATGAGGCTCTTATCATTGGTTTTGAGTATTTTGCATACTCCTAAAGTATGGTATTTGAAGATACCCAATGAATTCTACAAGAAGTATTGCAAATGAGATAATTCATTTATCTTGGAAGAAATAAGAGGGAGTCAATCTCTAGTTAGAGGATGGAGGACCATTTCCCATTGGATCACTTGCAACACCTCACTTGTAAGCCATTATCCGGGAGAATGGAGGCAGGAAGATTATTTCAGCCTTGGAATGAGGCACCTTGTCAATTACTAGGAATTAGATTCCAGTATGGGACTAAAGATCATCATATGACCAAGAGCCATTCTTTAAGAGAATGGAGGCACCTGGTCAGTTACTAGGAATTTGATTCTAGGATATGGATAAGAGCCATTCTATGAGAGAATGGAGGCACTTGGTTAGTCACCAGGAATTTGGTTCTAGTTTGGGACTGAAGCTCAGCATGTGGTTGAGAGCCATTCGCTGGGAGAATGGAGGCACCTGGTTAGTTACCAAGAATTTGATTCCAGTATGGGATTGAAACTCCACCTGGGTTTAAGAGCCATTCTATGGGAGAGTGGAGACACTTAGACAATTACCAAGTTGATTGACTTTGATCAACTTGATGCAATATTAGAACTGATACACTTGGTTGGTTACCAAGACATTCACATATGTCAACTTCATCCTGGCGCTAAAGAACCTGGTAAGGGACCGGGACCAAGACCTAGTTAGGAACAAGGACGTTGATGTAGATCGACGTGAGAAGTCTTGGAATGGGTATATGAATGATGTATGGCATACTCCTCTCCTTGGTCATTTGAGATGGTTGAGATATGGGATCTCCTCAAAGGACTGGCCACCCCTTAATGGAGTAATTAGAAAATGACATCTTCGATTACCATTCTCTGGGAGAATGAATGTAGCCTAGAGCTAACGTATCTGGTCCATTACCAGGACATTGATAACACATGAGATGCATCGATGTGTGTGTGGTGACTCGAGCTACTTCTTTGATCTGGCTTGGAGCTTGGTTGACAGAGAATGCATCTCTCACTGAGAGGGAGTGTCGATTTCTGGGTAGCATTGACAACCATTCTCTAAGAGATTGGCATCAGCTTGGGGCTGAGGACCTAGTAAGGGACTAAGATGTTGATGTTCTTGTTCTCCCTACATCAACATAAATAAACCTTTCTTATGAAGTTTATAAAAGACAAGTTGACCATTGAATAGGGTAGAGGACCCAATGTAAAGTACTTAATAGTTGAGGCACGAGGACTCAAGCCAGAAGCTCTTGAAAGTTATAGGACACATGTGTACCATGAATACCAAGAGGGGATAGACGTGTTATCTAATCCATCATGAGAAATTAGAAGAGGAACTTTTATTATTGCTTTTAAGAAAACCAAAGAATAATATTCTTTACGATGATGTACTTTGAGTTGGCACGTGTGGACCATAGAGACGAAGAGAAGGGTCTTAGGTGAGTTGTTCGAGGAGCTATGATTATGGAACCTGTAACAAGAGAACAAGAAGAAATAATCTGATATGATATTAATTAATAATTTGTTTGAAAATATATATGAATAATTTACAAGATTTTTCTGAATATATAAGTCTTTATCGGGTTTGTATGGGGACTCTTCATTAAGTCACAACTATTGACTTTAATATTATTACACTTAATAATTATGTTTATATTATGTATTTATATATAACATTGCCCCCTTCCTTTAAGATGCTTTGTCCTCAAAGCAAGGTAATGACGGATATTGCCGATGGAACTTCTCAGTTTCCCATGAAGCATGTTCTATTGGGCAATTTTTCCACTTAATAAGGTATTATTTGATTATTTGAGAACGTAGTCTTATTTCTCTGATCTCAATGCCAGCCTTTGGTTCTAAAACAAGTTTCCCTTCTTCATCCAAGGTAGGGAGTGTTGTCTAAGCAGATTGATGTTGACCTAACTATTTTTTGAGACTAGAAACATGAAAAACATTGTGAATTCGACTCTTGTCTGGTAACTTAAATTCATATGCTATTGAGTTAATCTTTCAGATAATTTGGTATGACCCAAAAAAATTGGGAGATAATTTATTCTTTCTTTTTTACCTAAGCGACAATTGTTTGTATAATTGAAGTCTTACAACAACCCAATCTGCAACTTAAAACTCTCTTTCGGTTCTATGTTGATCTACTTGTTGTTTCATACGATTCTGTGTGACAATTAAATTATCCTCGAGTACTTGCATTACTTTCTGATTTTCTTCAAGTTGACTTTTTACTGTAGGCACTTTTGCATCTCCTTGAATGAGTTCCTTCCATATGGGAAGTGCATAACCATACAATGCTTGAAAAGGTGTCATTTTGGCTAACGTATGATAAGTGGATTTATACCACCATTCTGCAAGATGTAACCATTGTAATCATCCGCTCTGCTTGTAACTGACGAAACTACGAAGATAGGCTTCCACACATCTGATAACAACTTCCATCTGTCCATTTGTTTGGGGATGATAGGCTAAGCTCATGTTAAGAATAATCCCAATTTGTTTGCATAACTCCTTCCAATGATTGCTTGTGAATTTCGCATCTCTGTCACTAACGATGATTTTAGGGAATCTGTGTAATTTATAAATAATATTACAGAATACTTCAACCATTTGTTTAGCGAAGTCAGTTTTCTTAATACCCATAAAATTTGGATATTTCGATAATCGGTCCACTACCATGAAGATTTTGTCCTTGCCTTCGGATACAGGTAACCCTTCGTTGAAATCCATGGAGATTTCCTTCCACTTATGGTTTAGAATGTGAAGCGGATGGAGTAGCCCTAGAGTCACGACATTTTCACTTTCATTTCTTTGACAAATGTCACACTCAACTATGCACTTTTGAATATCTTTATACATCCTTTTCTAGTAAAAGGATTGCCTGGAATTGTAGTAAGTTTTGAAAAAGCCTACATGTCCGGCAGCTAGGGATTCATGAGATTCTTTCAACACCTGGTTTTAAACCTAGATGTAGGGCTTAATTAGATTCTTCCTTTATACCAAAGGATGTCATTTCTCCATTCGAATTTTGGACCTTAATTAGAATCATTAATTAGGGCGCAGGTGTATGTATCATTGGCATATTCTCCTCAAATTTCGTCCAACCAATCTGGAACTTCGACCAATATTACATAAGCCTTGACTTCTTCATATTTTTGGGAAAGGGCATCAGTGACTACAGTGTCCTTCCCTCGCTTATGTTGAATCTCCATGTGAAATGTAGTAATTTTTTCTATCCATTTCTGTTGTTCAATTGACAATTTGTTGTTGTAGGAGATATTGAAAACTATTGTGGTCTGTTCTTATCAAGATTTTGCTCCCTAGAAGGTATTGTCGCCATTTCGTTAGAGCATGTATAATGGCAAGCATTTTCTTATCATACATGGATTTCAACCTTTCTCTCTTATTGAGCTTCTGACTTTCAAAAGTTATTGGATGACCTTCTTGCCTCAAGACTGCTCCTATCCTGAATCCTAAAGCATCACACTCAACTACAAAGGGTTTTGTGAAATCCGGGGTTGATAATACTAGTGTTGATGGCATAGTGTTTTTTAATGCTTCAAAACATTTTTCTACCTCATCATTCCATCGAAATGAATTTTTCTTCGGTAAGTCTATTAGAGGAACCATTTATGGGCGTAATTATTCACATATCTCCTATAGTACCTTGTTAATCCTAGAAACCCTCGTAATTTCAAAATCTTATCTAGTTTGGGCCACTCAGTGATTGCCTTGATATTACTGGGATCAACTTTGACTCCTTCCTTTGATATTATATGGCCAAGATAGTCCACTTCTTCTTTTCCAAAAGTGCATTTTGACAATTTTGCAAAAAATTGATGTTCTTCCAAGATGGTTAGTACTTGATCTAAGTGTCGGACATGGTATCTCCACGTTTGTTATGTATGAGGATATCATAAAAAATACTAATACGAACTTTCGTAAATATGCCTGGAACAATTGGTTCATTGCGGCTTGGAAGGTGGCTGGAGTGTTAGTTAACCCGAAGGGCATTACTTTGAACTCATAATGGCCCTCATGAGTATGAAAAGCAGTTTTGGTTAGGTCTTCTAATCTAACCCTGATTTGGTAATATACTAATCTAAAGTCTAATTTTGAGAAGTACTTAGCTCCATAAAGTTAATCCATCATCTCAACGATGAATGGGATTGGGAAATTATTCTTAATTGTTACCTTGTTGAGTCCTCTGTAATCTATGCATATCCTGAAAGATCCATCCTTCTTTCGAACTAGTACTACTAGAGCTGCATAAGGATTTATGCTCTTTGAAATGGCACCACATTTTAACAACTCTTGGGATATCTGTATGGTTTGATCTTGATAGGTTTTTCCCCTAGTTCTATTTAAATCAAGTGCTCAGTTTTCTTGTTTGGTGGGAGCTCCATCAAAAGCTCTCGGAACACCTTGTGGTGTTTTTCGATTAGCTCTCGTATCTCCGATGGTTTGCAGTCATCTCCTTCACATGTTAGCAACTCCATCTCTTGACATTTAATTATGTAAGCATGTGCTCCTTTTCGAATTAGCCTTTCCACCTCATGTGATGTAACAAATTGAGTTTGGGGTGGTTGGAAACCGTATAATTTGTACTCTTTCCTTACCGAATTGAACTGATTGAAGTGCTCTTGATGGTTAGTGGAGTAAACACCCAATGTTTGCAACCATTGGATTCCCAACACAATGTCTACTCCTCCAAGAGCTACTATAAAGAAGTCGGATTCTAGGTTATACTCTTGCATTTGTAATTTAACCTTGTGACATTTTCCGACGTTTTCAATCTCCTTGTCATCTACTACCATAACCTTCATGTTAGGCATTGGAAAAATGATTAAGTTGAATATTTTGGCAAGATTAACATTAATAAAGTTATTTGTACTGCTGGTATTTATGAGAATCGAAACTTTGTTGTTTTTTATATGTCCTTTTAGCTTCAGTGTTTGTGGTTGGGCTATCCGTGTAATGGCGTATAATGAGATCTTTGGTGAATCATCTTCTAGTTTTGAGTAACAGTCATGTTGTGTTCTTGTATCCTCCTCACTTGACTCTTCACTTTCTGAGACTTTTTCTTCTTCTTCAGCTTCACAAGCATACAGTTTTTGGGGGTTTCCCTTTTGCAAACATCTATGCTTAGGATCCCATTTTTCTCCACAATATTTGTACTTTCCTCCCTCACCCTCTAGGCTTTTAAACTAGGTTTTTTTCCTTATCTTATATGCGACGACATATATCTTGAAGTCCCTATATTTTCTTACAGGGGAGGGTTCCTCTTGAAATAGTTTTTGTGGAAGCTACTTTGAGTCGATCGTTTAAACTTATTCTCATTGATCTTGGCCTTATGTATTGCCTTCTCCATGGTAGAAGTGTTATGTAATTATAACTCATCCCGAATGTGTGGTCTTAGTCCATGTATGTATGTTTGTAGGCGTTGGTCATCAATTAGTTCTGGAAGTCGAGTTGCCAAAGCTTCCCATTCACATGTGTACGCATCTACACTGCCTTTCTGCTGCAACCTGGTGATCTTGGCAAATAAGTGTTTCTCGGTTATGCCTTAAAACCTATTAAGAAGATCATTTTTAAAGTTATTCTAGTTAAAGGAACAGACACAGGTTTTCATCATCCACCACATGTACCAATTGTAGGAATTTTCCTCCAATTGCATGGCAGTGTACTTAATCTTCTCGCTATCGTAAGGTATGTTATGGATGTCAAAGTATTCCTCTACTTTATTGATCCATGCGATGCATTTTTTTTGTCACCATCAAATTTGGGTAACTCTAGCTTTACCCTTATGTAGTATCTGTGCTTGGGGAGTTGATATTCATGGAATGTTAAAGAAGGGAGCTTCATGGGGTGGCATCATGTCTTGTTGGCCTAGCGATTTAGGCGTATTTAGAGGAGGTGTATTGAAAGGGTCTAGCTGTGGGCTATGTCTAGGTGGGGGAAATGAAGTGTGCACCGGTAGTCTGGCCAAGATAGTGTTAAGAGGCTCTTGAGTCTTCTTTTGCATTGCCTTCAATGCACCGATGCCTTTCTTTATTCCCGCCTTGAGTCCTATTAATTCATTATTGTTTTTGTCGATGTCCACCTTGATTTCTTCATATCTCTTGTTGACTTTTTCATCTAATTGGTCCAATTTGGCCACTATTGGGATTTTCTCCGTGTTGAACCTTTATTTATTTTTATTGGTTGTATGAAGCCAGCCAACCACAATTCACGATTTTTGAGTTATATTATAATAA
>LPNX010386598.1:215356-270659 GCA_001517045.1 Pseudotsuga menziesii
CGGTCTGCATCTGTATTTCTTTCCTTGTAAACATGGCGACATGAAATGTAATCAAAATTTGTCCAGAGTATGTTTACCTCTTCATAAAGAGTAATGAGAGCAAGATTTCTACAATGATGTACTTTGTTCACCCAATTGATAATTATAAGTGAATATCCAAAAATTTGAAGTTTTCTGCATCCCTGTTATAGGGAAAAGTGGAGAAGGAGTTTCATAGCAATAAGTTATGCATAGTTGTTTGTGCCTGAACCAAGACCCATTTGGATTTGGAAGTGATGGTTTTGTTTCAAAAAGAGAGTGGCACCACCCCCACAAGTGTGATTTTGAGAGGCTCCATAAAAGAAAGCCCAAGGCATAGAAGGGTCTGTATGTTTCTCTGTGACTATTCTTATCGATGAAGAATCCTTTGTTTGAGGAAAGTAGGAGAGGATGTCAATCGCGTGTTTTGCTAACACACACACACACACACACACACATATGTGTGTGCGTGTGTTTCATAATAATATATTTGATCCAGGAGGATATTGGTGGCCACCCACCTATTCCTCTTGTACCCCCACCACTGTTTCTTTCAGTTTTCCAATTTACTTAATTGTAGCACAATTTACTATTTTTGGTAGTTTTCGGGGCCTAAACTTCTAGAGTCATTTTGAGGCCCTAACGACGTTTTTTTTGGCATCAAATGGTAGGGCAAATATGAGTCCATTCTAGACTCGATGTTTGTTATTTATGGATGTAGTCCTTAGACAGATCTTTCTAACGATGTATCATGCGCGTCAAACGGAGGTAGTATGCTAAAGTTACGAACCCGGGAAATTGATGTACCAAGTTACCCAACGGGCCCACATTAAGGCATTTCACCTCCTAGGGTTAGGTTTTTGGATGTGTAGGGTTTCCATTGTTTCTCAATAATATATAGGCCTTCGACCCTCATTGTAACAGAGATTTCAAAGGCATGTAGCTGCCACATCTCTTCTAAAAGATAAGCTACCAGCACTCTAGCTAGTTTATTTCCATTCTATATGTAAACAAGTTTCAGTTATTGATTAATGAAATGAATTGTTATTTTCGCTGCATATTTGTTTCCATGGTTATTTGTGTATTCTGTTGCATTCCTGCATAAATCCAGATCAGTGGTATCAAAGCGATCTGCTCTTTCTCAATCCTTCTTTGCATGTCCCCAACGAGGGCGGGGTATAAAGAGTTAGGGCTCGATCTGGTTGAACCTTTGCAAGATCAGCCTCGCAAATCCCGACGACCACCCATGGGGGACAAAAAGAAAGATGGGGAAGCAGAAGATCCTATCAAAATGTTGCTTGAGGAGGCCCTTGAAAAACAAAGGAACGCGATGATGGATAACTTCACCCAGATCCTTCAACGACTTCCCACTGGCGCATCTGCATCTAGCAGCCACTCTGGAGGTGCAACCCCTTTTAAGGTACAAGTAAACTTCGACATTCCCATATTTGATGGTCGAATAGATGCAGACGTTGTAGATAAATGGTTGAATCTATTAGAAGGATATTTCTCGGTTCATTACTTTTCTGACTGGGAAAAGATTACTTTTTCTCTACTCAAAGACGCCCCCCATGTCAAGGACTAGTGGGAAACCTACTGTGAGAGAAAGGATGAGGAGGAACCCTCTCTATTCTCAGCCGTACCCACTTGGAATTCTTTTCGAGATGCCATAAAGGGACAATATTATCCGGTGGGGAGCTATGAGGACAAGTACATCCAATGGACTACGCTGCGGCAGCAAAGAGATCAAGATGTGCATGAGCTGGCGAATCTGTTCCATATCCTGCGCACCAATTTGGGTATCAAAGATTCAAAGAAACATTTGGTGTTGAAGTATCGCAGTTGTCTTCATAGATACATTCAGGAGGAAATGGAGTTCTTTGACATCTCCTCGCCTGGTACGACTTATTGGTATGCTGCCAAAATTGAGCAAAAATTCAAACAGAAAAAGCGAGACTTTGGATCTGCAAATCAGAAGCAAGGGAAAGGTGCCCCCAAACCAAAGAACCAAGGACACAGCCAAGGCATGGTGACTCAAGAAAACTTGCCTAAGCTGCAAGCAAAGAGCAACACTGCAAAGCCAAAGAAGGAAGCGGGAAAGTGGTGCGAGTTCCATAAGAGCCCCACTCACAACACAAGTGAGTGTTGGGCTAAGCAGTCACTGGTGGTTGAGATAAAGGCTTCTGAATCAGATGCATAATCTAACACTGAATCTAAACCCAAGAAGGGGAATGACAGAGGGAAGAAGATTATCGATGCAGAGCCCAACGCCATCGTTGCCACCACGAAGATCCAAAAGGAAGAACTAGAAGATTCAGAGGAGGAGGAGCGTCTTTTCCACTCCCAGATGTGGGTAAAGGGTTCCCTGCTACAGTTCATCATCGACAGTGGGAGCCAAAAGAACCTGATTTCAGCAAAGGTTGTGAGGCCCTAAACAACATTTTTTTGGCATCGAATGGTCGAGCAAATATGAGTTTGTTCTGGACTTAATATTTACTATTTATGGATGTAGTCCTTAAACAGATCTTTCTGACGATGTATCATGCGCGTCAAACGGAGGTAGTATGCTAAAGTTACAACCCCTGGAAATTGATGTACCAAGTTACCCAACAGGCCCACATTAAGGCATTTCACCTCCTAGGGTTAGGTTTTTGGATGTGTAGGGTTTCCATTGTTTCTCAATAATATGTAGGACTTCGACCCTCATTGTAACAGAGAGTTCAGAGGCATGTAGCTGCCACATCTCTTCTCAAAGATAAGCTACCAGCACTCTAGCTAGTTTATTTCCATTCTATATGTAAACATGTTTCAGTTATTGATTAATGAAATGAATTGTTATTTTCACTGCATATTTGTTTCCATGGTTATTTGTGTATTCTGTTGCATTCCTGCATAAATCCAGATCAGTGGTATCAAAGTGATCTGCTCTTTCTCGATCCTTCTTTGCATGTCCCCAACGAGGGCGGGGTATAAAGAGTTAGGGATCGATCTGGTTGAACCTTTGCAAGATCAGCCTCGCAAATCCCGACGACCACCCATGGGGGACGAAAAGAAAGACGAGGGAGCAGAAGATCCTATCAAAATGTTGCTTGAGGAGGCCCTTGAAAAACAAAGGAACGCGATGATGGATAACTTCACCCAGATCCTTCAACGACTTCCCACTGGCGCATCTGCATCTAGCAGCCACTCTGGAGGTGCAACCCCTTTTAAGGTACAAGTAAACTTCGACATTCCCATATTTGATGGTCGAATAGATGCAGACATTGTAGATAAATGGTTGAATCTATTAGAAGGATATTTCTCGGTTCATTACTTTTCTGACTGGGAAAAGATTACTTTTTCTCTACTCAAAGACGACCCCCATGTCAAGGACTGGTGGGAAACCTACTGTGAGAGAAAGGATGAGGAGGAACCCTCTCTATTCTCAGCCATACCCACTTGGAATTCTTTTCGAGATGCCATAAAGGGACAATATTATCCGGTGGGGAGCTATGAGGACAAGTACATCCAATGGACTACACTGCGGCAGCAAAGAGATCAAGATGTGCATGAGCTGACGAATCTGTTCCATATCCTGCGCACCAAGTTGGGTATCAAAGATTCAGAGAAACATTTGGTGTTGAAGTATCGCAGTTGTCTTCATAGATACATTCAGGAGGAAATGGAGTTCTTTGACATCTCCTCGCTTGGTACGACATATTGGTATGCTGCCAAAATTGAGCAAAAATTGAAACAGAAAAAGCGAGACTTTGGATCTGCGAATCAGAAGCAAGGGAAAGGTGCCCCCAAACCGCAGAACCAAGGACACAGCCAAGGCATGGCGACTCAAGAAAACTTGCCAAAGCTGTAAGCAAAGAGCAACACTGCAAAGCCAAAGAAGGAAGCGGGAAAGTGGTGCGAGTTCCATAAGAGCCCCACTCACAACACAAGTGAGTGTCGGGCTAAGCAGTCACTAGTGGTTGATATAAAGGCTTCTGAATCAGATGCATAATCTGACACTGAATTTAAACCCGAGAAGGGGAATGACAGAGGGAAGAAGATTATCGATGCAGAGCCCAACGCCACCGTTGCCACCACGAAGATCCAAAAGGAAGAACCAGAAGATTCAGAGGAGGAGGAGCGTATTTTACACTCCCAGATGTGGGTAAAGGGTTCCCCCCTACAGTTCATCATCGACAGTGGGAGCCAAAAGAACCTGATTTCAGTAAAGGTCGTGAGGCCCTAAACAACGTTTTTTTGGCATCGAATGGTCGAGCAAATATGAGTCTGTTTCGGACTTGATGTTTGTTATTTATGGATGTAGTCCTTAAACAGATCTTTCTAATGATGTATCATGCGCGTCAAACGGAGGTAGTATGCTAAAGTTACGACCCCGGGAAATTGATGTACCAAGTTACACAACGGGCCCACATTAAGGCATTTCACCTCCTAGGGTTAGGTTTTTGGATGTGTAGGGTTTCCATTGTTTCTCAATAATATATAGGCCTTCGAACCTCATTGTAACAGAGAGTTCAGAGGCATGTAGCTGCCACATCTCTTCTCAAAGATAAGCTACTAGCACTCTAGCTAGTTTATTTCCATTCTATATGTAAACAAATTTCAGTTATTGATTAATGAAATGAATTGTTATTTTCGCTGCATATTTTTTTCCATGGTTATTTGTGTATTCTGTTGCATTCCTGCATAAATCCAGATCAGTGGTATCAAAGTGATCTGCTCTCTCTCGATCCTTCTTTGCATGTCCCCAACGAGGGCGGGGTATAAAGAGTTAGGGCTCGATCTGGTTGAACCTTTGCAAGATCAGCCTTGCAAATCCCGACGACCACCCATGGGGGACGAAAAGAAAGATGAGGGAGCAGAAGATCCTATCAAAATGTTGCTTGAGGAGGCCCTTGAAAAACAAAGGAACGCGATGATGGATAACTTCACCCAGATCCTTCAACGACTTCCCACTAGCGCGTCTGCATCTAGCAGCCACTCTGGAGGTGCAACCCCTTTTAAGGTACAAGTAAACTTCAAAATTCCCATATTTGATGGTCGAATAGATGCAGACGTTGTAGATAAATGGTTGAATCTATTAGAAGGATATTTCTTGGTTCATTACTTTTCTGACTGGGAAAAGATTACTTTTTCTCTACTCAAAGACACCCCCCATGTCAAGGACTGGTGGGAAACCTACTGTGAAAGAAAGGATGAGGAGGAACCCTCTCTATTCTCAGCCGTACCCACTTGGAATTCTTTTCGAGATGCCATAAAGGGACAATATTATCCGGTGGGGAGCTATGAGGACAAGTACATCCAATGGACTACGCTGCGGCAGCAAAGAGATCAAGATGTGCATGAGCTGACGAATCTGTTCCATATCCTGCGCACCAAGTTGGGTATCAAAGATTCAGAGAAACATTTGGTGTTGAAGTATCGCAGTTGTCTTCATAGATACATTCAGGAGGAAATGGAGTTCTTTGACATCTCCTCGCTTGGTATGACATATTGGTATGCTGCCAAAATTGAGCAAAAATTCAAACAGAAAAAGCGAGACTTTGGATCTGCGAATCAGAAGCAAGGGAAAGGTGCCCCCAAACTGCAGAACCAAGGACACAGCCAAGGCATGGCGACTCAAGAAAACTTGCCAAAGCTGCAAGCAAAGAGAAACACTGCAAAGCCAAAGAAGGAAGCGGGAAAGTGGTGCGAGTTCCATAAGAGCCCCACTCGCAACACAAGTGAGTGTCGGGCTAAGCAGTCACTGGTGGTTGAGATAAAGGCTTCTGAATCAGATGCATAATCTGACACTGAATCTAAACCCAAGAAGGGGAATGACAGAGGGAAGAAGATTATCGATGCAGAGCCCAACGCCACCGTTGCCACCATGAAGATCCAAAAGGAAGAACCAGAAGATTCAAAGGAGGAGGAGCGTCTTTTCCACTCCCAGATGTGGGTAAAGGGTTCCCCACTACAGTTCATCATCGACAGTGGGAGCCAAAAGAACCTGATTTCAGCAAAGGTCGTGACTCGGTTGGGTTTGCCGACCACAACACACCTGCAGCCGTACACCATCGGGTGGCTTCACCAAGGACGAGATCTTCGCGTCAGCTAGCAGTGTCGCCTTCCCTACAACATCAAGCCCTTCACCGATGAGGTATTATGTGATATTGCTCCTCTTGATGTTTGTGATGTATTATTAGGTCAACCATACTTATGGAAGTGACATGCTGTGTATGAGTCCCGGCCTCGCGGTGTTATTATTACGTTGGAAAATACTTTGTATAAGATACCAGAGGTAACACCCCCTACCGCTATCTCTTTGGTTACTGCAAAACAATGTAGTAAGCTCATTTCCAAAACCGGGAAGTTTGTTTTCTTGATGATCCGCCCTCAGGGAAAGAAGAAGATCGTGGCCACAACCTCCAGATAGGGCCCCTTCGCACGACAACAACAAATGGACAAGGTCGTGGAGGAGTACCGAGACATATTCACCTCACCCACCGGGGTGCCTCTCCAGTCAGGTCAAGCACCCCATCGATTTGACCCCAGGTGCGCTGCTACCCAATGGACCGATCTATCGTCGCTTTGTTCTGGAGAATGATGAAATAAAGAGGCAAATTCAGGAGCTGCTGCAGAAGGGTCACATCCGGCCAAGTTCATCACCTTGTGGGAGCCCGATCTTGTTGGTACAGAAAAAGGATGGGACTTGGAGACTCTGTATTGACTATCGGGCGCTGAACAAGATCATTGTTCGAAATAGGTACCCGATCCCACGAATTGACGACCTCCTGGACCAGCTTAAAGGGGCAAGATATTTTAGCAAGATCGACTTAAAGTCCGGGTATCACCAGGTACCGATCGAGCCGACCGATGTGTGGAAGACTACCTTCAAAGCCAAGGAGGGCCTTTTTGAATGGTTGGTCATGCCTTTTGGGCTGACGAATACTCCTGCAACCTTCATGAGACTGATGGACGACATCTTGTGGCCATTCACCAACTCATTTGTAGTAGTGTACTTGGATGACATCCTGATCTTCAGCCAGACTTGGGAAGAGCACCTCCACCACATCCGACAGGTCCTCCAAACATTGCGGCAGCACAAGTTGTGTGCCAATTTGGACAAGTGGACTTTTGGCATGACCCAGGTTCAGTATCTGGGATACATTATTGATGACTGTGTGGTACATGTGGATCCAACCAAGATCCAAGTCATTTGGTATTGGCCAGCCCCGACTACTCTAACAGAGCTTCGCAGATTTTTGGGCCTTGCTAATTTCTACCACAGGTTTGTGTTGGGATTCTCTCATATCACTTGGCCCTTGATTCAAGTCACCAAGGGAGGAGCGAAAGCAAAATTATTTTGGTCAAAAACTCAGCAGAAGGAGTTTGCAGAATTGAAACATCGCCTCTGTTGTGCCCCAGTGCTCACATTACCAGACTTGCAACAACCATTTGAGATCGAGATAGATGCCTCTGAATATGCTATTGGGGCAGTCCTTACTCAACAAGGGCATCCAATGGCATATCATAGTGAGACACTGTCAGACACAATCCGCAAATATCCCACTTATGACAAAGAGATGTATTCCATTGTACATGCTTGATGGCAATGGAAGCATTGCATTTTGGGGAAGGAAATGATCATCCACACAGACCACTGATCCCTGCAGTTCATGCAGACACAAGGGAAGTTACAGAACGATCGCCATCAGAAGTGGTCCACATATCTACAACAGTTTCATTTGAACATCAAGTACAAGAAGGGAAGCACCAATAATGTTGTAGACTGCCTCAGCCGACCACCAATAATGGCGATAACGACCGTGCTCAACTCTTGTGAGCACGAGACTTCTGATTGGCTGCTTCTCTACAAGAGCGATCCAAAATTCAGCCACACATACCAGACGCTCTTGGAGGGAAACCAAGTTCCAAAATTTCACCTCCAGGATGCACTACTGTGTCACATGGGACACCTTTGCGTTCCTTCAAGCGAGCGTGCCAAGATGATTTGGGAAGCGCACTACAGTCGGGTCGCTGGGAATTTCAGGGTCAAGAAAACAGTGGCAGTACTGCAGAAGTGTTTCTATTGGTAGAACCTTCGACAGGACGTCAGGAAGTACATCCGATCCTGCACTGCCTACGCCATTGCCAAACCATCCATCAAGAAGCAAGGCCTCTATACTCCGTTGCCTACCCTTAGTCGACCTTGGGAATCCATCTCCATGGATTACAGGTCAGGATTCCTTCTACTAAGCACGCAATGACTGTGTGTTTGTGGTCATTGACAGATTCTCAAAGATGGCCATAATGGCGGCCTACAAGAAGAATATCACAGCAGAAGCCACTGCTAAACTCTTCTTTGAACGAGTGTGGGTAGACTTTAGTATCCCACATTTTATAATCTCAGACCGGGACAACAGGTTCCTTAGTACATTTTGGTCTAGCCTATGGTCAATGCTAGACACCAAGCTCACAAAGTCCACAGCTTTCCATCCCCAGACTGATGGCCAGACAGAGGTCGTCAACAAGATGATCGTACACATTTTGTGCATGTACAACTCAAAGCATCCACGCACATAGGATGAGAGCCTCCCCTATGTACAACACAGCTATAACCGAGCCCTCCACAGCCCCTTTCAGGTGGGCTTGGGATTCCAACCACTATGTCCCATTGACGTAGCCATGCCATTTGCAGCTACTCATGCTGGTTTAGCTCATATCCAGTCTGAAGTTTCCAAGGCAAATAACTTCATTGAGCGCATTCAACACATTCACCAACAGGTTCATGACATATTGGATAGATCCAATGCTAAGTACAAGCAACGACATGATCAGCATCGGGTGCAACACAACTTCCAGGTGGGCGACAAAGTGTGGCTACATTTACAGAAGGAGCTCCTCGCTGGACCCCACCACAAGCTTCGCCCGCTCCGATATGGGCCATACACCATCACCAAGGCTGTCAGGGACAATGCCTTCGAGCTCAGTATTCAACCATTCCTTGGTCTACACCTAATGTTCAATGTGTACCGCCTTTGGCCCTACTTTCCACCTCTACTGGACACATTAGATGTGGCAGAACAACTCACACCAACAGAGTTAAACCCCGACTGCATGGAACAAGCCACAACTGATCGGATTATGGACACACAGAACAAGAACGCCTGCCAACAGAAGATCCAACTATATCGAGTTGTTAAAGCAAGCCAACTCCTTCACCAGGGAAAGTGTCTCACTGGGGACCAAGTTCAACAAAAGTTTCCTCATCTCATGGAGGAACTCAATGCAATGGGGACCATTGCTTCCTAAAGGGGGAGGAATGATCCAGGAGGATATTGGTGGCCACCCACCTATTCCTCTTGGACCCCCACCACTGTTTCTTTCAGTTTTCCAGTTTCCTTAATTGTAGCACTATTTACTATTTTTGGCAGTTTTCGGGTCCTAAACTTTCAGAGCCGTTTTGAGGACCTAAACAACGTTTTTTTGGCATCGAATGGTCGAGCAAATATGAGTCTGTTCCAAACTTGATATTTGCTATTTATGGATGTAGTCCTTAAACAGATCTTTCTAACGATGTATCATGCACGTCAAACGAAGGTAGTATGCTAAAGTTACGACCTTGGGAAATTGATGTACTAAGTTACCCAACGGGGCCCACATTAAGGTGTTTCACCTCCTAGGGTTAGGTTTTTGGATGTGTAGGGTTTCCATTGTTTCTCAATAATATATAGGCCTTCGAGCCTCATTGTAACAGAGAGTTCAGAGGCATGTAGCCACCACATCTCTTCTCAGAGATAAGCTACCAGCACTCTAGCTAGTTTATTTCCATTCTGTATGTAAACAAGTTTCAGTTATTGATTAATGAAATAAAGTGTTATTTCCGCTGCATATTTGTTTCCATGGTTATTTGTGTATTTTGTTGCGTTCCTGCATAAATCCGGATCAATATTATAAAATTTATTTTTATTTATTTATATTGTGGCCCGTGTAGTAGAACATGGGAGTGGTGACAATTCGGCGGCAACAAGCGGAGGGTGTAGGTCGCACGGGAATGGAGGGCACGCATGGATGACTGTGGAGCTGCATGGGCGTCGGGAAAAGGTGGTGCAGCTTTGGGTGTGTCTAAGAAGTGTGGGGTTGAGGTGCGCGAGAGGAGATGTAGGGAGAAAACGACAGGGAGGAAGTAGCGCAGGGGGAGGGAAGGAGGGCAAGTTTGGGAGGAAGCGGGGTTGTGATGTGGATATCAATGGGGAGCATGTGGTTTGGGGAAAGGATGTACAACAGTGTGGACGACGAGAATGTGGAGGTGGGAGCTACGTGGAGGGCACGTGAGCGAAAGGCACAATAGACACGAACAAGATGCAAATGACGACGGTTGTACGACGTACAAACGACAGTGGTGTCCAGATTCGTTGGTGCAACAGGCTTTTGCTCGCTCTAATACCACTAGAACAAGAGAACAAGAATAAATAATCTAATACGATATTAATTAATAATTTGTCTAAAAATATATATCAATAATTTACAATATTTTCCCAAATATATAAGTCTTTATCGTGTTTGTAAGGTGACCCTTCATTAAGTCACAACTATTGACTTTAATATTATTGCGCCGAGAGGCGCTCTACAACCCAGTATGGGGGAGATTTTGTAACGTGATGTAACGTTAGTAACATGTCAACAAAAAATAATAGTGATAGTGAAGATTATGGGAGAGATCTTGTAACATGATGTAATGTTAGTAACGTTTGTAACATGTGAGCAAAAATTAATAGTGATAGTGAATATTATGGGAGAGATCTTGTAACGTTTGTAACATGTTGAAAAAAAATAATAGGGATAGTAACGTTTTTAATATTGAAGTAACTAATGTAAAAAGTAGTAAATATTTTGTTGAAAAGTTGATTAGGGTTGTTGGAAGTAACTAATCAACTAGTTTGAAAAGTTGATTAGGGTTGTTGTGAATATTTAGGGTTCAATACAACTCTTCAAATAGTAGTTTCAGTCTTCACAAGCTTCAACGCGGATGACCTTACGATGACATGCAGCAATGATCATGCACAAATGCTTCACTATGGTCTTCACTTCCAAAAGTACCATAGTCTCCATTGAAATGAAGGTCCACTCCTAATGCACTCGATGCACTCAACGCCTTCACACAAATGTATTCATTAGCAAACATGTCCACATGTTCGAGTATAGTATTCATACAACACAACACCACGTAGCAATTCACACTAGCTACAATGATAACTCCGTAATTCAATTGATGGTAGACTAAATGCACAAGACAAAAAAATACTGGCTCATAGATGAACACCATTAGAGAGAGCTCACTGGCTCATAGATGAACACCATTAGAGAAAGCTCACTGTACACTATAGGCATCTCAAGTAAGGAGAAGGCAAGCTCATGGGGTGATCAACGGGGTTTGCGGACTCACTGTTTTCATAGATTAAGGTTTTCCTTATTCAATCAAATCAAATATGATATGCTAGTTCCAAAAAATATTGAAACATATATGTTAAGCTCACAAACTCAGCAATTGTTTACAAACACACTCGAAAGAGAGAGGAAAAATGATGCAAAACGTAGCACTCCAACAACACCGTAACGCACAGACTGACAAGAAATGGACAGGTAGCATGGAGATAATAATGGTGTAGGTAACATAGAGACTGAACGCTAGAATAGAATAAGGTTGCAAGGAATACATGCCTGCAAGGATTCGCAGGTCTGCCATAATTTTGCATACAAAGAAGAAACGAATCTCCAGGAATTAGTTTGAAAAGAATGTTGCACGAAAAAAAAAATCAGGACTATGCAAACATAGGGTTGAATGGTACAAGCATAGGAGCTCACTCTATAATATGGTAGCTCAACATAAGACATAGAATAATTAATATTCCAAAAATTTGGGTTTCTAGTGGTGAAACCTATGGGATATTATCAAGCAAAGAATGGCAGATTGGAGGCTCAGAGGATAAGAATGTGTTAGATACCCAGAGGACCAGAATGTGCTATGCTAGCAGTGTTAGATACCAAACTGGAAAATAACCAATTAAGCATACAAGACACAAATGATTGGGGTCAAAGGATTTAGAAGCAATAAATCCAAGTTAGACTGGGCCAACCAATGTTCCTGCACTGTAGCACTCACCATTTCTCTTTGCCCAATTTCAATGTTGTAATTCTCCACATCCGAAGCAACACCATTCTCAATCAACACTACGCCATTCTCAATCGCCATTAATGTTATAGCAGGACGAATATTAAGAATATCAATGCAAGGAGATCAAAAAATAAAACTAAGTGGCGAGGATTAACACATGGAAATGGATATTTATAGAAAGGTATTTATGTGATAATTAGTATTAGGTATAACATTAGTATATGAAGATATTTTCTTTTAATTTGTTTTAATATATTTTTTTAATCTTTATGAACATTTTTCAAATATACAAATCGTTTGGTTAACAATGTTAATTAAATTTAAATAAAAGTTATTTTTAATATATTTATTATTTTCTTAATTGTATTTAATAATGTTTTAAGTTATTTAAATTTAAATTATAGTTTTCTAAATTTATTAGGATATGAATTAAATGAAGACAGGTATAATAATGAAAAAAAATATAACAAAGCCAAATTGTATTAAGAAATTAATGATGTAATGTATTATAAAATATAACGACTAGAATTTTGGCATGTAGTAGCTTTAAGAAGAGATGTCTTTGTAATGTTTAATAATAAAATAATTATATGTCAATGTTAAATAAAAATATGTGTTTTTTGGTCTGAATTGAAGCTGATAGTTGAGTGCAATATTTAAAAGATGTTTGTACCTCCAAATATTGGATCGCTCTCGGCGCTTGATAGAGCCTAGGATTTGGATCTATGTTGGTTACACTTAATAATTACGTTTATATTATGTATTTTTATATACTTATTTATATATAACAAAACCCCAGTGAAGGACTAAGAGCGCAGTAGTGAAGGACCAAGAACCCACTAGTGTAAGACCAAAATATTAAAAGACCACAAAAGGTCAAAAGATCAAAAATATTAAAGGACCAAAAGGGTAAAGGACCCTAAGAGTAGTTTCCTTAAATAGAGAATCATTCTCATTTTAACATAACACTTCACATGATCTCCATTGTTGATCCAAGAAGACTGTTTTTGGGGTTTATGCTGATATTTCTTTCTCTCTTCGTCATTAAAGGACTGGTTCATCTTTTGAAGGTAGGCGAAGGGGTATTGAAGGACTAGTACATCTATTAGAGACAGTCGGAAGCTCTACTAGGGCCTATCTCTAGCCCATGGTAGGCCTAAAGGGCTTGCTTATTTAAGGCCGAGCTCTTCCAGGGCTTACTTTATCCCACTTGAGCCTTAACTAGGGGTTGTATCTACATACAACAACCCTGCTAGGGAATATTCCAGACCACTATAGCACCCGACAACCCCATAAGGGCTTATACACAGGCATCGAGCTCTGTTAGGGCTTCAAATAATAAATGATAACTTCCCTTCAATCAACAACATATTCAATAATCAACGACATACTATGTTTGGTCAATAACTCTCAATTTTGGTCAAACAACAGTTGATGGCAGAAATTGGTGTTTGACTAGTTAATGACAACATTCTTCTTGTTCATGGATGGTATCATCGTCAACAAACATCATCTTATTTATCGGTCTTCTCTTGTTGAAGCCACTATGAATTGCCATTGCTCAGTGGAAATCTTTGTGGATAAGATCAAGACCTATTAGGGCTATTAAGATCATTGAGTTTGTTCTTAATCTACATAAGATGTTATCTCATAATATTGAACAATGGGATGCTACAAGATTAAAAGAAGAAAAGAAGAGTGAAGGGATGGCATTAGCATCTAGAAGGGCTTACATCACCGATTATAATAAAGATAAGTACTTGGTCTCTCAATCTACTTACCCTAATTTGAGAAGGGTTTGATGATTCATGGTCACTTAATGTATACTTGTTCTTCTATTATGAATCTATCATACGAAAGGTTGTTGGTTTTTCCCTTTGAAGGAAAGAGGGGTTTCCTAGGGTAAATCATGGAGTCTATTGTGCATGTCTATTGTGATGTTATGTGTTTTGTTTTCTTTGCTTTATTTAGTTTACTGTTGAAATTGATTAACGCCACACTGCTCTTGTGTGATTTAATATGGTTGATACTTTCATGTGTAATTATGCAGAATAATATTTTAAAATTGCATTAATAATTACCAGTTTATTAAAGTAGTTAAAAATTCAACAAACCCTAGGGCAAATTTGTTAGTGTCAAAGGCCCTAAAATCCATAGGAAAACTTAGGTTCGAAAGCCTGGAAGTTGAATTTCGTGATTGAGAGTCACGTGGCCAGAATTCGAAAAAATCCAAGAGTGGATTGAATTGGGAGAGAGATTAGAGGTCAAAATTGCTTGATAAACCTAGTGAAGGTAAGAATCTTTGAAGATTTAGTAGCTTAAACCTTTCTATGTCCACCCTAAAGAGCATTGGAGGGAAGGGGAACCTAAGGGACTGTGTAGCAGAAAAGGGGACGTTCGTTGTTTTGGGTGTTATAGGTATTGAGGACCTGGATATGCTTTTGATTTTCAATTGATGGATCTTCGATTGGCACATTTACTGGTTATAGGTAAACGAGGTCAATTGCAATGTCTACAACAAACTTTGCCTTTACCTCTGCGGGATCAACTTCATCTGGAATTGGAATGCATTCTTTGATTGGATCAAGCGGGTCTTATTCATATGTGACTCGATCTGTTTATGGAATGAGCACAATATCCTTATGCATCCATTCCACATGTTGGGTGTTGCTGGCGTATTCGGTGGCTCTCTATTCATCCCCGACAAGCTGTTCTTTTCCTATTGTAAACATAGCCGAAACCCTCTTCCGGTGCTTCTGGCTATATTCCTTTAATACAATATTTGAGATGCTTGTAGCTTTATGGTTGAGCTCACTAGATTAGCATTTTCCTTCCTTGTATTCGTGCATGCTTGACAAACCCAGCTGTGTGCTGGCTGAGCATGAGTGATTGTGCCTATGGCGGTGAATGAGCATGAGTAGTTCCTCCTTAGTGGACAGATATCCCAACTCAGGAGTGGTCTCTTAACTAAAATAATATAGGCTGGATAGAGACCTATGGTTGGGTGGAACGTTGCTTTTCCATATCTAGTTGCTTGAGCAATTTAAATTAAAAGATAGAGGTGCACTATTGTCTCTAGTTATGCCAAATTTATGTATTATGAGTAACTATTTGTTTATGTCAGACTGAATGAGATGATCTAGTTTTAATTGTTAACTTTGAATGTCTGTGGATAGCATAGAAATGAATTTATTTTTGTGCATGAATTTATTGTTATGCGTGTGACAAGCATGCTGTATATGCATCTTGTGTGTGTATATAGATTTATTTCCATTGTGTTTATATTTAGGCATTTGCACGCACATTTAAATGTTTATGAATTTCATAATTTGGCCATCGGGGTAGAATTTAGCACCTTGTACATCGTTCATGTTTCCTTTGCTAGTCGGATTGATGGGAGGGGACATGACATTCATGAATTCCCAATTGAGACCGCGTTAACTTCTGCTGAGGGAGAGCCCTGCTCCTCCTCATCTTGATGAATAGAGGAGAAAGAATTCGATGATTGGGGGGACGAGGATGGGGGGGTTAGGATTTCCGTGCGAAGCATTGTTTGTTGTCAATCTCCTTCCTTTTGGCTAGGATCTTGGGTTTGGTCCTTTTTTTACCTGAGTCAAGGGCTCTTATGGGCCTGATTCTAGTTGTTTCTTTTGGGATTGGCTACAATCTTGGGCAAAGTGACCATATTCATGCCAGATTCGAAACTTGAAGGGAAACTATTCATAGTCCAGTTGTTGGATGTGGGACCAATTATCTACTGATAGTTTTAATGCTTTGGGTAAACCGACTTCTAGATCCACCTCTACATAGATTCGTGCACACAAGAATTAATCTTTTGGTTCCACACGGTCTATGATTTTTCCTAGTGAGTTTCCAATTGCTCTCATGGACTCATCATTCCAGCAATGAATAGGTAGATGAGGTAATTTAACTCATACTGGGACTGTCGAGGGAATGTCCAAGGAGAGATCAAAATAAGGAGTCCATTTATTCAAATATAACCCCCTTGGGCCCATAAAATATGGCCCATTTTTGAAATAAGATTCCGATCTGATTTTTGTTCAAATTGAAATATAAAGAAGACCTTGCTAATAGAGTAACAAGAAATCCTTGTTGAGAGAAGCGACAACCAATTCTTCTGGATCCAAGCGTTCATAGATTTTGACGAAGGCTAGAGGCCTATGAATTGACCTATTAGGGCCCTTTTTGCCATTGCAAGGGCAACCTACCTAGGAGCCACTGACGGAAGATAGACTTCAGGGATTTCATCCATGCACTTTATGAATTGTGAGCTCATTTTGTCCCTTTTTTTTCCAAGACTCTTAGCCAAATTCTTGAATTCCTCTACAACAAAGGAAGGGGGAGCCCCACTCAACTCCATGGCTCAAAAACTTGACCTAGAAGCCTTGAACCCTAGCCACATAAACTTTGAGCCCTAACTGTAGAGCATTTTTTGACACATGATGTTCGAAGGTGTTATATTAACTTTTAATTAATGTTATATATCATAATTTTTTTTTATGTTATTTGTAAAATTGCGCCATAACGTGAGATTAGAGTTTCATAATCAAAATTATCATTTTATATAATATTGACAGAATCCCAACAAAATTTGGAGGAAAAATTAAAACAAGAATCAAACATTCGCGGTTGGATGGGTGCAAACCTTTGCAAATTTGCACATGGTTTTGTGCATAATAGATTGATGAGAGGTGCTAAAGCCTGTTTGTTCCATTAGTACAAATACAAATGTTTGCTATAAATTATGTCAAACGCTAAATGATTTCTTCAAATAATAAGTTGTGAAATATTGTTTGTTCCATTAGTACAAACATGAATGTTTGCTATAAATTATTGAGCCGAGAGGCTCTCTATAGGCCAGTATGGGGGAGATCTTGTAACGTTACGTAACGTTGTAGCGTTACGTAACGTTACACAATGTTATGTCGGCTATAAAAAACAAAACTTTTAATTATCTTCCAAAATAAATGTCGGCCACAAAAACAACAGAAATGTTGTAAAGTCATTGCCTGAAAAACTCTCTACAACCCAATATGCAGGTTCCATTAATACAAGAAATGCAATATCATACCTGAAGGTCTCCAAACAAAAAAACAAGCTTGAGAGAATCATACAACCCAAAGTACAAGCCACGATAGAGTACAATTCCCACCCAGGCAATGTTAAACCCGCGATATAGACCAACAAGACCATCAGATTTCCATGTTTTCTTGTAAACATCAAGAAGCCCATTAAATTGCCTCTCTTCTCCTTTCTTTGTATATCTGGCATCATTAGCCAGCCGAGTTCGAGCATAGTCCAGAGAATAAACAAAAAGGAGAGAAGACGCACTAGCTGCACCACTAGAGGCCAGATTTCCAGTAACCATCCCTCTCTTTGTTGAAATCAAAGAGGCTCAAATGAACAAAAAAATCAAAAACTTATATCAGTATGCATCGCCTTGTAAAGCAAGTAGAAAAACATATATGAAAAATTGTATTTACCTTTGCAATGTATGGAAATAACAGATTACATTTGTAGTGTTTCCTCTCCATAAAGAAATCACAGTGTTTCCTCTCCATAAAGAAATCACACGTTCCTCCTTGATTATCCTACCAAAACAATCAGTAATTCCTTGGTATGGCTCAGAAAGACGTCCAGATTTCAACATTTCATCTTGGCTTTGTATCAATAGTTTGATACGCTCAAGAGGGGCATCTGCAGTTTTTAATACTGCAGCAGAAACCCCTCCCATCAGAAAATCCATCATAAAACCAGTAAAACCTTTTTCTGCCGGAGCTGGAATAAACACAAGTGAATGGCCTTGGGACGAAAAAACTGCAGCAGAAACCCCTCCCATCAGAAAATCCATCATAAAACGAGTAAAACCTTTTTATGTTGGCGCTGGAATAAACACAGGTGAATGGCCTTGGGACAAAAAAACTGCAGCAGAAACCCCTCCCATCAGAAAATCCATCATAAAACCAGTAAAACCTTTTTCTGTCGGCGCTGGAATAAACACAGGTGAATGGCTTGGGGACAAAGCTACATTGGTTCCATGAGAACCATGCAAAAATGCACTCCGCAAGCCACCACAACTCTGGACAGGTGCTGACAGTGTTCGATCTCCACCATTCTGGAAATCCTGCCAGCTTGGTGTACTCACAACGATCTCACAATCTCACAATATTTCCATACGATTCCATTGGCTATTGGTGTGGACAGTCACCCAAGATTTTCCCGTTGCTTAGAAATTATGGGAAATTGGGAATAGTGGCTTCTATTGTAGATTTGGTGTCATTGTCTTGTCTCGTATCTAAGATGACCTACAGCTCTCAGATTTTCGGAATTTTGATTGTGCTGTCTTACACGGAACAATTGGCCAATTGATGAATACAAAACTTCCAGTGATAAAGTAAGATATAGTTTAGTCTTTCGAAGCTGCATATCTGTTAAAATGGATATTTGCTTCCAGAACAAAACTAAGGCTAAGCCTAAATTAAAAGCAGGCTTTATTTAAGCTAAAATTAATCAAACTCGTATAGTTAAGTAATCAAATTAGTCTTGTTTTAAGCAGAATTTCCTTTGTCGAGGAGCATAATATTACTGAACTTAATTGAAACTTGTCTAGAACTTGTGTAGAAGTAACAACACTTTTACGTGCAGGAAGAAAAATATTTGTCAATCAAATTTTGTTTTTCTATGTTTTGGCTCTTATCCATGGACATGATGATCTCCATGTTTAAAAAGTTTGTATTCATGGTTATAATTACAAAATTTGTTTAACAACTTATGTGGATGAGTTTGTTTTGCATATTGATCCATGTACTTTTGTTAAAACTTAAAATGTTTTTGTTATTTGTTATTATTATTAAATATATTGTATTTTATGTTTTCTTTTCTCTTCATTCTACTCACTTAGAGAACTAATATTTTTTTCTTTCTTATTTAGATAGGTTGGAAAGTTGGAAGACACCTACGTACCTGTTAGAAGTCAAAATTGGATAGAAGTCATAGCGGAGTGAATATATGAATTGATGATACTTTATCTCACTGAAATTGTTGTTTTTAACTGGATTCATTTTAAATTTGATTAATTATTTAAAAAGATCTAATTTTTTTAAAGGACACAATTTCTTAAGGTGTATTTTTTTTTATATTTAATCATATTTAACAATAAAAATCTTACTTAGATCCAAATTCCAGGCTCTATCAAGTCTCGAGAGACATCAAATCGCCCTAGGTGCAAACCTCTTCTCAAGTATTGCACTCAAGAAGGCTTGCAGCTCCAGAGATTTGATCCCTCTAGAGATTTGATCTCTCTTGGCTCTTGATAGAGCCTAAGATTTGGATCTTGTCTAACGCCAAATGATTTCTTCAAATTACAAGTTGTGAAATGTTTACTTTGAAATATAATGCATTCATTTAATTGCTTGTCATATTAGGACTGGTTATGGGATAGTAACCAGAGTCATTGAGTGGATGCACTCAAGTTATGCCTGTAGTGCCATGTGTAAGATCATGTGGTTGTTGGATTGGGAACCCTAAACGGTTGCCCAAATAGCTTATGCAACTCCCTAATTGTGTGAAAGTCTAGGATGCAACCTCTTTGCCAGCCAAGTGCGCGCACCCATTGTTATGGGCTGTTAGGTCGGTTCGGGATTGGTCGGTATAAGTATTGGGATCAGTATCTTGAGATCGTTGAGTGGTATTGGAGTGTGGCATGCGACATGTGTTGGATCGGTGAATGAATATGTGTGTGGTTGGAGGGGGGCATACCTTACCTTGCTTGTCGGACTTTTGCTACTTTGATAGGCAGACGATTGACCTCAATTTCCATGGTCAATAAATGGGATGGTGTTTGGTCGCCTTTTTCTTGACCAAAAGCCACTTTACTTATTGGGTGGGGGGGGATTCGAAAGCAAGCAAACGGTGGCATGTTCATCATCCATCTCGAGAGGGAGAGCAATAGATATATGGCAAGATAGAGACAGACGACGGGTAGCATTCTGAGCCGTGATCGGGATATCAGAGTCCTCTATCTGATTATGGCGAGCTCTGAGCTTCACATTACAATGCAAGAGTTGAGCCACATTCAGTGAAAGACGATGTCGGGAACTGCCAAGCTGCTTAGCATTTCACAGGTTGCTGGAACACCTAATATGTCTCCAGTTGGCAGTTCCAGTCCTCTATCCTCTGCATTTAGTTTAGGAAGCTCAACTTTATGCCTTGTCCCGGGTTGGAACTCCAGCTTATCCCATATATCCTCTCAGAAAATTTGTTGCACAAATAATATGGACACCGGAAAACATAAGCGTCTGCTAAACACCAATGGAAAGTCCCCGGAATCCAGAACTGTTCACAGGCTCCGAAGCAAAGGTGACCAGAATGCTAAAAGAAGTGTGAAAACAAAAGAAATTTCAGAAGAAGAATTATTATTTGCAGAGCACTCTGAATTTAAAGCTGCCTTCGATGATTATATCAAACTCATGGACGATGTCAAGCGTAACCGAGAACAGAAGAAAAATGTAGAAGAGCAAACGGAATACGCTGATGACAAGCGCATTCATTTGAAGAAGACATATAAACAGATGAATTTGAAGGCAAATTACAGCGGAGGTGGTGAAAAGATGGAAAAATACAGCGGGGATTTCAAGAGGAAAGTGCATTTCAAAGAGTTTTATTCAAAGAACTTTAAGGTTTCAAATGTGAAGATCGATTTTATTACGGACAACGATTTTAATTTGAAGCCAATTTTTTCGGTGGACAGGGGCAACAGGAAGAAAATTGAGGAGGATTCCATGGTTTTTAATGCAAAGCCGGGGATTAGGGTAAATGTGGAACGGCGGATGGCAAGAGGCGGGTTAGAAACGAAGGGGAACGATGGTAAGGAGAATGCAAGGCTGAAGGGAGAAGATTCCGGGAAATTACGAGGAAAACTTCGAAACAGCAGGGCGAGGAACGATGCCTTAGGTTCTGACGTAGATGATGGATTTGAGACAGAGCACAAAGCTTTTCTGTTCTGCACCGACTCAGGGCCCCGGTTTGGCCCGGAAGATCGAGCTAGGCAACTGGCAGAACAGTAGGTTCCCCATCTTTTGTGCTCATAATAAATTGTATTCTTTAATTTGAGAAAATAACATTATATTATACAAAGAAGTCATAAAATTACAGCAAAGATACTCAGCTACCTTAATGCAGTCAGCCCTGCAATAGGGCCTGAATAAGCACTGGCAGAAACATTTTTGCATTATTAGTGACAAAAATTCCTTTGGCCTTCGTTGAACACTCACCTCATCTAAGGCCAATTATCTGAAAAACGTAGTTTCCATAGGGATACAGCACCGAGGCATGAATACACTGCCATCGACCAGTATAATGGCTCAGGAAGGGGAGGACTTGCAATCCTCAGGCAAGGATGCACACCAGTGTAGGTTTCCTAGACGAAGAGAAGATTTTTTCTGATGAACTGCTGTCCAACATTGTCGAGTGAAGGAACATTCACAAAACAAATATTTGAGTCTCGGCTTCGCCACAACGAGCAGACTTATCATCTGTAAATCCGCTTTTAGCAAGTAAGGATTTTGTTTTTTTAAGGGGAACCCTGAAAATGTGGACAGAAGAAGGCCGTTTTTCTCTTTGGCGTGATCTTTGGGATTTGGATTGGAAAGAGTGGAGAGCTCTCGACGGCTCTAAGGGTTTACTATCCTCTGATAGAGTGATTATCCAGGATCTACAGGCATTTTTTGAAGTAGAGGAATTTGGAGAGAACGTCAATGTGAGATGGTGCATATATCTGTTTTGATTGCTTCTAGCAGTCCTGTAAATTTCATGTTTTTTTTTCTAACAGGATCGTTTATGTTATATTGATAGGGTCAGCAAAAATGCTGAAAAGAGAACTTATTACATCAATCTACCTTATCACTACACCTCCAGACAGTCAACCTACAAAGTACTAAGGCGGAATTTCAATGCTTACATCCAGATTAACAATAAGCTCATTAAGTCCTACAGCAATAGCCTTATTGGCTGCGAGATCCACCTTTACATTAAGCTCCCTAAGAATATGAAAGAAATTGATCTTCCTGAACATTTTGGACAATGATCTAATCCTCTTAATCAACCTTGCTGTTTGTTCATTTTTTCCCTTTCTTCCCCCGTTCAGCGCTTGGATAATAAACCTGGAGTCACCAAAAACCAATACCTCTTCCACTTCTTTCTTCTTCAGCTGCTTGAGCCCTTGCCAAAGCCCATAAGCCTCGGCCATATTATTGGAGTTGAATCCAATGTTCCAGTAGTATTCTATCTCGACTTTCCCTCCCTGTTCCAGAATAATTCCTCCTCCTCCCGCTCGGCCAGGATTCCCTTTGGAGGCTCCATCGAAAAATAGTTTGAAGATTTTCCTTTCTCTTAACCAAATTTCAAATTGGGACTTATCCATCCTGATCTCCCAATCCTCTGAATTTTTAGCATTCATAGAATTTGCGGCCATGATATTGATGAGGCTTTGCATCCAATTGTTTTCAGTATCAGTCAGCTTTTCTTTATTATTTGGAATCTTGGAGACACTGACCACCTCCCCGAGTAATGCATTTGCTTTAGCAGCAATCTTCCATGCTGGCTGAAACTTGTTTTGAAATATTCTATGGTTTCTTTCATTCCAAATACACCAGCAAATTATTTTTGGAAGTTTCATCTAGCATGCTTTCACTCCATTCTTTTTCCCGAGCTCTCCTTGATAGAGTTTATCCCAATTGAGAAAGCAGGCCTGGATGTGATCTGGTAATTGCAATCCATCTCCCCAATGCTTCAGCACCTCCTTCCAGACAGAGATAGCATAAGGGCACTTTAGAAAAAGATGACTGATATTTTCGGCATCTACAGCACAGAGAGGGCAGCGAAATGGGCCTGCAATCCCCCTTTTCTCCAGATTCTCACCAGTAAGCACTCTTCCATGCATCAGAGTCCAAGTAAACATCTCAATTTTCGGCACTGTCCTGCAATTCCATAAATAATTCCAGATTTCTGGATTCCCGGGCACGTTATAGTTGGCAGAAAGTCTCTGATATCCTTCTGCCGTAGTGTATCTTCCTGAGCTCAGTCCCCATCCACGCTTGTCCTTCATGGTTTTTTTCAACGGGGCCAGCCCAGATAAATGAGATAAAAGCATTTTTTTTCATTGTTTAAGTCTGCAGGGCACTCCGACAGCGTCCAGCCTACCCAACGCGCTGGTTCATCATCCTCCCATTCTGAAATGTCCCATAATGTGTTAATTCCCAGCGCTGTCATCCAATTTTGCAGACGAGGGAGCTTAGGTGGGGTCTGTCCCTGGATTGCGTCTTGCCAGATTCTTATCCGTTTCCCATTGCCAGGGATCCAGTGCAAATCAGAGGTGAAGAATGGCATCACCTTCTTACAAATTTTCGCTATGGAGGATCCATTCTTAATCGTAGGCTCTCCATCGAAACATCTAAGTCTTGGACCATGGAAGTATTTGTGTTTTAATACACAGTTGCTCCAGGATGGTTTGGGCACCAGCATATTCCATAGCAACTTGGCTCCGATAGCCAAATTTTGAATTTTTAAATCTCTTATGTGAAGACCTCCCTCAGACCATGGCTGTTTGATAGTTTTCCGGCTTACCAAGGCATATTTTTTGCCACCCCCATTATTTCCTCCTTGCCAGAGAAAGTTTCTCATCAATCCTTCAATCTGGTTAATAATATGGGCCGGAGCAAGTAATAATGAGCATTGGTAGAGTAGATAGCTGTTCAAGACAACTTTGATGAGCACTACCTTCCCAGCCAGGTTGAGCTAGACCGCCCCCCATCCCATGATTTTCCTTTTAATTTTTTCCACAATAGGGAGCCAAGCTAAGGTCTTGGTTTTGGATTTGAAAATAGGCACCCCAAGATAGTTAAAGGAGTCCCAGTTGACTGCTCCATCCATGTTAAGGACCCGGGTAATATCTAGCATTTTCCTTGGGTTTATGTTCCAGCCATAGATCTGGCTTTTCCTGAAGTTGATTTTGCTATCGGAGGCTTGACAGTAACGGTGCATTTCATTCTTGAATCGGCGAGCTATGATCTAACTGGCTCCTCCAAGTAAGATAGTGTCATTCGCAAATTGCGCGTGATTGATGTCTTTAGTGCCTCTTGCCATCCTAATTCTTGAAAGCTCCTGATCTTGCCTGGCAAATTCCAATTGAAAACTTAGAACTGAAGCTTGGATGGCATACAACAGAGGGGATAGCGGGCATTCTTGCCTCAGACCTCTGGTGGCTTGGAAGAAGGGAGCAACTCTTCCATTGACTAGCGGAGCTATCCAAGGCTGGCTGATACAGGCCTTGACCCAAGAGATAAATTCTGGAGTGAATCCGAATCTCCTCATTACTTGAAGGAGAAATGGGTGGCTGACTCTGTCAAAGGCATTTGCCAGGTCGAGTTTCACCACCATTCCTTTGTCTCCATTCTTTGTACTGGAGTGGATGGCCTCTTGAACTAAAATAATATTGTCCCAGATCTTCTGGCCTTTCACAAAACCGCCTTGATTTTTTGGGATAAGGTGAGGGAGAATATATTTTAATCTGCTGGCTATGATCTTTGTAATGATTTTATATCCTATATTACACAAGGATATAGGCCGGAACCGGTCCAAAGAATTAGCTTCCTTCTCTTTGGGTATTAGAGCCAGGAAGGCTGAATTAGTGCTGCCCCCAATTTTGCTACAGGATTGGGATTTCTTGATCATTTTGAAGAGATCTTTTTTAATGATATTCCAACATATTTTAATAAAATTAACGTTGTATCCATCGGGCCCAGGCGCTCTATCCTCCTCCATACTGTCAACGACCAGTTTAATTTCCTCCATCGTGATCGATTGCTTTAGAGACTGATTATTGTTGTAATTAACAACACTGGGAATTAGTTGAAGCAGATCGGCGTCTTCAATGATAGGCTGGGCCGTGAAGAGGTCTTTGAAATGCTTGGACGCTTTTTCTTTTATTTCTTCAAAATTGATAATAAGCCTATCGTGAGCCTGGATCTCATGCACGAAATTGACATTTTTTCTTGCCTCCGCCTGTTTGTGGTAGAAGCCAGTGTTTCTATCACCGTCTTTCAGCCATTTGCAGCGAGCTTTTTGCCTCCACCACTCAGATTCATGTCTATAAGCAGCGTGGAGATCCGATTGCAGCTTGATCTCAGTTTGAATGTTTGAGTTGACCACAATTCTGTCCTCCATGCTGGCCTGATGTGTCTTCAGCGCAAGGGCAGCTTGAACTTTTTTGAGGTTGGGAGATGGGATCGACTTAGCCCAGCCTTTAAGTACTTTCTTGAGCCTCCTTAATTTCTCCTCCCAAACGTAGAAAGGGGATCCAGTGACCGGGGGAGACCAAGCATCTGCAACAATCTTTAGGAATTCGGGATGATTGGCCCACAGAGGATTAAATCTGAAAGGAATAGGGCCTAGATTTTTATCCTTCTCCATCTCAAGGAGTACAGGCTTATGGTCCGATCCTCCAAACGGTAAAATTTTAGAAGAAAGATTCAGGCCAAGTAGAAGGAAGGAGTCCTGAACCAGGAAGCAATCTAGCCTCGCAGCAATGTGCCTTGGCCCGGTCCTTTTATTATTCCGAGTAAACTTGCCTGACGAAGGTTTAATATCCATGAGATTCCATTCTAACATGGTCTCATCAACAGTTTCTATGATGGGGTCTCTAACCAGGGAACCCCCTCTTTTTTCATCTTAGCTGAGAGTGACATTGAGATCTCCAGCAATAATTACATTTCCTAGCAAATTGCTTCTTTCCTCCCGGAGAAGATTCCAGCAACTTCTTTTTTCAGCATATGAATTGGGTGCATAAAGGTTGAAGATTCTTACCAGGATGTTTGTGTCAATATGCCTCAGCAGGGTGAGGATCCAATGAGGACTATACTTGATGGCCACAGCCTCGAATTTCTTGTCATCCCAGAGAGTTCCAATGCCTCCGGATGCGCCCCTTGAGCTAATAGTAGCTTTACCTCTTTTTTTCCAAAATTTCTGACTTACATGGAGAAATGCAGCTTCCTCCATCTTGGTTTCTTGGATCAGAAAGATGTCGGGTTGGTGAAGAGAGATTAAATCTAGCATAGATTCTTCCTTGCTTTTGCTACCGAGACCTCTGCAGTTCCAGGAGAGGACCTTCATTACTTACTTTTGGGAGGCTGTAGGCATCCCTTTCTGGGCATGCCCTTGCTGGCAGGTATTTCTCGTATTTTTCAGCAGTTTTTCCAGGGTTAGCTGGGATCCTTGCAGCTTATCCTTATAGGTTGCCTGTTCCCTTACTTCTATTTTGGATTTCCTTCCTTTGGTTTTGGTTTTTCTTGGGGTAGTCAGTTCTATTTCCCCTTCTTCCTCTTCTTCCTCTTCTGATTCAGTTTCTTCCTCCGACTTCTCCATGCTGTCTCCTTCTTTGGTCGTTGCTGTACCTTCATCATGGTCTTTCCCTGGCTGGTCTGATAGGGCTACTTCTGGCTCCTTACTAACTTCATTACTGGATTTCTCTTCAACATCATTAGTTTCATTCCTTCCATCATTGATTTCTTTAGTCTTGGAGGTTTCCTAAGATCCTTCAATAGGGATGGCTGTGGCTTCTTTAGAGGCCACTCCGGCTTGGATTTTAGACTTAGATCTGTTTACCCTTTGCCATCCCTCCGCTTTGTCCTGCTGGATTTCTGGCTTTTTGGGGCAGTTACGGATGAAGTGCCCGTATTCTTGGCAGCTTTTGCACTTGAAAGGGAGTTGTTCGTAGCCTAGCTTTTGGAAATGAACTGCCCGTATTCTTGGCAGCTTTTGCACTTGAAAGGGAGTTGTTCATAGCCTAGCTTTTGGAAATGGGACTAGTTCCCCATGGTAAGTTTTATAGCCTCTGGCAATTCTGCTTCAAGATCCACCTCAACGCATATGCGGGCGCAGGCATATTGGTCCTTCGGGCTAGCCATGTCCATATATTTTCCCAAGACGGACCCTATAGCCTCGAGAGATTTAGGGTTCTAGCAGTGCATGGGGAGATTTGGAAGTCTGACCCAAACTGACACTGCTTTGGGGGTGACAGCCTCGGGATCAAAGGCCGGAGTCCACCCATTAAGATATAGTCCCTGCGGCTTCATGAAGTAGGGCCCATTTCTGAAAATTAGGTCTTTGTCGTCCTTGGATTCGAAATCGAACAGAAAGTAGCCCCTTTCGATGGAGTAAGATGCAACTTTTTTAGATATCAGAGGGCTCCATATCCTTTAGACCCAACTGTTCGTAGTTTTTGGCGAGGGCCAGAGCCCCGTGAATTGCCCGATCAGAGCTCGATTTGCCAGGGATAGAGCTACCCTCATGGTTTCTTCCGGAGGAAGGGCTACCTCTGGCACATCCTCAATACGCTTGACAAACTTTGGCGGGGACCTTTTCCCCAATCTCTTAGTCTGATAATCGATTAGCCGGTCGAAGGCCTCAGATCGCAGATCCGAGGGCGAACCCATCGGATTGCCCCACCAGAAATCCAATCCGGGCACTCAGCACAAGGAATACCCAATCAAGCGGCCAGCCAGGATTCTGGATGCCCATGGTGGGCCCGTCCCTCTGTACAGCACCGACCTGCAGCCCATAGCCAGCGAGCAGCTTGAGGCAAAGGACGCCAGTCCTTCATGTGATCAGCCTGCGAGCAAGCTCTCCCAGCCGCTAGCCTGCGATCTCCAAAAACTTCAAATGATATCATCCACTATTGACCTTTTTTGTTAACCACGGGCACCTACATTTTCTCTTTTATCAATACCTTGCCTCTCCCCTTCTGCAATGTCCTCCAGTCCTGTAGATTTCATGTTGCCAAAGGTTTATGTTTTATTTTATTATATATACATAGTCGAAGGGGTTAGTTCTTGTTCCCAATGTTGCTAAGTATTTGGTTAGTTCCATGTTGGCAAGTGCCTAGTTGGGATCTTTCTGGATGAGGTGCACTTTATTAGAGATGCCGTCCACAAATATGGGGAAGCCTCCCTTTTCCTGCGAGGTTTTACCGGGGTGTTTTTACTCTCTTCTGTAACTCCTGTCACTACTCAAATAAAAATGGAGGAAGAGCTAACTAATTAGATTATATAAATGCAAAATATAGTGCAGATACAAAAACTACAAATCAATGATATCTAAACCATGTCGATCATACATTGCTACTGTCAAGACGTGCTGGGGTGCAACTAAGAGTGGAAAGAGGATGGGGATGGCTCCCAATTTGAGTCATCGATCACTGTAAGGGGACCAATACATATCCTAATGACGTTGTCCAGGGAAAAGAGTACCCAACAAAAATGGATAGATAATTTTGTTAGGCATGAGTTTGGAGATTGGAGTTTCCTACCGTTGTCTCAAAGGATGTTTAAAAAGGCAAATGGACAAACAAAAAATGAGGATTTGTTGGAACTTAATCTGTTAGGGTTAGGTAAAGATGAATAGGCTTTAGGCTTCCAAGGGACAGCTTGGAAGACGAAAACCAAGCATCACCTTACTCATGTATTTATACGTACATTCTTAATGAGAATTAAGTGTGCTTTTGACGCCTATTCTGCTTGTCTTTGTTGAGAATATGCATATTTGCCCTACGTGTTACCTAACAGTGGTATTAGAGTTGTTGTAAATCCCATGGCCTTTGTTATTCTGCAGAGATTCCTCCTAAAGTCTGCTCCAACCTGCCAGAGTTTGCGTGAGCCATTTGGTGAGCATTGCTGATATTGTGTTTGTATTATATCTCTACTTATCTTTCCATGAGAATAGAATTCAAACAACTTCTTCCATTGATGTCTATGCATCTTTAACAACATTTTCCCCATTAGATGTCTCAGCTTCATTTTCGAGTTTGTGCATACGCGATGTACATATTGAAAGGGTCCGTTGATAGTGTTGAAATTTTACCTAGGAAGTGTTTGTCCATTCATGCCTTGGGGTGGACAAGGACACTTCAAATGTGGTCCCCACCTTATTTAAAAGGTGAGAATGACTTTATTTAATAAAGTGACCTTTTAATGCGAGTTTGAGTTATAATGATTTTAAAGGGACTTTATGAAAATTAAAAGGTGGGTTTGTATTAAATTCTCATTTAATATTTAAAAATTAATTTTTAATGAGGAAATGAGATGGGCCCTAGATTTCATTTAGTTGGCTTTTAGTATTTAAGCCATTGATTTGGAGATGGAAGTTACTCGAACAAAAAAGATTGGGAAATGTAAGCCTAATTCATTATTGTTCACATTCCAAAGAGAGAAGTTTTGGAGAGGAGAGAGCAAGAGAAGAAGACAAGGGTTTGGAGAGAATTCATTCCAGAAATTTGAGAGGGAGAGAGAGAGAGAAATTCTGCACAAATTCCAACGAGAGGAAAATGCAAAATTTTGGCACGATTCCTAAGGCAAAAAATTCCAGCTGGCACAGAATTCGAGACTGTACCATATAGTTCTGTACAACAACACAGTTTTTGAGGACTTTCGTACAACAGATTATGTACAGTCTGTACAACATGCAAATCGAGGAAATTTGGCATGGTTTTCTAGGTGTTTTGACCAATATTTAATGTTGTTAACAGGTCGTACATCAGGCACGTTTTTCAAGGAGGAAAAGTTGTTTGTACAGCCACTCATGTGGGCCATTCAACACGAAAATCGAGGAAGCTGTACAGAGTGATTTTGGCACGATTTTTGAGGAGTTTCCGTGTTGAATGGCCCACACGTGTGGCTGTATGAACAACGTTTCCTCACGTTTTTCAAGGAGGAAAAGTTGTTCGTACAACCACATGTGTGGGCCATTCAACACGAAAATCGAGGAAGCTGTACAGAGTGATTTTGGCACGATTTTTTAGGAGATATCAGGGAGATAAGTACTGCTGTTCTGATTTGTATTTTGTCTGAAGAAATAATAAAATTTCTCTCTCATACAAGTTTTCCCTTCGGTGTTTTTCCTGGACCATTTTGGTCAAAATCTGAGTCTTCAAAATTTTCATGTGTGTTGACTAGTAAATTTTTCTGAGTAAGAAAAGTAGGGCTGTCATAAATTTTCAGAGTTGAAAAAGTTGAAAATATATTTCATGTGTTTCAAGTTTACAGTAAAATTTTAATTTTTAAATGTACATGCATGATGGGGTTTGGGCATTAAACCATATGTAGTGATTGAAACTGAAATTTCATGGTATCAGAGCAGTGTTTGAGGCTGAAAATTACACACAAAAATAAATTTCAGACTTGGAGAAATAAAGGAAGACAGGGTTTTGAGAAGAAACAAGTTTTTGGACTTATTTGTAGTGATGGCTACTGGACTTAGGCTAGAGGACATGTTGGATGGGGCAGTTAATTTTAGCCCATGGAAGGCTAGGATTGTACTGATATTGCAGGAGAATGAACTATGGGAAATAATGAATAATACTGTTGCTCATCCTGTCACTCTTCCTGCAGTTGCAGCTAATAAGGTTGCTTTTGTTAAACTGGACATTAAAGCAAAAATAATCTTACTTGATGCCACTAAAGACCATGTCATACCACACATTTGTGGGAAAGACTATGCTCATCAGATGTGGACTGCTTTGACCAACCTTTACCAAGGTTCCAATGAAAATCGGAAAATGGTGTTAAGGAAGAAATTGAAGAGCATTAGGATGAACAAGGGGTAGAACATGGTCTCCTATCTTACTAGGATTACATAGGTTCGAGATGAGCTTGGAGCAGTGGTAGAGAGGGTGTTGGATGCAGAGTTGGTTCATACAACACTGAATGGAGTGACAAAGCCATTGTCTGTTTTTGTTGAGTCCGTTGTTGCTCGTGAGCAGATGCCTACATGGGATCGTCTTTGGGATGATTTCATACATGAGGAAATCTGCAGGGGATATGTACAGGGGAGTACATCTCACAGCAAGGAGGATGAGGAGAATGTGGCTTTAACAACAAAGGGGAAGAAAAAGAAGTCCAAGAAGGGTTCCAAGGGTGGAACCAAGCAGCAGGATGGCGAGAAGAATGACATGAGCAAAGTGAAATGCGTTGCTTGTCAGAAGTTTGGGCATTATGTTGGACAATGCCCAAACAAGAAGAAGAAGAGACAATAGACATTAGCTTCAGCAGAGATTGATGAGTATGCTTCTAGATTCGAGAGAGAGTTTTCTCTCTTTGCTGGTGGTTGTAGAGAGAGTGCATCATCCATCACTAGCAGGGATTTTGAGGACCGGATGGAGCATTCCATGATCGTTGGGCATTCATTGAGTGCTTCCACTACTTCACACGGTACTTTGATAATGGAGCTTTGAGTCATATGACAAGTGTTTGAGACATGTTCACGGAGATGTCAGAGACAGGCTTGGAGTTGGAGGTTGTATTGGGTGATGATACAGTGGTGAGATCAGTTGGGCGTGGGACAATCTGCTTTGACAAGTAGTCCATGGAGCCCATGTTATTTAGGGATGTTTTGTATGTACCTGGGTTGAAGAAGAATCTTGTGTCAGTTTGCACAATTGAGGACAGAGGCCTTGGGGTATATGTCCTAGATGGGAAAGTTTATATCTTTCCCAAAGTAGAGGGTCCATCTGCTTCATATGGGATTGGAGTTAGATGCGGGAAATTGTACAAGCTTCTCTTTCAGCCACATCATGCATTGGCACACACTCAGAGTAGTAGTGAGTTGTGTGAGTTATGGCACAGGAGGATGGCCCACCTTCATCTTTCAACTTTGAGGATGCTGAGAGATATGACCACAGGGTTGCCAGATTTCAGTACAAAGCAGATTGGTGTATGCAGAGGGTGTGCTTTGGGAAACTACACCAAGACTGTTTTTCTGAACAGTGATAGCAGATCAGAGGGAGTGCTGGATTTGATTCATTCAGACTTGTGTGGTCCCATGTCTTTTGCCTCATTGACAGGTTTTGAGTATTACATTACATTCATCGATGACTTTTCCAGGAAGACCTTGTTGAAATATTAACAAGGAAAGATGCAAAAGAGTAATTTTGCATGAAAGTGAATTAGGGTTTTGGTAACCTAATTTCTCAGTGACTTTTAAAAGGAAGTTTGAGTGTTTAGTTTACAATGCTTCTTGAGCAGAGAGGGAGAGAGTTCATCTTCACAGGATTATGGATCAGGGCTACATGTATCAAGGAAAGGGCGCATATTGCTAGAACAATTGGGGGCGCATTCCCGAGGAAGTAGAAAGGACAAATCTTCAGAGATTGAAGAGTCCTTTCTTCTATACAGTGTCAGAAGTAATTTACTGAGCAGCTTCAGAGACTGAAGAGCAGCAGCAGAGAGAGAAACTGGAGGAGGACGTGAGCAGCAACACGTCACATGTGTGGGACGTGAGGGAGCTGTTGCACACGTGTGGGAGATTGAGAGGGCCTAGAGAGGTGAGGGTCTTCATCAGTGACTGAGGAGAGGTCTTCAGTGATCAGTCAGAGTTAGACTGATAGTAGATTGACTGAGACATGCCTCAAAGGAGTGAGGACGCATTTGTACAGTGGGGGGGGGGGCGTTTTTTGAGTTTGAGGATGCTGTTTATCTTCCGAAGCAGAGTAGATCTGAGTCAATGTTATCAGAACTGGACTGGTCATCGAACCGACAGAGTCCAAAATGTGAACCGGATCGGTCATCGAACCGACAGAGCCCAAAATGTGAACCGGATCGGTCATCGAACCGACAGATCCCAAAATGTGAATTGGATCGGAAACCGGAAAAAAAACCAGTAGACTAAAAAACACATAAAATATTCATATTTGGTAAAAAAATATATATATTCATGTGCATACATATGAATTCAAGCCATTAATACAAAAATATGCAAAGTTCCTCATATATATGGCAAGTATGGGTGCAAATAACCAAAATAGCACCGAGTGCAATACAATACTGAAGTTCTGGACCAAGATACATCAGCAAAGAGGCTCTAAATGGCTCCTTCAATCCAAAAAATAAGCATAGTACTACTAGTAATGAATAACTATAAACTGATAACATGAAAACTAGGGCCTAATCATCCTCATCATCATCCTCATTGTCACCCTCATCCTCATCATCATCCTCATAATCCTCAATCGGAGTGGGATTTTGAGCCCTACTAGATTCTCCTGGTCATGACGGTAAAACCTCTGAAAGTGGGTTCAAATCCAACCAAAAAAGGTCTTCATTCTCAAAGGCTGGTGCCTGAGACTCCACAACCCACTCTGATGATAGATCAAAGTCATCCAAGGTTATGTTGCCTGATGCTGGGGTCTTGCTCAACAACTGGTTGCGCCTCAGCCTAAGATTGTATTGCACATAGACCATATCATTCAACCGTTTGTGTTCCAAACGGTTTCGCTTCTTGGTGTGTATACGCTCAAAAACGCTCCAATTGCGTTCACATTCAAAAGCGCTGCATGGCTGGCTCAAAATCCGAATTGCAAACTTTTGCAACTAAGGGCATAGCCCACCAAATTGTCCCCACCAATAGCCTGCAAAAAGAGTTGAATGCAAACAAGTTTCAGTAAATGAATTTGAGAACTTTCATTAATATTATATACAATTTGAAAACTTTGAAATTCCTTACCAAGTGGATCCTTGGATCTGCCTCGTATGGCCATACTCAAGCCAAAGCTACCCATACTCATTGAATTGCAGCAGTTTACTATGTATCTCATCTTGTGTCTTGGGGTCAGGAACCATGCACTCAATGCATTTATACAATCCATCTTTACCTCCCCATCATCATCTGCTTCAAAGTCTTTTGTATAGTGGTACCTTCAAAAGTTCAAAGTTTAAAAGACTAGCAATATTCATTAGTTTACTATGTTTGAAACTTTGAAGTTGAACCTAAAAGATTGAAATTATAACAAATCTTATAATTGTGAATTTGAATTTTAAAATTTCTTACCTTGGGGTTTAAGTAGTAGCCTGCTGCATGCAAAGGACGGTGGAGTTGTTTGTTCCATCTTTTATCAATGATTTTCCAAATAGGAAAATACTTCTGCCTTTTGTCACCATATCTTGCCTTTATTGCTTCTTTGGCTTGATCCGTGGCCTCATAAATAAAAGCCATGGAAGGTTTATCACCATCCACCATTCGCAACACTTTCACAAGAGGCTCATTGAACAAAACAATCTCTTTTGCCTTTTTCCAAAATGTCTTTTCAAACACTTCGTCAGCTACCTCTTTCCCTTCATCCCTTTTACTCCACTAAGATTCATTCCACTCATCACAAGAAAACATTTTCCTCAGGTTGGATTTTTGATCAACAATGGATTGCAATGAAAGAAAGTTTGTTGCAAATCGTGTAATCGTTGATCTAACTAGCTCTTTACCTCCAATGTTCTTCCTCATTAGGCTCAAAACCCATGATTGGTTGTAGATGTACCTGGTTATTGATTTTGCATGCTCCACACACTTCTTCACCCACTCAGTGATGCCAATATCTTCAAGCATGAGGTCCAAACAATGTGCTGCACATGGTGTTCACCAAATGGTGGGGTGTTTTTCCTCTAACATCCTTCCCGCTGCAACATAGTTAGAGGCATTGTTAGTGATGATCTGTACAACATTTTGTGCCCCCACCTCCTCAATTACTTCATCCAAAAGACAATAATAGTTGTGCATCCTTCACCTGATTAGAGGCATCCATAGATCTAAGAAACATGGTTCCTTTTGGGCAAGCAATCAAGAAATTGAGAATGGTGCAGGATTTTCCATCACTCCATCCATCATACATTATTGTGCACCCTGTTTTACTCCAGGATTGTTTGAACTCCTTGAGGTATTCATCTATTCTTTGGACTTCATTTCTTAAAAGGGGCCCCCTGATATCATGAAAACTAGGGCCTTTGAAGCCCAGACCACATGAAGCTATAACATCTATCACAGGTTGATAATAGGAAGAATTAGATGCATTAAAAGGTATGTCTGCATCATCCCACCATCTAGCAATGCACTCCCAAGCAGCCTCCTTCTCTATCTTCTTCCATTTAGCATCAATGGTGGGTTGAGCACCAGGGGTAGTGCAGGGAACAAAGAAAGAGTCAAGCCCTCTACCGGTGCCCCTACGTGGCCTCTTGAAATTGGATGCTTTAGGTCCCACTCTCCCTGTAATAGGAAAACTGGAAGATTCTTCAAAACTACGCATTTCATTTAAAGGGGTATCATGATCATCACCCTCATTGTCACTATCAAACTTAGCTTGTATGGAACTTCTCCCTATGTCTTTTTGAATCTTTTTTGCCTTGGATTTTTCTTCTTGGAAGGCCTCAATATTACTTAGCATCTTTGCTCTCAAATCATCATAGACTTTTGGACATGGTTCAACATTGCCTCGTGCATGTGCTAAGTGCTAAGTGTTGTTTTATTCTGTGGATAACCCCCCCAACAATTTTCTTCCCACAATAATTGCATATTTTTTTCCCATTGTCATCCAATTGTCAATGATTCCATGTTGCATCCTTGCTATCTTTTGGAGCCATGGAAAAGTTCAAACAAAAATATGAAAATACAACCCTAGTTTTTATTAATTAATAAGAAGAAAAATGTATAAGAGAAGAGAAGAAGAAGGAAGAGTGTTGATAATGGACATACCTTCACACTCCTCGCAAAGTTTGAGAAGAAATGGCAGCCAAAGAATAACGCTATAGCAGCCCAAAGAACAACTTAATAGCAGCCACAAAATCTTTAAAAATTGCTTGAAGATCCAAAATACCACTGCAACTCTGCTCCAAAATGGTGGCCCAAGAATTCTCCAAAAGCGCTTTACAAACAAGTCTCTAACTTAGCCCAAGAACTTCACCAAAAACACCCAACGAACTCAGCTCAATAACCGTCCAAAACTGCCCAAGAAACTTTGCTCTCAAAAACTCCAAAGAGATGGAATGAATACTTTGAAGATAATAAAGGGCGGGGGGTCTTTAAATAACATCACAATGGGATTAGGTGCTTAGGATTAGTTTTTTTTGTTTTGTTTTAAATTTGAAATCCGTGGGCCCATTTGCGGCTGCCGTACGGAGCTCTACGGATCGGCCGGTTCTGTACGGAACTGGCCAAAATCGACTGGTTTGGCGATTTTGGGCCGGTTCCTTACGGAACTGGTCAAAATCGACTGGTTTGCCGGTTTTGGGCTGGTTTCGGCCGTTTTCTGGGCAGTCTGATGCATTTGGGCGGTCCAAAGGGTTTAGGCCCCGAACTGGATCGGGAGACCCTTTAAATCGGTCGGACCGATCGGTTTTGCCTGGACCGGATCGGTTTCGATAACAATGATCCGAGTAGAGATTTGAGGGAGCATTCTTCAAAGATTTAGACATAGTACAGTGTTCAGTGATTGATAGAGTGTGAGTTGAGAAATCCAGAGTGAGGGTGTTCTGCTGGGGGTGCATTTCCAAGAAGCAGCAGTTACAACTGTTGTAGATCTAGGGATTTGGCCCTTCAGGTTCATCCGCATGTATCGAAACTCATTCTGTACCTCTTCTATATTTATTTGTTTGCCTTGGGCTCGAGAAAGTAGAAAGCCCCATTGTTTACTGGTTTTGCCCATTGGGGTTTCCAGGGTAAATTTATGGGTCTTATGTGATTGCTTGATTGTTGTAGGATTTCATGTGCTACAAGTTCTAAATTAATTTGAAGTATATTTCATATTGGATAAGTGAATATTGTGGTCAGATTGATTATCCTAACTTCTCAGAGTGAGTGGAGACCTCTGAGAAAAACTAATATGGTATCAGAGCCTCGTTAGAGGTCAAATGAGGGCAATCACACTCAGATCTGCGAGCAACATACCAGATCTGTGTGAAGTTTCATTGGAGGAGTCAGATTTGTGGAGAGGGTGACCAGATCTACCAGATTTGAAGTGTAAGGTTTAGATCTGTGACTGTAGAGGTCAGATCTTTTATAACTGAAGAGTTGGAGTCTAGATTTGAGACAGATCTAGTTGGTATTTGCAGGATAGAGACCAGATCTACCCAGATCTACAGTGGAGGTGTCATATCTGAGTTGGTGTAGGTCAGATCTATCAGATTTGATTGCTGGGGTTTAGATCTGAGACAGATCTAGTGAGTATCAACAGGATAGAGACTAGATCTACCCAGATCCTCTATGCAGGTGTCAGATTTGTGTTGATAAAGGCCAGATCTATTAGATCTGATTGTATGGGTAGATAGATCTGAGTTAGATCCTTCAGATCTTGGCGTTTAAAAATCAGATCTATGTTTTTCATGAAAAAGGGGTTCCAGTAAGGCCTCATGGCTACTGAGATAAGAAACGATAACATAGAGTGTCTTCTCATTACTTTCCATTCATGCACTTCTGCAGATATAGATGAGAAATCTACAGGAAAAATTGACAGAGAATTGTCCTTCATGTCCAGTCAATCAGCAAGTGCATCTACTATTGGCATTTGGTACATTGACAGTGGGGCCTCCAGTCACATGACTGGTATTAGACAGTACTTTATAGATCTCACTGAAACTGGGTTAGATCTAGACGTAGTACTGGGAGACAACTCCTCGGTCAAGGCTGTTGGACGAGGACTTGTTTCTTTTCAAAGGGATCATCGAGAATCCATGAAGCTAAGGGATGTCCTGTATGTTCCTAGATTGAAGAAAAATCTGGTGTCAGTTTCTACTATAGAGGATAGGGGATTTTGGGTGATGTTTCGAGATGGACATGTGCTCATACATCCTAAAGGATCCAACATAATTTCAACAGTGAAAATTGGTGTTCGAAGTGGGAAACTTTACAGGCTCAGTTTTTAGCTTCATCATGCTCTAGCCCATGATAGTAGCAGTGATTGCGGTGACTTATGTGAGCTGTGGCATAGAAGGATGGCTCACCTACATCATCCTACTTTGAGGATTTTGAGGGAGATTGTGACAAATGTTCCTTAGTTTAACACAGAGTGAAGTATACAAAGGGTGTGCTCTTGGTAAGTATGTAAAGACTACTTTCCCCAGTAGTGACAGCAGGTCAGCAGGGGCTCTTGATCTGATACATTCAGACCTTTGTGGTTCGATGTCTATTACATCTCTGAAAGGTTATGAGTACTATGTAGCCTTCATTGATGATTTCTCCAGGAAAACCTGGATCTATTTTTTGAAAACGAAGGAATCAAAAGAAGTCTTACAAAAGTTCAAAGAGTTCAAAGCTCTTGTAGAAAACCAAATAGGGAGAAGGATCAAAGTTTTACGATCTGACAATGGGGGAGAGTATACCTCCAAGGAGTTTGATGCTTTCTGTGTTCAATAAGGAATCAAGAGACAGTTGACAATACCCTACACACCTCAACAGAATGGGGTAGCTGAGAGAAAGAATAGAGCAATAGTTGGTGCAACAAGATCTATGTTGCATGATCAGGGTTTGCCGCTCTTTCTTTGGGCAAAGGTGTGTAACACAGCTGTGTATATTCAAAACAGGAGTCGTCATAAAGTTTTGGGAAGTAAGACTCTTGAAGAGGCTTACTCAGGAAAGAAGCCTGAAGTAGGGCACTTCAAGATATTTGGGTGTCTTACCTACTCTCGTGTTCCATCGAAAAAAAGGACTAAGTTGGAACCCATAGCAGAGAAGGGTATCTTTGTTGGGTATGACGAGATTTCAAAAGCCTACCGCATATATATTCCTACATGAAAACATACTGGTGTGAGGCGGGATGTGAAATTTGAGGAAGACAAGGCACTCAGGAAATCTCATGAGTTGGACTAAGGGGAGAAGCAAGAATCCCCTCCTAAGGTGAGTACGAGTTAGGGTACAACTACATAGGTTTCAGGGGTGACAGGTTCTCAGGTGACTAGTTCCTCAGGTTCAGGTACTGGCTTAGGGGAAGAGCCACAGGGTGGTGGCACAACAAGTTCAAGTTCTCAGATTACAAGTTCTCGAGTGACTGGATCTCAGACCATCGGAGCTACTTCTTCTAAAACACAATCTCAAGCTGTGAGTTGGGACGAGGATGCGCCCTTTCTCCTTCATAAGTTACTTCAGGAAAGACGAAGCCCAAGTGGATTCAAGAAATCCTGAAGGGAGCTTAGTTAGTGGGAACTCCCAAGAGGGTTGCTAGAGAGAGTAAGGTACCTGAGAGATTCTGTAGCTATGTAGCTATGGTGAGTAGTATTAGTGAGTCCGACCCATCGTCTTATGAGTAGGTAGAAGGCGAGCAAGTCTGGAGAGATGCCATGGTGGAAGAGTGCTTCCATCATGAAAAAAGATGTCTGGGAAATTGTGCAGAGACCTGAAGGGAAGTCTGTAGTAACTTCCAAATGGCTCTATAAAATTAAATATGCTGTAGATGGCAACACTGAGAAGTATAAAGCTAGATTTGTAGCAATAGGGTTCTCTCAAGTTGAGGGGATTGATTATGATGAGACTTTTGCACCTGTTGCTAGATACACTTCAATCAGAGCTATTATCTCCATTGCTACAAAATTGGGATGGAAGGTCCATCAGATGGATGTGAAGACTGCTTTTCTAAATGGAGTTATAGAAGAGGAAGTTTACATTGAGCAGCCGATGGGTTTTGAAGAACATGGGAGAGATTCTCATGTGTGCAGACTAAAGAAAACCTTGTATGGTCTGAAGCAAGCTCCAAGATCTTGGTATTCAAGAATAGATACCTACTTAAAGCAAATGGGGTTTCAAAAGAGTGAGGCGGATCCCAACCTCTACTTCATAGTAGTCAAAGGGGATACTCTCATTCTTGTCCTGTATGTTGATGACCTATTTATTACAGGAGTTGAGAAACTCATAGCTAGCTGCAAGAAATATCTTGCTTCAGAGTTTGAGATGAAAGACATCAGATTAATGTACTATTCTTTGGGCATGGAGGTTTGGCAGGAAGAAGGGCATATTTTTCTAGGACAAGGAAAATATGTTGTTGACATCTTGAAAAGATTTTAGATGGAGGATTGTAGAGCTATGACCACACCTATGACTACCAATTGGAAGAAGTTGGTGACTTCTGAGGGAGAGTTGGTTGATCCAACCAAGTATCGTCAGTTGATAGGATCTTTGATGTATTTGGTTAACACTAGACCTGATCTGAGCTATGCAATCAACACCTTGAGTCAGTATATGTTGGAACCCAGGAGAGCGCACTGGGTGGCTGCAAAGCATGTGCTAAAGTACCTTAACGGTACTATAGACTATGGTTTGAACTATGAGAAGAGGGATGGAATAGAGTTGACTGGCCATACAGATTCTGATTCGGTAGGAAGTGCAATGGATAGGAAATGCACTTCAGGGTGTTGTTTCAGCTTGGGTTCAACAGTTGTGTCGTGGTTTAGCTGGTAACAAAAGTCAGTAGCTTTAAGCTTTGCTGAGGCAGAATACATGGCAACCAGTCTAGCTAGCTGCGAGGCAATTTGGCTTCGCAAGATGTTAGTGAGTTTATTTGACTCTTAGTTGGAGCCAACTGTGATCTACTGCGATAATCAGAGTTGCATGAAACTCATAGAGAATCCAGTATTTCATGATAGATCCAAAGATATTGAGATTAAATATCATTTCATCCGGGATCATGTTCAAAAGGGTGCTGTCAAGCTTCAATATTTGCCTACAGATGAACAGGTTGCATATATTCTTACAAAGTCTTTAGGGAAAAGTAAGTTTGTATATTTCACGAACAAAATGGGAGTTGTTCAGAATACTTTCCTCGTTAAGAGGGAGTGTTGAAATATTAACAAGGAAATATGCAAAAGAGTAATTTTGCATGAAAATGAAATTAGGGTTTTGGAACCCTAATTAGGGTTTTGGTAACCTAATTTCTCAGTGACTTTTAAAAGGAAGTCTGAGTGTTTAGTTTACAATGCTTCTTGAGTAGAAAGAGAGAGAGTTCATCTTCATAGGATTATGGATCAGGGCTACATGTATCAAGGAAAGGGCGCATACTGCTTGAACAGTTGGGGGCACATTCCTGAGGAAGTAGAAAGGACAGATCTTCAGAGATTGAAGAGTCATTTCTTCTATACAGTGTTAGAAGTAATTTACTGAGCAACTTCAGAGATTGAAGAGCAGCTAGAGGAGGACGTGAGCAGTAACACGTCACACGTGTGGGACGTGAGGGAGCTGCTGCACACGTGTGGGAGACTGAGAGGGCCCAGAGAACTGAGGGTATTCATTAGTGACTGAGGAGAGGTCTTCAGTGATCAATCAAAGTTAGACTGATAGCATATCGGATGAGACGTGCCTTAGAGGAGTGAGGACGCTGTTTATCTTCCGAAGCAGAGTAGATCTGAGCAGAGATCTGAGGGAGCATTCGTAAGATATTTAGACAAAGAGTACAGTGTTTAGTGACTGATAGAGTGTGAGTTGAGAAATCCAGCGTGAGGGTGTTCTGCTGGGGGGCGCATTTTCCAAGAAGCAGCAGTTACAGCTGATGTAGATCTAGAGCTTTGGCCCTTCAGGTTCATCCGCTTGTATCTAAACTCATTCTGTACCTCTTCTATATTTATTTATGTGCTCTGGGCTCGAGAAAGTAGAAAGGCTCACTATTTGCTGGTTTTCCCCATTGGGGTTTCCAGAGTAAATTTCTGGGTCTTATGTGATTGCCTAATTGTTGTAGGATTTCATGTGCCGCAAGTTCTAAATTGATTTGAAGGATAGTTCATATTGGATTAGTGAAGATTGTGGTGAGATTGATTATCCTGACTTTTCAAAGTGAGTGGAGACCTTTGAGAAAAACTAATAGACCTAGATCTACTTTCTGAGAAGCAAGAAGTCAGAGGAAGTCTTGCTTCTGTTCCAAGAGTTCAAAGCTCTTGTGGAGAACCAGACATGAAAGAAGATCAAGGTGCATAGATCAGACAATGGGGGTGAGTGTACTTCCCATGCATTCGATGAGTTTTGTAGACAGGAGGGCATCAAGAGGCAGTTGACAGTTCCCTACACTCCATAGCAAAATGGAGTGGCTGAAAGTAAGAATTGTGCGATAATGGGTGCAGCTAAAGCCATGCTGCATGATTAGAGTCTTTCTTTCTTCCTATGGGCAGAGGCCTATAACACAACTGTTTTTTATACAAAACAAGAGTCTGCATCGTGCCTTGGGGTGCAAAACTCCTGAGGAGATGTTCACGAGGAAGAAGCCTGAGATAAGCCACTTCCGCATTTTTGGATGCCCTACATATTCCCATGTCGCTTCTGAGAAGAGGACAAAGTTGGAGGTTGCTTGAGAGAGGGGCATTTTTGTTGGCTATGATGAGACTTTGAAGGCTTTCCGCATATACCTTCCTACACAAAAGAAAGTTGTGGTGAGGAGGGAGGTGAGATTTGAGGAGCAGGCCTTTCGAAAGTCTCGAGAGTTAGAGGAGTAGCAACAGATGACTACTCCACAGGTGACAGCATCACAGAGTTCAGCGAGTCGGGGCACAGGGTCAAAAGTCTCAGGGGTGACTAGGTCACATGTTATAGGTTCATCAGTTTCAATGACACAGTCTACAGGGACTTCTGGTACTGGGAGAGGTTCACTGATCACATGTTCACAGGTTTCACCTTCATATGATTCGGGTACACACATGGTTTAGGTTCAGGTTTGCCAGTTACAGGATCTCAGACCACAGGTACTTCTTCAGGGAGACATTCATTTAATGACGATGTAGAGGGTCTGCCATAGGTTGTTACTTCCAATAAGAGAAAGCCAAGTTGGATTAAGGAGCTTGTGAAGGAAGCATAGGAGTTTGTGGGGCCACCCAGGAGGGAGGTCAGAGAAAGTAGGGCACCATAGAGATTTTCTAGTTACATGGCACAAGTGACCAGCTTGCGTGAGTCCGAGCCTACTACTTATGACGAGGCATCGACACATATGGTTTGGAGAGATGCCAAGATGGAAGAGTACAATTCTATCATGAAGAATGGTGTGTAGGAGGTGGTTCCGAGACCACAGGGGAAGTATGTTGTGACTTCCAAGTGGCTCTATAAAATCAAGCATGCTATAGATGGCAGAATCGAGGGATACAAAGCTCGGTTTGTAGCACGTGGGTTCTCATAGATAGAGGGACTTGATTATGATGAGACCTTAGCGTCGGTTGCTAGATTTTCTTCGATCATAGCAATGATCTCCATTGTTGCAGAGTGGGTTAGAGGATTCATTAGATGGATGTGAAGATCGCTTTCCTCAATGGTCTTCTACAGGAGGAGGTATATCTAGAGCAGCCATAGGGCTTTGAGATTCATGAGAGGAAGTCTCATGTATGCAGGCTGAAAAAGGCCTTGTATGGTCTGAAGCAAGCCCCTCAGGCTTGGTACTCAAGGATTGATTTGTATCTGCTTTCGATTGTGTTTCAGAAGAGTGAGGTAGATCCCAACCTATAATTCATTGTGGTTGGAGGTGTTCTGCTCATTCTTCTGCTATATGTTGATGACTTGTTCATTACAGTAGGAGAGCACTTGATTTAGGCATGCAAGAAAGATCTTGCTTCAGAGTTGGAGATGACAGATCTTGAGTTGATGCATTACTGTTTAGGCATGGAGGTGTGGTAGGAGGATGGACATGTTTTCCTGGGGTAAGGAAAATATGCTGCAGATGTTCTGAAGAGATTCAGATGGAGGAGTGCAGGCCCATGCCCACACCCATGATCACCAACTAGAAGAAGCTTCATGCTTCTAAGGGAGAGTTGGTGGATCCTACTTTGTATCGCCAACTTATTGGTTCGTTGATGTATTTGGTCAACACCAGACCAGATATGAGTTTTGCGGTGAACACTCTCAGTCAGTTCATGGTGGATCCCAAGAGAGTGCACTGGACAACCGCAAAACACATTTTGAGATACCTTGTTGGGACTGTAGGCGATGGTCTAGACTACAGGAGGTCAGGTGGAGTGGACTTGGTTGGTTTCACGGATTCAGATTGGGAAGGCCATGCTTTGGACCGGAAGAGCACTTTTGTTTATTGTTTCAGTTTGGGCTCGACAATTGTGTTGTGGTATCCGTTGCGTTGAGTTCTACAGAGGCTGAGTACATGGCAGCCAGTCAGGCTAGTAGCGAGGCATTGTGGCTTCGGAAGTTGATGGTAGACTTATTTGGTCAGGAGGTGAGGCCTACTATTAGTCATTGTGACAATCAGAGTTGCATTAGGCTCTCTGAGAATCCAGTGTTTCATGACAAGTCGAAGCACATTGAGATCGGATACCACTTCATCAGAGACTATGTTCAGAGAGGAGCTGTAGAGTTGCAGTACATTTCTACTGATGAGCCGGAAGCAGATACTCTCATGAAGTCTTTGGGAAGAGGGAAGCATATTCATTTAAGAGACAAGATGGGAGTGGTGAAAAACACTTTCCTCGGTAAGAGGGAGTGTTGAAATTTTACCTAGGAAGTGTTTGTCCATTCATGCCTTGGGGTGGACAAGGACACTTTAAATGTGGTCCCTAGCTTATTTAAAAGTTTAGAATGACTTTATTTAATAAAGTGACCTTTTAATGTGAGTTTGAGTTATAATGATTTTAGTGACTTTATGAGAATTAAAAGGTGGTGTGCATTAAATTCTCATTTAATATTTAAAAAGTAAATTTTAATGAGGAAATGAGATGGGCCCTAGATTTCATTTAGTTGGCTTTTAGTATTTAAGCCATTGATTTGGTGATGGAAGTTACTCAAACAAAAAGGCTTGGGAAAGGAAAACCTAATTCATTATTGTTCACATTGCAAAGAGAGAATTTTTGGAGAGGAGAGAGCAAGAGAAGAAGACAAGGGTTTGGAGAGAATTCATTCCAAAAATTTGAGAGAGAAAAATTCTGCACAAATTCCAAAGAGAGGAAGAGGCAAAATTTTGGCTCGTTTCCGAGGGCAAAAATCTCAGCAGGCACATAATTTGAGACTGTACCATATAGTTCCATACAACAACATAGTTTTCGAGGAGTTTCGTACAACAGATTATGTACAGTCTGTACAACACAAATTGAGGAAATCTAGCACGGTTTTCGAGGTGATTTGACCAACATTTAATGCTATTAACAAGACGTATGTCAGACACATTTTTCAAGGAGGAAAAGCTGTTTGTATAGCCACGCATGTGGGTCGCACAACACAAAAATCGAGGCAGCTGTACATAGTGATTTTGGCACGATTTTTGAGGAGATATCAGGGAGATAAGTACTGCTTTTATGATTTGTATTTTGCCTGAAGAAATAATAAAATTTCTCTGTCATACAGGTTTTCCCTTCAGGGTTTTTCCTGGACCATTTTGGTCAAAATCTGAGTCTTCAAAATTTTTATGTGTTGATTAGTATATTTTTCCGAGTTAGAAAAGTAGGGCTGTCATAAATTTTTCGGAGTTGAAAAAGTTGAAAATATATCTCATGTGTTTCAAGTTTACAGTAAAATTTTAATCTTTAAATGTACATGCATGATGGGGTTTGGGCATTAAACCATATGCAGTGACTGAAACTAAAACCGGGTTGGGGTTACAAATTTTTTTTAGATTGTAATTTAGAGCATTCAGAATCTTGTTATGCATTTGTAGAGGCAAACATATCTTGAAGCATAGTTATGAAATATGACGAGTATTGGGTTCTTCCAAGCATTCTAATATAGAAAGAGCTCCCAAGTAATGACTTGAAGAAATCTGGAAATCCTCACTTTCCAAGGATAAGTCTCCTCTTGGCACTTGCGCACTCTCTCCTCACACCTGCGGCCCATGTTCACCATATCTGCCTATGTGTGCACTCCTTCCTAGCTTCCTTTTGTTTTTTCATGCATGCCTGCCTTCCCTCAGATCCCTTGTGTGCGACCAGTTTCTTGGAGACTCCATTTCACTACAACTTGGTACCTTGCGAACTTTCTCACGTTGTATATCCCTCGCGTGTGACCAACGTGGTTATTCGAGTTTTATACAATCTCTTTGCTTGTTGATACATGTGCACTCTAGTGTATCCTACGTGAATTTGTCGAGTCCTCTCTACCTGCGTATTGAGTCCACTTCTTCTGCATGTTTTCCTTCTTAAAAAGCTTTATTTCTTGCAGCCTTATGACGAGTAGTTCACGAATCGTGGCAATACATTTCAAGTGCAGAAGTTACTTCCTCATATTTCAAGTTTCAACAGTAAATCAAGGGCCTCCTCCAATGATCTCAACAATAGTGTGATACCTGGAGACTCCTTTGATCACGGATTAACTTTGTTTATGGATGCAACAGGGAAGTGACATCTCACATTCTTGATTACTTCAAGCCAATCCAATTTTAGAGCATTGGGTTCTTAAAAGAAAAATCATCTTCATCTAATCCAGTTTAGAGTTTGAACTGCCAAGATTGTGATCGATTTGGCCATATGAAAGATTCATGTTTTCATCTTTACCCTTGGAGGCATTGTGGAAAGCACACCCACTCTTCAAACAAATGTTTCATTTTGAAGAAACCTGTAAGAGAGAAGATTCACTATGGGTGGATTGCTTCTTGGCAATGGCCGTCAATAGCCAAGAAGATTTATATGTCATACCAAAGAGTTCTTTCTCGAGTAATGACACATCTTGTAGTTGAGAGATCTTCTTCTCCTTACCTTGTTCTTGACAGGGGGAATGATGGACCGTCAAAAACAAGCGAGCGAGAACAAGTGAGCTTGAACCAAAGCCATAACCTTGTGCCAGTTACCATAGCCTCGAGCTAGAGCTTCCTAGTTAGAGTCAGAACTATAGCTAGAGCCAACGTCAGAGCCATGTTCCATCGAGCTTGATTTAGTTTGTGGTTGTAAGTTTTTACTCAGTTTTAGCCTCTGGTTTAAATGTTGAAAATATTTTAGTTTATTGCCGAACCCAAAAAATTTAAAAGGTTAGAAATAACATAAATTTTCAGACTTAAATAAACACTACTGTAACTTAGTTTTTCATGACAAAATAAAATAAATGCACTTTCAGACAACACACAGTACTCAGAAATTTTTGGCCAATAGCCTTGGAAAAACCCACAAGGGGAAAACCAGTCAGAGAGAGATTATTTTTATTTCTTTTAGTAAATGGAACAACAAGTACAATAGAAGTACAACTTATCTCTGCTGCATTAAATGCACCCAAACTGTTCTTCGATTTCTGTGCCAATCTGCCTTCTTGATTTATGTGCTGAACTGAACCTTGAAAACTTGTGCCAAAATAGTCCTCGTTTTTTGTGTAGAAAAGTATAGTCTGTACAGACTGTACGGACCTCGAAAAACGTGTTATACGACCTCGAAATTCGTGCAAAGTATGACCTCAATAAATGAGCCAACCTCCTCGTTTTCTGTCCCTTGCGTGTCCTCGAAATTCGTGCCCTTCAAACCGTACTGTATGGTCACCTTGGAATGTGTGCCAACCAAAACTTTCTCCTCGAAAATCATGCAGCTGGTAACTCGGCTCTCTCTTGAAATTCGTGCCTCCTCTCTAGCTCTCTCTTCTTCTCATCTCAAGAATGAATCATTTTTGCCTTTGCCCTTGCTCTTTGTCTAAAGCCTAGGTAGGTGAAGAGCCATCTAATCCAATGGCTGAGATTAGACTAGATCAATGGATGAGAATGAATGCTCTCATTTAATTCTCATAAAAATTAATTTGACTCACCTAGTTAAATTTATCAAAATTTGACTTTAATCTCTAAAGTCGCATTAAATGCTCATCTCAAGTCATTTAATGCAAGGGTCACTTTAATTTCTCCTTTTAAGTGACTAAGGCTAAAGTCACCTAGGGGAACACTTTCCTAGGTACAAAAATCAACACTCCCTCTTACCGAGGAAGGTGTTATGCACCACTCCCAACTTGTCCCTAAAGAAGACAAACTTGCCCCTCCCCAAAGATTTTGTCAGAATGTCTGCAACCTGCTGATTAGTGGAAATGTACTGTAAAGTCACTGCACCTCTCTGAACATAATCTCGGATGAAATGATGCCTAATCTCAATATGCTTTGACTGATCGTGAAATACTGGATTCTCAAAGAGTTGAATGCAACTCTGATTGTCACAGTAGATCATTGTAGGCCTCAACTCTTGACCAAATAAATTCACCAGTAACTTGCGAAGCCACATCGCCTCGCAACTAGCCTGACTGGTTGCCATATACTTGGCCTCTACAGAACTCAAAGCAATAGACTTCTGCTTCCGACTGAACCATGACACTGCTGCTGAGCCCAAACTGAAACAACATCCGGAAGTGCTCTTTCTGTCTGCCACACTACCTGCCCAATCTGAATCTGTGAAGCCAATCAACCTGATCCCATTCGACCTCCTGTAGTCCATACCATAATCCACTGCCCCTGCTAGGTATCGCAATACATGTTTTGCGGCTATCCAGTGCACTCTCCTAGGCTCAACCATGAACTGACTGAGAGTGTTCACCGCAAAACACAAATCTGGATGAGAGTTGACCAGATACATCAATGAACTAATGAGATGACGGTATAAGTAGGATCCACCAACTCTCCCTCAGAAGCATGAAGCTTCTTCTAGTTGGTGACCATCGGTGTCGACATCGGTTGCAATCCTCCATCCTAAATCTCCTGAGAATATCAACAACATACTTTCCATGTCCAAGGAAAATATGTCTAGGCTCCTGCCAAACCTCCAATCCTAGAAAAATAGTGCATCAACCCAATATCTGTCATCTCGTACTCTGAAGCAAGATCCTTCTTGCAAGCTGCAATGGGTCTCTCTCACCCTGTGATAAATAAGTCATCCACATATAACAGAAGAATGAGTGGATCATCTCCAACCATGATGAAATAGAGATTCGAATCTGCCTCACTCTTCTGAAACCCCATCCGCTACAAGTAAGAATCGATCCTGAAGTACCAAGCTCTAGGAGCTTGCTTCAGCCCATACAAGGCTTTCTTCAGCCTGCAAACATGAGACTCTCTCTCATGAATCTCAAAGCCCTGAGGCTGCTCAACATAAATCTCCTCCTGAATGATTCCATTGAGAAATGCGGTCTTCACATCCATCTGATGGATCTTCCAACCCATTTCTGCCGCAATGGAAATCAATGCCCTGATCGAAGTATACCGAGCAACTGGCGCAAAGGTCTCATCATAATCCTCACCCTCAACCTGTGAAAACCCTCGCGCTACAAATCTGGCCTTTTACTTATCCACACTACCATCCGCAGCATGCTTTAGCTTGTAAAGCCACCGAGAAGTCACCACTGACTTCCCCTTAGGTCTCGGAACTATCTCCCATACATAGTTTTTCATGATGGAATGGTACTTATCCATCATGGCATCTCGCCAAACATGGTGCTGGGAGGCCTCCTCAAAAGTAGAAGGCTCTGAATCACGTAAACTAGCCATCGAAAGCATGCCCAATCTGTTAGGCATCTAAATAGACCTCATTGGCTCTCTGGGTGTCCCAAACTCCTGAGCTTCTTTCAATGTGTCTTGAATCCACTTAGGTGTCTTCTTCCTTGGAATCTGCTCCCACACTGGTTTGACCTCATTTGAAGAACTACCAGAGGTATAAATCCCAGTAACATGTGAACTAGAAGCTGGTTTACCAACAATTGGTGAACTCTCTAATCCTGATCCTTTATACGGTGAACCTGTAATCTGAGACCCAAAACCTGTCCCCAAAGACCCTGTTGGCTGAACCACTGAACCTGGTGAATCTGTGCCTGCACTGTGTGGTCCAGTAACTCCAGAAACTTGTGATCCTGTTTGCTGTACTGATGGTACCTGTTTAACTGCCTGAGGTGCAGGAACCTGCTGCTCTCCCTACTCCAACTCTCTCGACTTCCTGAAGGCCCGCTCCTCCTCAAACTTCACATCCCTCCTCACAACAACTTTCCTTTGAGAAGGAATGTAAATACGGAAGGCCTTCGAAGTCTCATCATAGCCCACAAAGACGCCCTTCTCTGCGGTGGGCTCCAACTTTGTCCTCTTCTTAGAAGGGACATGAGAGTAAGTCAAACTACCAAATATGCGAAAATGGCTGACCTCAAGCTTCTTGCCTGTGAAACACTCCTCAGGTGTCATGTTCCCCACGACATGATGGGGACTCCTGTTCTGAAGATATACAACTGTGCTGCATGCCTCAACCCAAAGGAAGAAAAGAAGATATTGGTCATGTAACATAGCTCTGGTTGCTCCAACATTAGACCTGTTCTTCCTTTCCGCCACTCCATTCTGCTCTGGAGTGTAAGGAACTGTCAACTGCCTCCTGATACCCTCCTGTCTGCAATATCCATCAAACTCCTTGGAGGTATACTCACCCCCGTTATCCGATCTGAGAACTCGGATCTCCCTCCTTCTCTGGTTCTCCACAAGAGCTTTGAAGTCTTGGAACCTCTTCAAGACCTCCTCAGATTTCTTGCTTTTCAGGAAGTAGATCCAGGTCTTTCTGGAATGATCATCAATGAATGTTACATAGTACTCATATCCTCTCAAGGAAACAGATGACATCGGTCCACACAAATCTGAATGTATCAAGTTAAGAATCGCTGTTGACCCGCTATCACTGCTAGGAAAAGCAGTCTTGGTGTAGTTTCCCAAAGCACACCCCTTGCAAACATCACTATGCTTTGAGCTGAACTCTGGTAAACCTGTAACCATCTGTCTCAACAACCCCAAAGCTGGATGATGCAAGTGAGCCATCCTCCTATGCCAAAGCTCACAAAGTTCACTGTCGCTGCTATGTGCCAAGGCATGTTGAGGCTGAAATAAGAGCTTGTACAATTTCCCACATCTAACTCCAATGGCAAATGAAGCAGATGGTCCAGCAGTCTTGGGAAATACACGCACATGTCCATCTAGGAAGGACACCCCAAGACCCCGATCCTCAATCGTAGAAACTGAAATCAAGTTCTTTTTCAGCCCAGGTACATGCAATACATCTCTCAACACCATGGGATTCACGGACTCCCTCTGAAAGGTAATGGTCCCATGCCCAACTGCTCTGACTGCTGAGTCATCTCCCAACACCACCTCCACATTAGTCTTTGTCCATGAAAGCTCGGAGAACATCTCACGAGCACTTGTCATGTGGCTCGAAGCTCCGCTATCAATATATCAAGTGCTGGAAGTAGATGCACTGTAGGAATGGTCTGTCACCAAGGAAAACTCCCTCTCTCTACCAACATCTACATTGGTGATAATAGATGCTCTCTCTCTATCAATATGCCCAATGCACAGAGAAAACTCTCTTTGAAATCTAGCTGCAAAGTCATTGACCTTCGCTGGTACTTCACGCAGAAATCCAGGACCCTAAGACCAAGCAAGAAGAAATCAAATCCCAACAGACCTCCTTTAAACAAGAGACGGAGACACATATCAATTCATGGGCACAAGTAATTCGGGGGAAAAACAAAAACCCCTTCACAGCTGTCAAGGAGGTCGTACAGGCCAAAATGGTCAAAGAATGGACTAGACGCACAAGGGAACTGAATTTGAAAGTTAGAGGCTTGCCTCAGCCACTTCCTTCCGCTGACCCTATGGAGGCAGGAACCCGGTTCCTAAGAGATACCCTCGGCCTCCCAGACCTAACCTTGGACAGAGCTTGGGTGGGCCTCGACTCCACCCTCTTTCTTAGATTCCACAATGCAGCAGACATGCTTTGTGCCCTTAGAGCTAAACGCAAACTGTTCTCACTCCCAGACAGGATATTCCTTGATGAGGACCTTACTCGAGCGTAGGTTGCAGAACCCAAACAGTCTCGGCAATAGGTCGCAGCAGTAAGAAAAATAGGAAAATGGGCAGTAATCAGGAACTTTCAGGCAGTTATTCGACTCCTTCCCTCTTGGATGGACACCTCGAATAGGAAGCTCTAAATGACAGGGTCAGCAAGAGAGACGGCAGGGTACAAGTATCATTGTTCGTTGTTGGAATTGAAATGGGTCCTTCTGGTCATCTCCAGGTCTCTTGTATGACACTCTCGCATCGACGGATATCCTCCTTGTGACCGAGACCCATGCGAGCCCTGTACGACCTCTCCTGGACATCACAGGGTACTACTGGTTCTCAGTCTGCAGACAGGAAACAAGAAGATTTGGTGGAGTCAGAGGTTCAGGAGGAGTTGCTTGATTAGTCAGAGACTCTCTCAGGAAGAGGGTCTTCTTAATGGCCTCCGATGAGTACGCTATATTCATGTGGATCCAAATCAGAACCAAGATCCCCCCGTTGGGACTCGTCTACCTTGCAGTCTGCTACTTTTCGCCAGCATCCTCATCATTTGCCATTCACAACGGAGCAGACGGGGACACTTTTATGGATCTATACGCTGGCATCACCCAGTACTCTGCTGACGGAGAGGTTATCCTTATGGGGGATTTTAAAGCCCGTACTAAAAATGTCTAGGTTCCTCTCCATGACAGATCCGAAGATGTGTTCTTCACTACTGGACTAGATCCCACAACAGTTGGTCTCTACCGGATTTCGGAAGATGCCTTGGGCTCCAATACAACTTACGGCAAACGCCGCTTGCATTTGGGGGAATCTCACGGGCTGCTTATTCTGAATGGCCTCTCTTGTTTCTCGAACTCTCATTTCTTCACGTGCCGGCCTCATGGAGGCGGGGCTAGTGTGGTGGACTACGCTCTAGCCAGTCAAAGCCTACTCCCCTTCATCCGAGACCTTTCCATCCTCCCCATCCCCATAGCTGACCATGCATTCTTTCCCTTTCCCTCCAAATCGACCCTCCTCCTCCAACACCGCTCCCCCCCAGACCACCTTCCGCTTTGATGAGGGCGACCTCAACATCTTCCTTTCAGACCTTTACTAGATCCTTCTGCCCAAAGTCCAGTTCTCCTCACTTGACTCAGCCACCGCCAAGTACCAATGTCTCTCATCGGCAATCTGGAAAGCAGTGCTCAACTCCTTCCCCCACTCCACTTGTACCTCATCGGATACCACTAGAACAACCTCCTGCCCCATGAACAGATGGTACGACGAAGACTGCAAATCACTTCACCGAGAACTCCATCATGCCTTCATCCACTCCTGTCCTACTTACCCCAACATACAAAAAACTTACCACTGTCTCCTTCGCCGGAAGAAACGACACTTTTTTTCCCAAAGAAGACGGGAACACTTAGCCCTTCTCGGCCACTCCCCGAAGCAGTTCTGGCGTACCATTCTTTCTCGACACTCCCCTCTATCACCTGACCTTGACCCTGCCTCTATGTTCTCCCATACCTTCAAGTTCTATGACATCCCAGGACAGGATGATATTCATGTGGCCTCCCCCCCATCATCCTGTAGCCTTTTCACTAACAATGATGTCACAGAAGTCATCCGGGCGATGAGCAGTAGCAAATCAGCAGATGAGGAAGGCTACCAAGCATAGTTCTTCAAACAGGGTCTCTCGGTTCTGGTCAGGTACTTGGCTGATCTCTTTAATCACGTAGTGCGGGAAGGATTTCCGTCGGTCTGGTCTCATCATATCATCCATCCGATTCACAATTTTGGAGCCACTTCTGAACCTAACAACTACAGAACGATCATGGTAGGCCACACGTTCTCCAAACTCTATGCTACAACTCTTCATATGAAGCTTTCCAGGGACTTTGAATAGAGAAATCTTAGAGCTCGGGGTCAGGCAGGATTCACACTAGCACATCAGACTATCGATCACATCTTTACTCTCCGAGCAGTGATTGAGGAGGCATGTCACCGCTCCTCGAAAGTCTATTGCTGCTTCGTAGATTTTCGGAAAGCATTCGACTCAGTGCCGAGAGAGGATTTACTGCAGCGACTCAGAAACATTTGCGTCTCGCCGATCATCTTGACAGCCATTATGCGTCTATTCGAGTTTGTTCAGGGCTGCCTTCGCACTGCACAAGGGTTATCTGAGTTCATTTGCAACACATTGGGGTGAAGCAAGGTTTCCCGCTTTCCCCCACTTTGTTTGGAATCTACATTGATGAGTTGAAGGCCTTCCTCCAGGAGCACACACAGGAAACAGATGGATGCCTCCTCCACCAGGTCCTGATCTCTATCCTGCTTTTCGTTGATGACATTGTACTCCTTTGTTCCTCATTGAAAGGTCTGCAAAGACAACTTGATGCTCTAGCCCTGTTCTGCGAACTCCGGAAGCTGACGGTGAATCTGGGAAAAACAAAGGTTATGATCTTTAATGGAAAAAAGAAAACCTCAGACTTTCGTTTCCTATTCAAAGGAGAGGAAGTTGATATCACCAGTACCTATACGTATTTAGGAGTGCAATTTTCAGGGCCCCGCTTTAGTCTTCAGCCAACCCTCCAGCCTCGGATCAAAAAGGGATACGGGTCTCTAGCCCTCCTCGAGAGACAATGCTTCCGTCACCACTTCCAGGATATCTCATCCAAAATGGACCTACTAAATACTTTGATCCGCCCCACTGTTCTATATGGATCAGAAGTCTGGGGCCCTCCTTACTAGAGTCGGATTGGGCATCGGCTGAAAGAGTCTAGATCCTCCTTCTCTGGCACATTATCAGGTGCAAACAGACAGTGCCACAACACATCATCCTCGTCGAATTTGGATCCCAGCCCTTCCGCCTCGAGACAGTTTTCAGATTGGTCTCCTTCATACATTGGATCCGAGGTTTAGCCGATTTTTCAAAAGGTCGGGATAGGTACCCGTATTTAGCTTATTGCTCTGTTCAGATTATTGCCAGTGCTACCCACCTGGGCAGGGCCAAGTGTTGGTTCACAGGGGTCTCGAGCCTCCTTGCTTCGGTGGGGATCCATTTTGATCGCCTTCCCCCGTTCTAGTACTCACTAGATGCCCCGAGTCACCTTCTACCTATCCGACAGGAGTTGAATAAGATCATTAGAGAAGATATTCAGTGTTACACGGGGACGCGTCCTGGAGGGTCGGGGACGCGTTTCGGGCGTCCTTGGGACTCCGAAACTCCACCCGAAACGTTTCGGGACGTCCCCGTTTTGGCGAGACTTGGCGAGACGCAGGCCGAAACGTTTCGGGACGTCCCCGTTTTGGTGAGACTTGGCGAGACGCAGGCCGAAACGTTTCTGTGGGTGGCGAAACTTGGGGGGACTTCCTGGCGTCCCGCCCCGAAACTCCGAAACTTGTGGGCGTCTCGCCCCGAAACTCCGAAACTCCGAAACTTCGCCGAGACTTCGTAAGGATATTTTCAATTTTTTTAAATTTTTTTTCTTAATTTAAAAAAATGTTAAAAAAATTTAAATAATTCATTAAAATTATAAATTTTATAAACTTATATAATATAACTGATATTATTTCATACCGATGACTAAGTCTTTGACTCTTTCCTATTTTTG
>LPNX010386598.1:281037-292883 GCA_001517045.1 Pseudotsuga menziesii
CGGAAGATTTATGCTGCTGGTGTGCAATCGACGGACAACAGTATGAAAGGAGGCGTCTCCTTATCATGAATGTCCAAGCGATATTTAAGGCCAAGACATCATTGTAATATGCATCATCCAATATATTATTATTATTCATATTCATTATTTAAAATGATAGTCGGATTCGACTACTAACGGACCAACCGGATTCGGTTGCTCCATTTGGTATCAGAGCGGATTCGTTCTTGCACTCTGAGCTCGGACTCGGCTCATGAATCCCTACTTGAGCTTGGACTTGGCTCATCAATCCTTGATTTCTTCCGCTGCTCCTATCATTTCATCCCAAGTGCTGTCGTCGAAGAAAAAAAAAACTTTCCCCTCTTCTCCACTGCTATCTGCCATTCCCCCCAACTACTTCCTATCACTCCACGTCACTCATCCTCCCACTTCACTTCACCATTTTGCCTGCATCTCTGTCGACCATCTCTTGCTCGACCGTCCTCCTAGCTGCTCCCTCACACTCCAACCGTCACGCACGCTCCACCTCCATCGCTTCCTCTGCGCTGCACCCACCTCTCCGTCGCCCCCAGGCTGCTACGATCCCTCTTCCACGCTCCTCAACCTCCACCCACCTTGCGCCTCCTCCATCCACCGCGCCACCATCGTGCGTTCCCTGCATTCCTCTTTCATTTCACCGTTGCCTGCTCATCCCCACGGTCGCTTGCCTCAATCTTTGCTCCACGCCACCTCCATTCGTCTGCTCATCCACTCCTCCCTAGTGCATCCACTTCACACACTCCCTGCTGCATCCTCCCGCCGCCACTTCTCCACCCGCGCCTCGTGCCTCCACAACACCTTCAACCCTAAGCGCCACTCCACTCCCTCCACGCTCGCCGTGCCGCTTGCCTCCTCTTCTCACCTCTGCTTCGACCTGCTCGTCCCTACTCTCACATCCCACGCACCTCCCCTCACCGCCCACTGCTTGTTGTACTCTCTTCTGCCTTCAAATTCCACTACCTGCAAAATATATATATATATATATATATATATGTTATAAAATAAAATAATATAATATATTGTTTCAAATATATTATAATAAAATATTTAAAAAAAATCAAATATTATATTTAATATTATAATATTTGTTTTAAAAAACTATATACAAAATATTATATAGTTTATGAAAATAATAATAATATTAATCAATTAATTAATTAATATATTATTATTCAAAATTTCATCTTAAAAGGCCAAAATAGCGTTCTACAAACATCCATGGCAACTTATAGTAAGAGTGACAAATTCATAGATCTCCTTGAGGAAATCCTTGAGGACATAGATGAAATAAAGAAAACTATGGACGAAACATTTAAAGTAACTGTAGATGGAGGTGAAAATCACGTAGAAGAAGCCACCCAAGTTGATGAAAAAAAGGAAGATAGAGTAGGTCAGTATGTCATCCTCGATGAGAGTAATGGCATCAATCAATATAACATGCAATACAAAGATATAGCATACCCTAGTAATAAGGGAATTGACAACGAAATAATTGACAAAGAGAAGGATGATCCTAACCAAGATTGTGATACGAGACAAGCCGATGTTGCTAACAATAAAGATGATCAATGCTGCGACAAAAATGTCACAATCACAAACACACGAAGGACAGATATCATCACAAAGACGGCTATAAAGAACATCAAGGGAAGCAACTATAATATCTATCAAACACAAGATAAGACCGGTGTTCTTATGAGCACTATAAGCACAAGGAGCCCGTTCAAGGGAACTGACACAAAATATGTTGGGGATAACAACACGAAAATAGTTAAGGTCGTAGTGTATGTTGAGCATGTTCAAATGACGACAAACATAGTTAAAAGAAGAAATCACACAAGTAGAAAAAGCGTAAACAAAACTTCACCAAGTTCATACTTATTGCAAATACCAAGACATAATAATCAAAATGAGGCAATAGTCGTAATCAAAATTTCTTAAGGTAGAATAAAATACAACATTAGGAAAATATTCGAGCTTTGAGGACAAAGCTCCTTTAAAGGTAGTGGCAATGTAAAGAACATAAATAAGAAAATCCTTAAATAATTAAATAATTTATAAGTTAGGTTAGTATGAAAGGAGGCGTCTCCTCATCATGAATGTCCAAGCCATATTTAAGGCCAAGACATCATTGTAATATGCATCATTCAATATATTATTCATATTTCAATATTTAAAATGATAGTCGGATTCGACCACTAACGGACCAACTAGATTCGGTTGCTTCAGTTTCAGCCTTTGGTTTAAATGTTGAAAATAACTCAGTTTATTGCCGAACCCAAAAAATTTAAAAGGCTGGAAATAACATAAATTTTCAGACTTAAATAAGCGCTGTTGTAACTTAATTTTTCATGACAAAATAAAATAAATGCACTTTCAGACAACACACAGTACTTAGAAATTTTTGGCCAATAGCCCTGGAAAAACCCATAAGGGGAAAGCCACTCAGAGAGAGATTATTTTTATTTCTTTTAGTAAATGGAACACCAAGTACAATAGAAGTACAACTTATCTCTGCTACATTAAATGCACCTAGACTATTTTTTGATTTCTATGCCAATTTGCCTTATCGATTTTTGTGTTGAACTGAACCTCGAAAACTGTGCCAAAACAGTCCTCTTTTTCTGTGCCCAACAACCTCGAAAACTGTGCAGCAAATCCTCCTCGATTTATGTGTAGAAAAGTACAGTTCATACAGACTGTATGGACCTCGAAAAACGTGTTGTACGACCTGTGTATGGTCTCGAAATTCGTGCAGAGTATGACCTCAATAAATGAGCCAACCTCCTCATTTTTTGTGCCCTGCCTGTCCTCGAAATTCGTGCCAACCAAAACTTTCTCCTCGAAAATCCTGCAGCGTGTAACTTTGCTCTCTCTCGAAATTCATGCCTCCTCTCTAGCTCTCTCTTCTTCTCATCTCAAGAATGAATCATTTTTGCCCTTTTCCCTTGCTCTTTGTCTAAACCCTAGGTAGGTGAAGAGCCATCTAATCCAATGGTTGAGATTAGACTAGATCAATGGATGAGAATAAATGCTCTCATTTAATTCTCATAAAAATTAATTTTACTCACCTAGTTAAATTTATCAAAATTTGACTTTAATCTCTAAAGTCACATTAAATGCTCATCTCAAGTCATTTAATGCAAGGGTCACTTTAATTTCCCCTTTTAAGTGACTGAGGCTAAAGTCACTTAGGGGAACACTTTCCTAGGTACAAAAATCAACAGTGGTCAGCCTAAAACCACCCATTAAGTAGAGTACATTAGCCTCTTGTTGCTTTTGCTAGACATCAATTTGTGTTGGTCCTTAAACCACCATTTTCTAGAAGGAACCACTGAGCCTTGGAGCTAAATTCTAGAGAGACCCGCTGAGCGAGAACGATAGTTAGCGCCAAGTTCTAGAGAGAACCGTTGAGCCAGAACCAGAGTTATAGATCAGTTCTAGAGTTTGTGGTCATCCTAAAACCACTTCTTTAGTAGAAGACATCAGCTTCTGTTAGTTTTTGATTCAAAGAGCACTTTCAACCATTTGCAGCTCCAGATTTCATCTCTATGCTTGGACTCATATACACCCCTTCGGATTAAGGGGGGATTGTTGGAACCTAATCCGTTAGGGTTAGATGAAGATGAATAGGATTTAGGAGCCCAAGGGACAACTCGAAAGGTGAAAACCAAGTGTTTATACATTCTTAATGAGAATTAACTGTGCTTTTCATGCTTATTTTGTTTGTCTTTGTTGAGAATATGCTTATTTTCCCTACGGGATACCTAACAGGATTATCATGACCAAACATTAATGGAGCTATGGGACTAGCAAGAATTGTTTCCTTTGTAGAGGAGGCACTCGCATTATTGTCCTTTTAAACATTCATGGCAAGATTTGCTTTTAGAATTAGAACCTTTTTCCTATCTTTCTATACTGGATTGAGAACTTGAAATATATTTTGGGTTGTTGGAGTAGTCTTTAATGCTGGTGGATGTTTCTTGCCCTTCCTAGAGGGTGGTGAAATTTTCTTTAGAGCAGGTGTCTTCTTCTAGAGACCTAGAAGCCTATTCTTGCACTATTGCCTCTTTTAAACTTCCAGAAAGCCAACAATATTTGTTCTACTACATTTTTTGCATGTTGTTGTGAACAACAATACATTGTTAAAGAAATGTAACTGCGGAAGATATTCTATTTTGTATTATTATTATTATCACACCTTTCAGAGATGTTGTTCCTCCGATTAGGGATGTCATTGATGTATTTGGTCATGTAAAGTATTGAGGTAAAACCTCTGTTGTAAGTCGGGTCAATAGTACCCAAAAAAATATTATTAAAATGTATTTTTGAGTCTCCCAAGGCAAGTCAGCCTTGGCAGCTAAAAGAAGTCGACCCTGTTGGGTTATTAGGCTTCTCAGGCTTATAACCTTAACTTTCAAGAGTTAGGGTTTAAGATATTTCTTCCGCATATGTGCCTTAGAAGGAAGTGCTGTCACGGGTCACCAATCCTTGCGCCTCTTTTTTGTGACCTCTTTTCTTTTTCTTTCTTTGATATTTCATTTATTTGCATTTCTTAGCCCTTTTATTAGCTTAGCTCCTTTTACTTTAGAAGTTTAGATTTGGCTTTGATAAACTGGGGCAAGGGAAGCTGGATCTTGCAAGGGGAGTATCTCCCATATGTTCCATTTTGGTTTACCTTTAGTAGTATGAAACCTTAGAGTACTAGACTCTTTTAGTTTTATTGAGGCATTCATACATGGGAATAATTGTGAGACCTTAGATTGTTACTGATGATATATCCTTTACAAAGGGGAAAATGAGGGGGATGGATGAATTGGCTAGTGAAATGAAAAATGGCTTGGCAGAATGTTATGAAATGGATGGATTCACTTAATTTAGTTCACTAGGGTACAAATTAACCTTTGGATTGACACACTTCTAAGGTAGAATGACACCAAAGTTAGACTAAGACATGAGTAACTGTTTAAGTGTTATGAATGTGGTCTATTGGCAAGCAATGAGGTGATCGGGCTTGTATTAATGTGGAGACCCGAGTTCAAATCCCTGAGTGGGTATGATTGTAAATATGGCCTTGTAAAGATAAGAAGTATTTTTAATTTTTTGTTTGTTTGTTATGAATCATTATATGAGCATAAATGTAACGTCCTGTTGTCCGCCGAATGCACACTAGCAATAGAAATCTTCTAAAAGGTGTCTCCTCACTCATGAAAGTGGGAGAGGTGTGCCCTTGGGGGCAAGCACAAAGCCAGGTACTGTCACCTACTCCTAGCTCCTCCGTTTAGCTAACTCCTAACGAAGCCAAGCGGGGTAGTCCCTAACAAAGAGTTTCTATGGCTCAATGTATTTTAAGTGTTTTTGGTGTGTGGTGATGCGGATGGGTGTTGTTTAGGAGTTTATTATGGTGAAAAGATCACAGATTTAAAATTTAAATAGAAAAAATGTATACTTGCAATAATTTAAGGACAATACAACTGATTGATTTAAGCAAAGGCATCCATAATGAAATAAAATATGCACTTCAGATATATAAATGAAATGAGCACAAGACCAGTGCCTTATCCGATGGGTAACAGGGTCAAGATAGTAGTGCTTGGGATGCAAAGATACAAGCGTTTAGTGTGTTTGTGAGATCATTTTGCAAATTTTCTTTGTAAATTTTATAAATTTTTAGCGATCTTGATTATTATGGCTAAGAACACAAGGTATCAACCAAAAAAATACCTTCAGTGGCTCCCCTCAATGAGATGTCGGACCGTCCAGTATTCTAGGCTAGGTGTCCAAGGAACTTAACCAGCAAGCTAGAACTCTATGACAACAGTGATTTCCGACGTCACTAGCAAGAATTTGCCCACTACCTCAATATTTATTGACAACATCGGTTCGTTGGTTATGGGGGTGAAAGTTTTACTTATGGTTGTCACTTGTAAGATTAATCAAATTCCAGTCACCGTTTTGAGTACGAATCCAACTTTTTAAGGTTGACAGAGCATACTAAGTGAAGGAAAGCAACGAAGTAAATTTTATGTGGAATATGTGTTGGAAATATTTTATTAATTATGAGCACACAGATGAACCTCTCCGACAGAGAGTGCTCTTGACTTTGTCTTATGACAGAAGTTCAAGAGACTTTGGCTAATCTATATGCCTAATGCAAGGAAAATGCAATGTAACTATGCTCTCCGACAGAGAGTGCTCTTGACTTGGGTTATGGCAAGTTCAAGAGACTTTGGTTTCTTTTTAAGAGACAAGCAGATTGTAAATGTGGAAACCAAGTGATAGCTCAAAAAGATTAATAAACAATGACTTGAAAGAAACTAACTTAGCAAAAATAAACTGAACTAACAACTAGTGTTCTAAGCATAAAATGAAACTACTCTAAGCATGCTAATAACCAAACCAAAGGACAACCCCAGGCTCTTCCCCAAATGGTGGAAGGAAAACACAAAGTGTGGGAGGCCCTATCCCACTTAGCCTTTTTATTAATCAAGTACAATATTGAGGATTTTCAACCTTTTGGGAACTGAAAGTAAGCAAAAACTTGGAACAAGAAGTCTTATAACTTCTTTTACAAAAGGGAGAGTGAGAAGCTTTAGATCTTCTTGTTTAACACCATCTTCATTGGGTTTTGGATCTTCCTTATGGTTTCTTGATGTGTTTTTCTTCTTCTTTGGGTAATCTCCAAGTGTTTTAGGTTCAAGTCTCTCTTTGCTTCACCTTTGCACTTTATTCTCCTCTCAATACCTACAACAAACAAAAATCCAAACAACTCATGCACCCATTAGTCATTAGCAAAATAAATCAAACTTAAAACTAATCTAAGATTAAGATCTGCAAACCTAAATCTAAGATGCATAAAATGATCCAGATGCAAGCTAGGAAATGAAACTAGAATGAAATTTAACAATGCACAAACTTTATGGATCTAAAACTATAGAAATGAGATCTAATGCAAAGCTACACTAACAATACTAACAAACTAAACTAACAAAGAAAAATGCAAGCTCTAAACTAACCAAAAGAAGGGGGAGCAAACAAAAAGGAAGCATAAGAGAGAAGATGGATGAGAGGAGGAGAGGACAACGAAGCAAAGAGAAAACGAAAGGGAAGGCAAGGTAAGTAGGACGAGAGAGAAGGGAAGAAGACGAGAAGGCAAGGAAGAGAAAGCTAAGAAAAACGAAAGCAAGAAGGAGGGACGAGAGGAAAGGAGGAAGACAAAAGAAAAAAACGAGAAGAAAGAGGAGAGAAAGGGGATCTAGGATGAATGAGGAAGGGTGAGACGAGAAGACTAGCAGAAGGTGAAGAAGATGAGAGCAAGGAAGGAAGACGAAAGCAAGAGACCAAGACAAGCCAGAAAAGCAAGATGGCAAGCTTGGTGGGAGATTCTAGGCTTGGAGAAAGGTATGACTTGGATCTTCCACAACTTAGAGATGGGCAGGACTAGTAACAAGTAACCGAAAAGAGTTTTTTAGAAGTTTGCTGGAGAAGGCAAGAAAGATCCGGAACCGCTTGCAACCTTGCAAACAAAATATATTAATAATGGAACATTTGTATGGTGAAGGTATTAGATGCCGAGAGCTCCTACTAGATGCAATCCCTGAAGACACAAACACTCAATGCAAATTAATTAGAAGCCTAAGTACTAGATTGTTAGTCTTCAATAAACATAATAATCAAATTGCAATACAAGGGTAGGGTGAAAGATATTACTTCACATAGGATGAAGACACAATGCCAAAAGCCCATCAAATGACCTCCAAAGTCTCAATATTTTATTAACAAAAAGAAGCTTACAAATTCCACCAGAGTTTCTATGCCAAACTCTCCATCCACAATAGAGCTCCAAGAGCCTCCACTTATACAAAATACCAAGCTCCAGGGGGATTTTAATGAACCAGAGATCAAGCTGAGTTAAGTGAGCTTGAACTGAGTTGAACCAGAGCTGAAGTGAAAAGGAACTAGAGAGGAACTGAGTTAAACCGCCAACACACTCAATCAATGCCAATACACCCAATCAATCAAATCCCCACCGAAAACGATTCGACGTCAATCTCCTCTTCACGCGAATGGTACGATAGCTCAACGTCACCGTAACTCATGACTTGCGAGCTCTCAAATGAATGGACCAAGCCTTAGAATAATTTAATGTTTACAATCATACGAAAGGGGGTGCACCATCCACCCATTCGCTAGCGTGAACTCTCTCTTGTAGATGCTCACGTCATCCACTAAACACATAAAACAAACTCGTATGGTGTGAAATGCTAGATCATGGTTTATACTATTAACTTAATTGGAGAGGGGTTCACCCAATTTTACTCACTCTCACGTCATCCATGCTACGTGCTCTCCTTTCACCATACGCTACCACTCTTTCCAACATGATATTTGCCGAACCATATGATATACCATACGTAAAATCCTTATCCAAGCTTTATGTTAAATTTTAAACCACATGAAGGGGGTCCACCCTTCATCCAAACGCAATCTTAGCTTGGTGTGGCATGAAACTTATGGAGGTTGACGTCACCCTCTCTTTTAACTTAGTTCAAATTTCACATTTAAACGAAAGTCTTAACTCATATCATGTGGAATAGAGTCGTAACTTAATATGGGACCCATGCCAAATCACCTCCTTTAAATAATTTTTTTATTTTCTGCCTTTTTCAAACTTTGACTTTAGGTGCATTTTCTCCAAAATTAGCAATTAAATGCTACTCTGGTGCTCAGTTAGCCAAATGATGACTTTCGGGATGCTTCAGCTGGCCGAAACCTAGTGAAAGTGGCCCTTGGGGTAAAGATGCTGCTACGGGCTTGAAAATGAGTCCAACCACGCCAAAAATGTACTCCGGATCATTCTTTTTTTACATTTTGAATTTTTCCAATTAAACCATTAAAAAATGGCTTAAAAAACGGAAATTTTTTTTCTTTCTCGGAATCAAACGAAACTATAGGGGGACCTAGTACATGTTCATACGACTCAATCGGAATGACTAGCATGATGAAAAACACTGACACGAAGGCTCTAATAACCTCCTAAGGCCGAAACATCAAGACAACTACCCCATATTTGGAGGTGCGAGTGAAAAACTCAGAAATTATTAGTTGTTTGTTCAACAACCAATAATAACCAAGGAAAAAAACACTCTGGGCTAGTCGGCTTGATGCTTAAGTCCGTGAAGCCGAGCCTTTTATAAAAATTTAAATGTTAGGGCATTTTTTACAATTTCCCCAAGGGGGTATGAACATGTATTTTACAAAAAATAAAAAGTTTAGCCAAAAATTGGCTAACTTTGGAGCACACTGAACTTCTGAACTCTGATCTTGAACAAGTGTACTTGTTCAATACTCTGGCGGCTCACCAAAAAATCCACTAAGTGCAAAATTAGTGGATAACACGTCCCATGTAAACATATCGTCATATAAGAAAACATTCTAAAGTGTCAATGAGGTTTTAGCGATATCACAGCACATAGAACATCTGACAGTGTCTTGACTAGGCACATGCAACGCATATGGGCCATGATCGTGCTGAAAGGGTCTCTGACCAGTGATCTACGGGGAAGCCAAAGATCTTAACTCGGGAACAAATGTCTGTGATATGATCACAAACCACAACTGATCAACATATCACCCTTGTAGAAAAGGGGTAACAGAACAAAAAGCTTAGTATTTCCAAACAGTCAACAAATATGAATTCTTTTATATTTTTCTGTGAATATCCTTCATATTACTCTACTATAAATCAATGAACATGGTGCAGGTTATCAGAGTTGTTGGTTCAGATCATGTCATTTTTCATTTTGTTTGATAGACCAGTCATTATTATTTTCTTACTTTCAGACAGATGCCATTTTAGCATCAGCAGGAATGGATTTGGATTATAACTATAAGTGTTGCCTATATTTTGCATTATCAGTTAGAGTGTTTTCTTTTGCATGTAGTAGTGGATATAGCTTTATTTTCCGGCAGTATTGCAAACAGGAAACCTATTCTCGTTTCTTAATTGTTCCTTGTATGGCTAATATGTATTGGCTGGTGGAGGACATAATTGTTATTTTTATGTTGTATCTCATTTTGGTATTGTCAGGACTAATTACTACTCTTCCTATTGACAAGTCCTTCTTTGTATTTTGATATTAAGATATGGAAATATCGACTAATGGAAATTTTAAATTCACTGTGGTTTGTCTGAAAGGTTAAACAGTCCACATATGAATATGTCTATGTGGGACTTCTCCAAACTGATGTACAGTTCAAAGGTAAAGTTTACAAATATTTTTATACATCGGCTTGTCCAAATATTGGGGGATAAGGGTAATTGGAGACGGGCATTGCAAGTAGTTGAGTGGCTTCACAGTCGTGAACGTTACCAGCCCTCTAACAGAAGGTAATCCTATTTTATCCTTCCATGTAATTTGGCAGAGACAAATCTAAGAAGTACCAGTAAGATTTTATGATCTAATACACTAGAATCCGAAATTACTCCCGACAAAATCCTTTTTTGTTTAACTTTGGATCAGCGTGTTAGTATGATATGAGCATGGTTTGTGGATAAAGTTTGATACATGCAAACTGCAAAAGCGATGAATGCAAGAGAGTCACCTCTCCAGATTCCTCTCTTCCACTGTGTTCTTGTATAAAGTTGTAGTAGGCTCTAACATGCCTGATACTTTGCACAGATTATATTTTCCTAATTACTCCTGTAGTATCATTCCATTTTTTTACTGTAATCAGTTATAATTTGATCAGGTTCAAAGAATAACTAGATGCACATGAATTATTGGTTCCTGAGAAGCTCATATATGAAGTGTCATTCAATTGTATGAGAATTTCACGTCAATTTTTCCCTTCTCGACTGAAATAAATGCAGCTCCTGCACTATAATATTTCTGATAGGATCAAGAAATTATTTTTTTGCAGATATATTTACACAACAGTGCTTTCTATCCTTGGAAAGGCTAGGAGACCTAACGAGGCATTGAATGTTTTCCATGCAATGCGTGTAATGCACTTTTACTCATTTAAATCTTATTGATATGAAAATTTGTTTGCATATTTATATTTTAGAAAAGCATGACTGATACAGGTGTTCACTTGTAGGAAGAGTTTTCTACTTATCCTGATATTCCTGCTTATCATAGTATTGCTGTAACTCTTGGCCAAGCGGGTTATATTAAGGAGCTTTTGGATCTTATGGCTTGCTTGCAAGCTGGCCCAGATAAGAAGCTGGAGAAGGTGCCTCTTAGACACTGGGATCCTTGTCTGCATCCTGATGAGGTTATCTATAATGCTGTGAGTGCCTTGAAGCGCTGTCTTAGTTTTAAGCAAATGATCTTAACAAAGGGCGTTTTTGCCCCTCCCAATTCTGATCTTTATGAGACTTGTCACTTACTCCTAGTTGGCCCAGTGCAATATGTATTATATTTGTAATTTTGTATTTTGTAGCTTACTTAACTCATTGTAAAATATCTTATACCTGATTCAGTCACATGATAACTCATCTAACTCATAAATATATTCCTATCCACTAATTTTGTATGCGTATATATACTTAATCCAATATAGATTGTACCACTTATATAGTTGTGCCAATGTCCTTTGCACATTGCAATATTCCTTTCTTGGGGGTGAGTATTTGCATTGCTGTATAACTGTGCTTATATCAGTGGGTAGGGGAGGGCATGTATACCTCCATAGACTAAGCAGTCAAATCGCTACACAGAGGAGAGAGGGGTCTCATATGCCAATAAGGTGTCTAGCTAGGCTGTGACCTTAATTAGATTACAATTACTATTATTTTTTAG
>LPNX010386598.1:293129-350367 GCA_001517045.1 Pseudotsuga menziesii
AAATAACAAACTCGACAACGAGCATACCTTCCTTATTCTCCCCAATAGTACAATATACCAGCCACAATCCCCATTGCCCAAAAGATTTCAGTCCCAAAATTTAATGGATCCCTTAATGGAGATAAGTTGATTTCATGGCTTTACACCCTTGACGTCTATTTCAGGACCCAATCCAATTTGTTTGAAGCTCATAAGATATTGGTGGTTGAAGTGCATATGAAGGAGTAGGCCCTCAAGTGGTGGCAGATGCACACTTAGACACTAGCATCCACACACCAACAACCTATCAACACTTGGGACTATTTCAAGGCTACTGTCTTAAGTTGGTTTGACTGATCAGGGTACAAAGATGTTTTGTTGGCTGGAAGGTTACATCTCATACAACTTCCTAGTCAGACTGTCCAGCAATTCATTGGGGTCTTCAACAAGCTTACCATTAAGCTTGAGGTACAAGACCTAATGACACCTTCGCATCAAATTTATTTCAGGTGAGCTTCCTAGTATTAAAAATGAGTTTGAGTTTTTTTCAATTTTTTCATTGGAACATGCTTTTCAACCTAAAAAACCAGAGGGAAAACTCCAAAGATGGAGAACGAAACTAGGAAAGAGATGTACAAAGACAATGGATCTAAGATCTATGATACAGGAGGTGTAACTCTATCATGGTTTGCTGGAACGATCTCTCCTAACATCCGAAACTCAAAATAGAGCTCTGTCTGGAGGATGAGTTGGAGGAGGGGCTAGACTGGGCAATGCACCGCTGCCTGAGGTAGGGGTGCTGTCTCTGTGACTTGGAAGAAATCATCAGAATGCTAGTATGGAGTTGAGACTGTTTATGCTGCTGAGGTCTGATGGAGCTGGAGGTGGTCATCAGCATCCAAACTGATCTGGGTCTGAAAACAGTACTGTGATCCGTAAGAGTGTATCATATGTGTATGTTGTGGCAATCCTCTCAGACTTGCATACTTGATCTCTTATGATTTATTGTGTGTGTATCTTCTTGCATTGTTGTTGTTGTGCTCATATAATTATCATGTGCAAGTGTTCTATCACTTTTTCCATTCAACCTTTCATTGGTACAATTATTTTTGGGAAACATTGCCTATAGAACCTTATGGCTGTCTCTTTGGTTAAGTTGCCACACTACGAGGGTCGTATCTATGCTGTCAAAAATCACCCAGGATTTGCACACATGGCCTCATTCGCATCCACTGAAGGGTTTAGAACCCGGGTCTACGTGTTATGATCACCTCATTGCTTGCCTCTAGACCACACTCCTGTGATTCTCACTAATACAACTTACTGTGATGTTACAACTTTAGATTGCTGCAAGATGATGCTTGGCACTCCGTATCGATGATTCGATACAATCACAAAGCAGTCTGTTGTCGCCTTTCACGCACTTGGGGGGGGAGGTTGTCATGGAATGAATCTTCAAGCCACTAAGTGCATCCTTGGGGGCAAGTCTCGAGTCAAGGCTGTTACCTTGTTCTTGACTCCTCTGTTTAGGTCAACTCCTAATCAAAGCCAAGGGGGTAGACCGTATTAGTTTCTAAGGCTGTTAAGGCTTAGTGTGTTTGTGGATGAGTGAAATACTTAGGAGTTTATAAAAACATGTACCAAGATGCTTGCAGATAGATTCGAAATAAAAGCACAACAACACATAAGATCAATATTCAGGTAACAAAATCATTAGAATAAATTGACACCAACATTAAAATACGCAATAGAGATAAAACAGTCCAGTGCCTTAAATGGAGTCACCAATGAAAGTAAAAACACTGATAGTGCTAAAAGATTTGTTTTGCAAGTGCTCTTGGTAATTTTACTTTTAGGATGTGAAGATGAGTGGATTAGATTAAGGGGAAGGGAACTTTAAATATGCCTGATGGTACAAGGAGTATGTCCAATACCCCTATCCGATGTGGTTTCATGCTAAGAATATGTGGGCTGGATCAGAGTCTCTGGGTTGTGTCCAACACTACACCAACGAGGGTGTAGCCTGATGGTATCCCGAGGTCACTATCCAGTGATTCTCGCTTCCTTTGTGAACTTTTCTCGCAACGGATTAATTCGACGCGTTGGATTTTTGCCTTGGGAGGTTAATTTGAATGTGAGACTATCTTAAACTAGTCACCTGTGTTGCTTTTGATGCATCGAACTAGTCGGTTGAACCGTAGCGGTGCAAAGCATACACAACAGAGCCTTGGTAAATTTTAAGGATTTTACTGCGGTGTGTTTGCTTTGTTTATTAAGTCCCTAAGAATCTCTTTCAAGTTGAAAAACCTTAATCAAGAGAGCAAGGGGAGTAAATTAGATGAAAAGTAAAGAACAACACAAAAAATAATTTAATAAATAAGTGAAAGTTTTCTAATTAGTCTTACCACACATCTCTTTCCCCTTTCGGGTAACTTGGGAAGTTGTGGGGTTAGTATTTGTATTACTTTGACAAATGAATGATATAATAAATGTGAAACTTATCAAAGTATACTAATATGCAAAAAGAAACTAAACTAAAAAAGAAGAAAATCACGAAATTCGACACCGACGCAAATACCCCCTGGGGGGATGGGGAGTGGGCTCTGGAGAGCCTACTCAAATACTTTTATTATGATTGTTTACAATGCCTGTTATGAAAGGCCACTTGGTTCTTATAGAAACTGAAACCAAGGGCTTACAAATCTTTTAAAAAAAGTCGTGGAAGGAAGGGGAACTCTTGGGAAGCTCCGGATGTCCCAAATGTCAGTTTTCGGGAAGATCAATCAGTCTCTCAAAGGGGGAGGCTAAGAGGAGACCCGAGGTCTCACCACTCTACTATTGGAGGTACTCTGGAGCTCTACTTGCCGCTTGTTTCTTTGATCCGATGGACCAACACTAAAATAGGAGGTGATCATCTTGGTCCTACGGTCTACCAAGGAGGGGTGGGGTGTGTAGGAGCCGGGACTTGTGGATGAATATTTTCTTGATGAAGAGGGTGTGGCATATCTGGTCTTGATGTCGGGAAAAGGTAGAGATGGACCCCCGAGTTCCTATAGAGGCAGTGATATCGTTCTCTGATCTCATAATACAAAGGGCATCTAAAAATAAGGTGCATCTTTGTTGTTGGCTTCTGTAGGTGGCACATCTGACAATTCCTATCAGATCGTGGTAGATGGTGGTCAGTCTTAGACTCGAAGTCAATGAGAACCTACTTGAAGCTGTCCCAAGGGAATCTTGAGTGAGTGCATCCAATGTTTGCATGTGTATGGGGGGCGGACAATAATGCCATCTTGCAACTTGAAGAAGTGCTCAAGCTAGAAAGACATCATTAGGCCCAAGCTCATTGGAGGTGAAGTCCAAGTAACCTAAATGTACAATCTGTTTATATCCTCTTTGATGGATCGAGAGAATCCAAAAACCCTGCAACACTCCCATCAACTGGAAGCCTGGAATCAATCCTTGATTCCATAATGAGTTTTGAATCTGTAATATCCCAAGTACGAGGATCTGCCTTCTTCTTATGTTTTCACTTGCTTGTTTCTTGTAATTCTGGGTTTATTTGCTTGTGGTTGTTTAAGAATATTATTCCTTTCACTTAGTTCCTCTGGCTACTAGTTTATTTGGTTGTTTGCAATCTTTCTGTAACAGTTTGCTCATTCAAATATTAATTGCACGACATAGTAAGATGCATAAACATTTAAATCCCATGATATTAAACGTGAGAACACGAATGGAAAACATAAACTGTTTATGCAAGTCTGGACATAATAAGTCCCTCAAATCAGTTGTAGGTAATCATGTATCATAAGTGAAATAACTCTGATCTTTTAGCAATGCTGAAGGTGTACTGTAGAGGGTTAAAGCACGTGGATAATATGGTGTATATGACTGGAACAGCTGCAATAACACGTCTGTCAAGTGTACATGCAATAGATACACCAACCCTCAAATTGTGGAGTTCGACCCAGCAGTAGTCCAAGCTTTAACCCACATAACATCCCAAACATTCCATGCAATCTTAGCCTGCCCAATAATAATGCTACGCTGCCCACGAACTGATCACCATATAGAAGAGAGGAGGTGCACCCTTCTTTTAAAGCTGTAATATGGCAATTATATGATTCTGCCTATGATTTGTGTTTTCTCTTCCTTGTTTTACTGTAGCTGGTAATATAAATTGCAGATCTGCTATGTGAGGATTCCCCAAGGCACAAGATGGATTTAATGCTGCTGTAGGTGATGATTAGCAAGTGCAATTGTCTACCATAGGATTTGCAATTGGTAGATGACCATTTGAAGTTGCATGCTGAGCTTCCACGCTGGCCAGGAAGGTGAAACACTGACTTCTATGCTCTATATGACTTCCCCAATGAAGAACACGACCTGGAAATATGTGAAGGCAGATCTCTGATGTAAGGCGTTCCAAGCCCAAGATGACTGTCATTTTGTAACAGAAGTTGTTCTTGCTGCTCTAGAAGTCTGATAACAATCCCCAGTGAATAACTTTGTCTTCCCACGCTTGCATACCACTTGATTATTGACTCTAGAATGGAGGATGACAACCTAGTAAGGAGAATACGCCCACTTCAAGCAAGATGCGTCCAAGGAGTATGAGGTTACTGTAGATGACCGATTTCACCCAGAAGGTCCCTATGTTATTCAAAGAATTGTGACCCCTATTGTCTAGATCTCAACACAAGAAGTAATTTTCTGATCTCTCCAATTAATGAATGACTGCCCTAGGTGTTTAACGCCTTCCACAAAATGTATGCACCTTCTCAAGCGACTTCTCACACTTAGCAGTGACGTGTTGCTTGAATAGATTAACGCTACCCTTATTTAATGATCCCTGTTTTATGTGTATATCTAGCTTCCCTAGCAGCGAAAGATCCAAGGATGTGCTACCTCAAATATCAGTCTTGGTCCTTCGAATAATAAATGGTTATGGTAAGGTTGAATAGCTATTCATAGAGAAAATATGTGACAATACAGAGGTCGCTGCCTTTATGCATGATGGGCTGCCCTAGATAATCATGTTTTTCCTACTGTTCATACATCCTCCAATAAGGAATGCGTTGTTCTTCTCTTCCACGAACTGTTGATGCTCACGCCCTTAGCAGAGGCCACACAGCTGCTATGAATGAGTTCGCTGCTTTAAGGATTTGATCATTGCGTCCTTGTTAGCGAAGGATGATTGGGCCTATCTCCAAGAATATTGATGCTAATGCCCTTAGCAATATCACCCAGCTGATGTGAATAGATTCGCTGCCTTAAAGATTTGATAGATTCGCCCTTTATTAGTAAAGGTATATGCTGCTATAATAATGGTGAATGTGCCCTTGCTTCATACATGCCCTTGACTAATAAATGGCGACGCCTGCCTTATCAATGAAGAATGCGCCCAGCTGTGCAGTAAGCTAATCATTGCCCTAGATCGTCATGAACTTGATCTCCGCTTATCTATCTAACAATCTTTGTTGTCTTTGAAGTATGATGATAGATCTGGATGATCTATCCTCTCGAATTGACTAGGGTGGATAGACTTTGCCACTGAATCCAATTAGGTCAAGGCAATCTACCCTAAACCCTAAGTAGCTCAGAGAGCTCTCAAATCCAAATCTCAAAAGATGAATAATCATATATATCTTTTGGTTTGAATTTATCTTCTTTTATAATGTTAGGTTTTGCATGACTAAATTTTTGCATGCCTATGACCTAATTGATGCATGTTGCATGCAGCATGCACTTCCTTGCATGCATGCAACGTAAGTGATGTATGTGACATGCAATTTGATATATGTCTTGCATGTTCCACATGTCAGTTGTTACTTGTTCCGGTGGCCTTATTATGTCTACTGATGAATGGAATCTGGATAATGTTGTATTAATATATTCTTTATCTCCTTGTATCATTACTTAGTCAATTCCCTATTTATCATTAACGAAACATTACATAATCGATCTCCATGGCACCTTGCCATGCATGCTCTACATATGCCTCCTCAAATCAAGAAGGCTCATCCAGTTTCTCACTGAAATATACGAGTGCCATATGATTGGAAAGCAACTTGTAAAGGCCATCCCTCTGTTGCGGGGGAGTGCCTCCCACCCCCTCGCTTCCACTCCCGAAGCTTACTCCCTTTGGGAGATCGCTCCCAAAACTCTCCCAGTTTTGGAAGCGCGCTCTCGAGGTGCTCCCTACCTCTCCTATTTTAAAAGATCCTATACTGGTTGATCATTTGATGACAATGTTATGGTGCCTCCCTTCTTTGGCAAGTTCCTATAAAAGCTGTTATGGTTAATCATTTGTTGACAATGTTATAAGTTATAACTACTAGATGATTGACGTTATATGGTTTAGTCCATGTTTTCTATAGCTAATTCAACATCCTACATGTTTTTTAGATATAAATCCATCAAAATATATTAAAATATATACTATATAAAAAACGCTGAACCAAGAGCTTTTGAAAATTTCATTTTTCGCTTCATCTCACTCCCCACTCCCTGCTCCCAACAAAATAGGGCGATCCTCTCACACTCTTCTAGCTAAATTTCTTGCAGTAGCTAGACTACAATCACTAATGGTGAATTGTCGTCCTTCAAATGCAACTCTACACTAATGATTTACCATACAAGAAATTGGAAGATTTTTTTTTCATTTTAGAAACAAATAAAACATCACTCAACGCATGAACATCATCTAATGGAATTTGGAAGGAAATGGAGCCCAATCCTCTCACAAGATTGGTAGCATCATCACCTAACTCCATACTCGTACCTCTCTCTTGCTCTTGAAGTTTACCGATTATTGTCCTCTCATAAGTCATATGTCTCGATTCCCAATTGTTGACATACCATCCAAAACTAGACATAGTGTTAAAAGATAAGTGATAGACCATGGAGAAGGTGGTCTCAAACTGAGATGAATCGTCATCTACAATCGTAATGGTACTAACTCCAACCTGTTTGACCTTCCTCTTCTTCATCAGACATTAACTGGTATAATGTCCCATTTTGTGACATCAGAAACACATCGCCTGATCAAGTCCTTCTTTCCTGTCCCTGAGCCTTCAGTCCTTGTAGCTGCTTTTCTTTGTACCCTTACTTTTCTCTCCTGACGAGAGCAATCTCTTCTACTTCCTCTTGCTGCATTGAATAGTACTACAACCTGATCTCTTCCCACTCAAAGTCATCCTAGAGCTTTGTAAAGGCTGGGAATGTCTCCACAAAGACACCTTGAACAAAAGGCCTCCAAGATGGTAAAAGTCCAGTCAAGGCAATGGACACCAACTCGTTATCTTCCGCCTTTGTCCCAATGGCATGCAACTGGTCTCTTAGCTTTGTGATGTTGGTCATGTAGTTCACCACATTGTCTTTCTTGCTCATGCGGATGGCTAAAAGCTTGTTTTGCTAGAGCATCCAACAAAAAACACAAGAACTTTGAAGTAAACCAACCAAAGCTTCAAATATCTCCTTGTTCATTGTCTTGCCTGCAATGTGGGCGATAAAGCAATCCTACATAGAATCAAGAATGATTCTCTTTTCCTTGGCGTCCTTGTTATGAGTGGCCAACAACTTTAGATCGGTAGGTGCTGCAATCTTTTTATCAACATGCTCCCAAATCTTGGCTTCCTCCATATGCATCTGTAGCCTAAGTTTTTAAGGGATGAAATTGGAAGGTTTATCTAACATGCCACACTCTTAAATCCAACTGTAGATATCTGTACAAGATCTAAAACCACCTCAAAACAAAGGTCAAGATTAATGAAGTAGAACAAGCCCTTTTAGTGCTCAAATGCTTCTCCCAGGTCTCCTAGAGTTTCACATCCAATCAACCTGTACAAGGTCAACGTACCACTTCCATGTGATATGCAGCTGAAAAACCAACTTCCTTTTCACCAAAAGAGTGATTTCAGCATGAAAGCTCTGATACCGTGTAGAATTTTCATGAATTGAGGTTTCTTTCGCAATTTCAGAAATTTCACTTCTTTAGAGGTTCCACGGATTTAATCCCTGAGAATTAATTACAGCAGGAAACAGGGGACAATATTTCACTTCACATCAACCCCAATACACTAGGAAATCCAATAGAGAAGATACCAAATAGATGCAAACAAGTTTCAGCTCTTTATGGCAATCTTTCCATACATAAATCAGATTTGAAATCACTGCAATTATTGCAGATTTACAGTAGTAAATATGTCCTATTATAATCAATATTCATGTTAAATTCCTTAACAGTTTCAGCTTTAACTTATGTCTGATCAGCAGGACATATAAGTGTTGAAAATGACCAAACCATGAAGAAAATGATAGTCGAAAATCAAAGACAATTTTGGACAGCTGAAAACTTCATATATATAGATACGAGATGAAGCTTAAGTACATACTCTCAGCTTATCACAAGCTGCTACAACTCTCCAAGCTCTCCAAAACCCTAACAAGGGAAAACTAAGAAAAACCCAAGTTTCACTAAAGATACTCCAACAAGCTAGAATCACGACTAGTAAGTCCTCCCTGGCCTCATGCAAGGAATCTCCTCTTCTGTTCCTCCTCAACAAGTACAACTTAGGGTTTATCACCAAATCCTAATTCCAGTGCCTCCTTAGGGTTCAAACCCTAGCCCTAGACTTCAAGGATACTTCAAGAAACCCTAGTGCCTTAAAACAAGGAGAGAAAGTAAAAAGAAGATTGAACAAGAAAGAGAGAGAGAGAGACTAGCGCCCCTTATATATTTAACCCATATGTAATGAAGAATAAGCATAAGTGCATGATTGATGATGTTAATGACCCTCACCTTCCTCTATTTATATAAGAAGTAAGGGTGGTCTACAATGACAAGTGGACCTATTCCACTACATGCAACCTACAAGACTCAAGTAGGTCTACACATGTGAAGTGCCCTACTCCAAGTGAAACATGTCAAGTTCCAAGGTGACAATGATCAACAAGCAAGGCTCCAAGGCATGAGCACTACTCTACAAGGTCAAAGGCTCCTTCTCCAAGGCTCCAAAGCTTCAATGCATCTCCAAGATCATGTGCCTCCTTAAGGACCACCACATCTACATGTTCACTTCCCCAACCCAAGCGACCTCAAGTCAAGTGTAAGCCTCCATGCAAACAACTAAGCAATCCCATGCTGCCTTGGGCTCAACACCCTCATTCAGAATGTCCAAGGCTCCTCATCCAATGCAAGATGTCCTCCAAACAAGCAACCTCCATTCATGTGTTTTCAGAGCTACGAGACTCACGATTTAGAAGTTAAACCACAATTCCTCGAGTTTGGATTGGAATGGCCTCCAAACAATCCCTTTCAACTCAAGTCAATACAAGCTCGCATTGACTGAGTTTGATTTAGCCAATGTAAGTCAAACTCGTGAGTTAAGTACAAATCGTATTGGGAGGTTTATAAAACCCAATTTTAGTGTTCTCTCATTTTTTTTCCTGATTAAGCTACTTTCGTCTCTACCAATTTATTTTGTGTTTGTCGATATTTTTTGAGTTTATCTCGATTTATTCTCAATCTGATTCAAACTCATTGCTCTTTTGCCTTGTCGAGTTTTTGTTGATTATGAGTTTGGTAACTTTGATGCTGGCTACATTAAGAAGTCACCAAGCTCAATAGGTCTCCAACACTCCAAGGAAAAATGTTATACAAACATCCATACAAGTTCTAGCAACTCAAGAGTAAGCCATCTCCAGTGTGCAAATCCATTACAAAACATAAGGGTAAACCATGCACCATGCACCCCACATCTCATGAAGCACCCCCGAACATGGTGTAAACACTTTTAGAGTAACCCCGAAAGCTAACATCTCGTAATTCCTTTCCATATGGAGGGATGACTATCAAGCAAGTTAACTTGCATAAGTTCAATATACTTTGTTTTGGTTTGGTGCTCACCCCTTCCAACTTGGAGCAACATGCTTTCCAACAACCAACTTCATAGTGTTGAAATATGAACGAGGAAAGATGCAAATGAGTAATTTTGCATATAAAGTGAAATTAGGGTTTTGGAACCCTAATTAGGGTCTGGTGGTCTAATTTCTCAGTGACTTATAAAAGGAAGTCATAGTGTAAGTGTTACCAAGCTTTTTGGTAGAGAGGGAGAGCGATCATCTTCACGGTATTGTGAATCAGTGCTGGACGTTCCAAGGGAAGGGCACATATTGCCGAGAAAGTTGAGAGGGCGCATCCCTAAGGGCACTGAGTGGACATTTCTTCAGTGAGAGGACATTTCTTCAGAGACTGAGGAGTTCTTTCATTAGAACCGTGAGAGAGAAGTTTCACTGAGATTCTTTAGAGATTGAAGAGCAATTGCAGCAACAGTTGAAGAGGACGTGAGCAACATCAACAACATGTCACACGTGTGGGACATGAGAGTATTGCTACACATGTGTGGGAGACTGAGAGGGTCCAGAGAGATCAGGGCCTTCATCAGTGACTGAGGAGAGTCCATCAGGGTTCATTTGGAGTCAGACCGAGAGAGAAACAACAGGGATGTGTTTTTGAGGAGGGACGCAACTCTACTGCTGGGGGACGTCTTCAATGATTGACTCAGATCTTCTTCCAGAGCACAATAGAGCAGAACTGAAGTGTTGAGAAAAAATACTTTAGAGGTTAGACAAAGAGTACAACATCTAAAGTCTGGCAGAGTTTTAGTTTTGATTTTCAGCGTGAGGGTGTATTGATGGGGTGCACTATCCAAGAACACCAGTTTCAGCTATTGCAGATCTAGGGATTTGGCCCTTCAGGTTCACTTGTTGATTTTCTAATTCATATTGTACTTTTTCTATATTATATTTTGCTTTGGGCACGAGAAAGTAGAAAGCCTCTACGTAGCTAGTTTTCCCCATTGGGGTTTCTAGGATAAATATGAGTCACATGTGTGATTGCTGCTTGTTTATGAGTTGTATGGATATTCATGTGCTGCAAATTATAATTTTGATAGAAGTGTATTAGATGTGGGATTAGTGAATATTGTCGTCGTGTTGAATATCTGAACTTCTCAGAGCGAGTGGAGACCTTTGAGAAAAAATTACATGGTATCAAAGCCTCGTTAGAGGTCAAAGGAGGGCAATCACACTCAGACCTATGAGAGCACACCAGATCTGTGTGAGGATTCTGTGGTGGAGTCAGATTTGTGGAGAGGGTGACCAGATCTACCGGATCTGAAGAGTAGGGTTCAAATCTGTGACTGTAGAAGTTTGATCCATCAGATCTGAAGTGTTGGAATCTAGATCTAGGATAGATCTAACTGGTATCAACATGATAGAGATCAGATCTACCTAGATCTGAACTGCGTGATTTAGATCTGAGTTGGTGGAGGTTAGATCTATCGGATCTGATAGTTGGAGGAGAGATCTGAGACAGATCTTTCAGATCTTCGTGTGTAAGGGCCAGATCAGTGGTATTGCTCATGGCTACAGAGTTGAGAATAGAAGACAGGTTGCATTAGCAACAACAGACAGATGGTGCTGAAATTGATACGTTGTCTGAGAAGATTAGCAAGGAGTGTCTTCTTATTACCTGCCATTCGTGCACTTCTGTAGATGTGGATGAGAAATCCATAGAAGAGATTGACATGGATTTGTGCTTGATCTCTAGTCAATCATCTAGTGCATCTACTACAAGTATTTGGTATATTGATAGTAGGCCATCCAATCACATGATTGGTATTAGATAATACATTACAGATCTCACTAAGACAGGGATAGATCTAGAGGTGGTGCTTGGAGACAACACTTTTGTCAAGGCCGTTGGACGAGGAACAATTTCCTTTCAAAGGGATTTTGGAGAATGGATGAAGTTAAGGGATGTCTTGTACATTCCTAGATTGGAGAAGAACTTGGTGTCTGTCTCTACTGTTGAGGATAGGGGATTTTGGGTGATGTTTTGAGATGGACATGTGCTCATACATCCTAAAGGTTCTAGCATAACTTCAACAATGAAGATTGGTGTTCGTAGTGGGAAACTATGCAGGCTCAGCTTTTAGCTTCATCATGCACTAGCTCATGACAACAACAATGATGGTTGTGACTTATGTGAGCTATGGCACAAAAGGATGGCCGCCTACATCATCCAACTTTGAGGATTTTGAGGGAGATTGTAAAAAGTGTGTCGGAATTCAACTCCGAGCACATTGAAGTGTGCAAAGTGTGTGCACTTGGCAAGTATCTCAAGACTTCTTTTCCTAGTAGTGATAGCAGGTGAGCAGGAGCACTTGACCTAATACATTCGGACCTCTTGTCATGTCCCTCCCTTGAAGGGACCTTGAAAGTGTTGACCTTGTCAAGTGGCCAGGGGTTAGACATTGAATTAATTAATTATGCCTAGGAATTTTGATTATTTAAAACTATGGAGGCATGTAATTTCTTAATTTATGTTATTTGTAATTAGTTATTTATTATGAAAAATAATTAATGGTGGAAATGAGTTGTCAAGGAAGGAGGGTGCTGTTGCAGCTGCAACCGTCCTCCCCAAATTTCTTAAATTTTGGGCCCCTCCTCATGATTTAGCGTTGTTTTTAATTGTTGGATCCTTTGAACCTTTTGGTCATGCTTTAATGCTGGATGATTTTAAAGGATTGACTCTCGGCCTGTTTTCGAAGGTTGCGTGTGTTTGAAATTGTTTGGGTCGCCGATTGTGAGTTTGGTTTTGCTGATGGATCTTTGAAAGGCCGCTGTTTCGGAGGTGAAATGTATTTTGATCGCTGTTGATTTTTAAAACTGTCCGAACAATCAATTTTCTGTTAATCAGGCGTCATACTATGTTAAATCGGCGGCTATTGTCCATTTCCCTTCCGTCGTTGCGGCTCCCAAAGCAATTAAGCGTCCGATGTGTAAAGCGCTCCGCTCACCGATGTGTATCGGCCCTCTAGTCGCATGTTTATAACTTTTTCGCTTCCGCCGTTGCGGCTCCCAAATGAATTAGCCACCCGACGTGAAAAGCGCTCCGCCGTCGATGCAGGTCGCTTGTTCGTAGTCTTTTCCTTTCCCGCCGTTGCGGCTGTGTGGAGCAATCGGCTTCCGATGTCAATGTCCTTCCGATTCCCGATTGGGAATTTTCCCGCCCTCCGGTCGCATGTCCGTAACCTCTTTCTCTTCTGCCGTTGAGGCTGGGGCAGGGCTTTTAGCCTCCGATGCCAGCGCTCTGAGCGTCCGATGAAGTTCACGTTTCCTGTCGTGGGTGTTTTCCTTTGAACCCATAGTTAGACGAAGTAGTGGTGCCAGCGTTTGTTAAGCCTTGTGGTAGTAACGCAGTACATGGCCTTCTTAATGCTTAGCCGTTTTAGTTGATATGATTTGAATGCGATTCCAATGAATGATGCACGTCGTTTGATGGCAGGTGGGTTCTGGAGATTGGTCAAACTACTGCGGCGCTAAGGGAGACGGACCGTTTGGTAGAGGTATAGCTGAAACCAGCAAGACCGCAAGGAGGACAAGTGGAATAGAAGACAAAGCAGTAGCTACCAAGGCACAGACTTGAAAGGTCCGTCGGTGACTCACCCGATCATGGGTTGCGCAGAAAAGAAGGATCTGAAACGTTCGAGGGACTGGAGAGTCACACGTTTGGGGGCAACCCAAACGATTTGCTGTTGTAGTTTAAATTTTGGAAAGTTAGAACTTAAAAAGGGGCTTTTTCCCTGGAAAAACTTGTAACTTAATGCTTGTAAGAGGAACTATTTCGTTTTACAACCAGAGACTGCAAATTTTGCCTGTTGGAGGAAGTGCTGTGTGGAATATGTCAATGTGATTAAATGAGCAATGTTGAATGTGAACTATTTCGTTTTCAGCTGTGCCTCATTAGCTGTAAGAGCGTTCTAATTTCTTGAACCTGTGTTCTTGTCTGAATGTTCTTCAGTACCTTTATGACGTCTTTTCCACTATGAGTAATGGAATTTTTAACTGTTGATGAGCTATCTTATCATATATACTTTTCTTCATGTTTATATGTTTGGTTATAAGAACAACTATCTGTGATTTGCCATAACACATGAACAGGGGTGCATTACTCATGAATGAATACCCAGCTCTCTAGAGATAGTTTAGTTAGTATATATTTTCTTGCATGATTTGGATGCTTGTGAGTTCTAAGACGAGAGGTAAGAACCTGCGCATCACATTGTGACTACTCTTTGCATCCTTATCACCCTGCATTGTTAATTAGGCACTTGCATATCATACTTAAGTAAAAAAATACAAAATACACGGTGGACCGGGCCGCAACCGGTAAAACCTTTGTTTTTGTTACTTGACCTACGGTAGTCGGACCGCAAACCGGACGGATTCCCTATACCAAACAGTCACGGGCTAATTGGGAACGTTGACTGGGGAGAATCCCTTGCTGTTGTTGCCTGCGATTTTCCAGGCCTCAACAGTTTCTGGCGCTAGAAGGAGGGCCGCCAGTGCATGGTTGGCCGAGGAAACCCGTTTTCCCGAGATTATTCCACCGGTAACAGTTCTGAAAGCAGTGGGTTTGATAATCCAATTCCAGAAGAAAGGAGTACAGAACATCTATATTTTGTTGGCAACGAAGTTGTTAATGATCTGAGAAGACACACCAGGGCATATGTAAAAAAGATTGGAGGATTGCCAATCATCCCTGAATTGCCCAGAAGAGAATATAAAAAGAAAGATTGTCCTATAGTAGAAGACTCAGTGCTGGTTGGAGATTGGGAAGAACTTGTAGAAACAACCTTACAAGAAGTTGTACTTCCTTTGAATCAAGAAGGCCCAAATACCCCTCACAGTTCTCCTGCTCACACTCCTATTGGCTCACCTCCTCACTCTCCACCCAGACTCATGGCAGGAGTAAATGCTAATCCACCACCCAACCCACCAAATCCACCACCTGCCTGGAGAGCCAGATCACCTTTAAATCTAACGCCTCCGCTACATGATTTACCTCAATCCTTTGAAAAGATGCTGCCCAAATTCAACCCAAATGAGAAGATACTAGTAGATGATCACCTGCAAAGTTTTTACTTGGCGATAGAAGGGTTGAGGGCTGGGGAGTATGAGGATGTAGTTTACAGACTATTTCCGCATACCCTTAAAGGAGCTGCAGCATCATGGTATTTTGGGTTGCCTGCTAACTCTATCCCTGATTGGGATACCTTCGAGAGAATTTTCAGAAGTAAGTATGCGATTCAAAAGACTCATGCAGCCCTCATGAAAGGACTATGCGCCTTGAAGAAAGAGAGAAAGGAAAAGGTGCACAGTTTCACACAAAGGTTTGCAGCATATCTCAAGAATTTTTCTGAAACAGATAAACCTTCGGACAAGGTCCTGATTGAATATTATACTTCAGCTTTAGGCCCTGAGTTGGCCATGTTTGCCAAAATAAGGGCCAAGCCTACTTTGGTAGAAACCTATGCAGAGGCAGAAGTAGTGGAGGCTGAAAGAGAAAGTATCAAAGATTATCCAGAACACTCAGGAGAGAAAGGTGCGGGAAGGAAGGCCTTATTGTTTACTAAGCCTAAGGAAGAGAAATCGCCAGATTTTGAAAATATGGCAAAAATGATGCAGAAGCTTTCCAACAAAATCATAGATTTGGAGAAAGAGAAGGAAACACAAAAGTTCTATAAGCCCTATTATAAGAAAAGAGAGGATAACAATCAGTCTCAACCTCCTCCTCACAATGTTGCATCGATGAATCTAACAGAGGTAGGAATGGAAAATTTTTGCACTTTCCACCAACAACCACACTCTGAAAAGAATTGTCCTTAATGGATAAACTCAATGACGTTGGTTATGAATCAACTGTTGGACTTTAAATTAATAGAAGATGGAGATGAAGAAAGAAAAGAGAGTACCACTTCAACGAAGGAACAAGAAGAGGAAACCATGGTTTTGTGGAATTCTGTTTCGTTATTTGATGCAGAAGAAGAAAAGAATCAGGGCTACAAGGACGTCATGGAAACCAACGTGACAACAAGGAGCCAAGGGCCAATTAAATAAAACAGTCTCATTCTCCCAAAAATCAAAAGGCTGCAGAAAAATGTTAGGAAGTTTCAAAATAATTCTGCAGCTGATAAAATTCCTGAATTCACCATTACCGGCCAAGATCCTAGGCAGAATGATCCGCTGTCCAAGCTCACTGAAGAGAAAATGAATGTTGATAAGCCACATTCTACTAAATTGCAGATGGATTATGACATCGTGGAAGATATTAAGAAGGCGAGGGCAAACGTTTCACTATTTGAAATGTGTAAAGTGCCGCAGCAAAAAGAAAGACTATTGAAAGCACTTGAAGCATTGGACGAGAAGCTGCCCATTGTCAATCAACCTCAGGAAGAAGAAGAAATCGGAGAAACCAAGCATTGGAGGTAAGTCTAAGAGCAAACAACCACCTTTCCTCCTCACTTTTGAAATTTTCAATCACAACGTACATAATTGTCTGGTAGACTCAGGGGCGTCCGTTAATGTCATGCCAATATCAGTCTGTAAAAAGATAAATGGGCAGCCTAAGCCATCCACGTGGAGGGTTGTTCAGTTGGACAGGACGGATGTAAAGGTAATTGGTGAGATGGAGGATGTCCTAGTCCGTTTGGCATCAAATGATAAAGTGTGCCAAGTCATTAATATTGTGGTGGCTGATATACCAGACGCGTATGGTCTTGTCCTAAGCAGAGATTGGTCGGCCAAACTAAATCGATATTTTGCTTCTGATTGGTCACATCTGTGGCTGCCGTATAAAGGAAGTCCGAATCAAATTAAGATTTTGAGGGAGCCTCACATGAAATACAACGTTACTCAACTCGAGGAGAAGAATGAACCGGTGGATTCTGTGTTGGGAAATTATTTTATTGAGTTGGAACCGGGAAATTACCAAGCAGAAGAAGCCAGCAACACATTAGACACCCAGCCTGATCTCCTTCGATTTTCACAGGCTGATGAAATCGATTGTAACATAGTAAACTTAGCGGTAGGAATAGATTCTCATGCAGTAGTTAGCGATTTCTGGACTTTGTTTTTTGATGGCTCTAAGACGTTAGAAGGGTCGGGGGCTGGCTGTGTCCTGATTGAGCCCCATAAGAATAAACATTTTCTCTCATGTAGATTAGAGTTTGAATGTACGAATAATACAGCTGAGTACGAAGCGCTGGTGCAAGGTTTAAGGAAAGCAATTGAATTAAAGGTAAGTAATTTAAAAGTTTTTGGAGATTCCGAAATTATTGTGAAACAAATCCGGAATCAAATACATTGTGTTTCCCCTCACTTAAAGGCTTACCAAAATGAGGTATGAGACCTGCTTAAATGTTTTAATGCATTCAATATTATTTCAATTCCAAGACTTAAAAATGTAGCAGCTGACCTGTTGGTCACATCAGCCGCTAGGTTGGTACCTACTAGTAATCGATGCTCTGTTGAATTGCTTTTCAGGCCCTCGGTACCTGACATGATCACCAACTTACGAGTATTCGATGACGATCAACAAATTATAGAATGCCTTAATGAATGACGAGGTATTTAAAGGGGTAATTATAGATGATGAAGAACATCAGGCCGAGCTGAAGTATGATAATTTCATTCCTAAAGGAGTCAGAACGTTAGAAAGAATGTTCGATTTAAATGAGAAGTTCAGAAGACTGGCCAACGTGAAGACTCACAGCTTATCTCTACAGTTTGAGCTGATAAATTTAGGGACTGAGACGAATCCTAAATTTGTGATTCTTGGCAAATGTTGTTCACCAGCAGAAAGAGATAAGTTCGTCAGTCTGTTTAAACAATATAAAGATGTTTTTGCCTGGACATACGAAGATTTGAAAACATATGACACCAGCATCATCAAGCATGTTATTCCCATTAGAGCTGGCGTCAAACCGTATCAGCAGCCTTTACGAAAAATGCATCCAAAATTGGAACCGCTGATTCAGAGTGAAGTTAAGGAATTATTGGATGCCAGAATTATTTTTAAGGTCAGACACTCAGAATGGGTCTCGAATCTGGTCCCGGTAAGGAAAAAATCTGGAGAGATCAGGCTATGCGTGGATTTCAGAAATTTAAACCGTGCTTCAGACAAAGATAACTATCCTGTCCCACCCATGGAGCAACTGCTACAAATGGTATCAGGGTCTGAACTATTTTCTTTACTAGACGGATTCTCGGGCTACAATCAAGTGTGTAGCTGAAGAAGACAGGTTGAAGACAACATTCAAGACCAAATGGGGAACTTTCGTGTACAGAAGAATGCCCTTCGGGCTTATAAACGCTGGAGCCACATTCCAGAGGGCTATGGACATAGCTTTCCGCGGTTTGATTGGACGTAGTGTGGTGATATACCTCGATGATATTACAATATTCTCAAAAAGGAGAGGACAACACGCGTTCCATCTAAGGCAGATTTTTGAACGCTATCGGAAATATGGCATCTCACTCAATCCCAAAAAATGTGTGTTTGCTGTCACGGAGGGTAAGTTACTTGGTCACATAGTTTCAAAGAAGGGAATTTCTATTGATCCGGAAAGGATCAAGGCCATTGAACAGATTCCCTTACCCCATAATAAAAAAGGGATGCAATAATTTATGGGAACAATTAACTTCGTGCGAAGATTTGTGCCTGATTTCGCTTAGATTGTCAAGCCTCTGCAGCAAATGGTGAAGCAAAATGCACAATTCAAATGGACTGAGATTGAAAAGAATGCCTTCAGCAAAATCAAGACTGCTGTTGCACACGCACCCTCCTTGAAAAGCCCAGATTTCGATAAAGACTTTATTCTATATACCTTTGCATCCGATGATTCACTGGCAGCTGTGCTTACCCAAAAGGAAGATGGGGGGGATGAATTCCCAATATCTTTCATGAGCACTGGTCTGCAAGGGGCCAAATTAAATTACCCAGCCATTGATAAACAAGCTTACGCAGTATTCAAAGCAGTGAAACAATTCAGGCCTTATATATTAAAAAATCGAACCAAGGTGATCGTACCATACCCAGCTGTAAGGTCCCTTTTTGTACAGAAGGAGTTAGGAGAAAGAAGGGGAAATTGGGTAACAGCTCTTCAAGAGTACGGCCTCGAATTTAAGCCACTTTCTATAGTTAAAGGGCAGGGATTGTGCAAACTGATGACGGAAAATGGGAACGAGAACGAACACGCCTGGGAAGACGAGGCCGAACTACATTTGATGGCTGTATGCCCTTTGTTCACAGCTCCCGATTCTTGGTATAGGGACCTCGTGCATTACCTGCAGGCAGGACTGTTTCCAGAACACTGGAATTCTAAGCAAAGAAGAGTGCTGCGTCTTAAATCAGCTGCCTATCAAATTGTTGAAGGAGTATTATTCATAAAAAATTATGACGGAGTTCTTCTTAGATGCTTAGAGAAAGAAGATGCGAAGAACATGACGGGCCTGCTAGGGGACATTATTCAGGAGATACTACAGCCCACAAAATCCTCAGAGCCGGTTACTATTGGCCTACGCTCTTCAAAGATGCGCACGCACATGTCAGGAAGTGTGATATTTGCCAAAGGTGTAGTGGGAGACAACCTACGGCAGCAGCACCCCTAAAGCCTGTGACGATCACAGAGCCATTCGAGCAATGGGGGTTGGATATCATTAGAGAAATAAAACCAAATTCCTCCCTACAACACAAGCACATTCTGACCGCGACCGATTATTTCACGCGCTGGGTTGAAGCTATCCCGCTGCACAAGATAAATGAAGACGCGGTCATCAGCTTCCTACAAGATCATATCATGACCAGGTTTGGAGTTCCAATTTCGTTAGTCTTTGATAATGCTAAGTACTTTTCATCAATTAAATTAACTGCTTTTGCTCATGATAAAGGGATAAAATTGCATTATTTTGCTAATTACTATCCACAAGGAAATGGCTTGGCTGAATCCTCTAACAAAAATCTGATTAGAATTTTAAAGAAGTCCGTAATAGAAAACCAGAGGAGTTGGCACCCAGCGCTACCAAATGCCCTTTGGGTTGATAGAGTCACCCCCAAGTCTGCTATAGGAGTGTCACCATATACCCTTGTGTATGGTAAAGAAGCCATTCTTCCTCCCAATATCATGCTACCTTCTTCCATAATAGCTCAAGAATCTAGAGGGTCGGATGATGAAGTTTTGCAAATAAGGATATATAATCTCCTGAGAGCAGAAGAGGCTAGATCTAAAGCCAGAGAGCGCTTTAAGCAATAGCAGGAGGTAATAAAGAGATGGTTCGACAAACATAAGGCAGGAACAAAAGAGTTTGAAGTGGGAGATCTGGTTCTCAAGTGGGATCACCCCCACGACGAGAAAGGAAAGCATACTAAATTCCAGCAGTTGTGGGTAGGCCCTTTTCAGATTGCGGCAAAGCTTGGCCCTTATACTTATAAATTGCAGGATCTACAGGGGTGGGAAGAGAACTTACCAGTAAATGGTTTGGTTCTCAAGCCTTATTTTTCTTGAGTTTCTTTGAGTTCTTCTGTCTTGTATATAAATAATTTGTTTGGCTGTCTTTTGAGTCATGTTTTTCAGTTTGTTTTAGTTTAAATTTATTGATGCAATAAAGGGAACGAACCTGCGGTTGCATGGGGAACATCAAAATTTTGGGAATGATAAACATTTTTGGGTATCAGACTATGTGTTGCTGTTTGTCTAAAAGAACTTCTTCCAGTTTAGCAGTTTTCTCGAATAGCTCTGTGTGCATCGAAGTCTTGCTTAACCCCTGTGAAATAAACCGGATTCAAAGAGTCTGGAATACTATGTTGAGGCTCCATCCACGTCACACTTAAAATGTTCCAAGGGGCGACCGCAGAGGACCCATGGAAAGGAGCTAGGTGAACAATATATTAAATATAAATGATCCCATGCCAAGAAACGAATGCCAAAAGGCAAATAAGAGTCAAAAACTCCTATGAAAGCATCATACATCAAAGCAAATGCTGCATCATAAGTACTAAATTGCCTAAAGTTCCTCTTCGTCCGTGAGCTGAAACATGAAGTACACCGCTCACACAAAAGGACACTATGGGATAGAGGAACCTGAATTAAAATTCAGAAAGAAAGGCATGCAGGAGGACTCATATGAAAAATGATAGAAGTCCAAAAGCACAAAAAGTGCTAAAGTGGCATGGGAATGAGGAACAAACGAATATTTCTGTTTACCATATGCTACAATCCTGTGGTGTCCAAGCTATCAGCTACCTGAAGACAAAAGTAATAATGAAACTCATCCTCTGGCCTCGACAGAGTTATCTAGACTTGAAAATCTTGTTTTCCACTCTCCCAAATTGGACTATCATCAATGATTAAATGTACACCCTTTTGTCATTTGAGAAATCCAGATAGCTGGAAGAATTCAATAGATGCATTCGTTGTTAAACAGTCTGTCACTTAAAGAATAATCGCCCAGAGATCTAGGTTCACCAGGTAATCGCCAATTGTTGCAGCTGCAACCGTCCTCCCCAAATTTCTTAAATTTTGGGCCCCTCCTCATGATTTAGCGTTATTTTTAATCGTTGGATCCTTTGAACCTTTTGGTCATGCTTTAATGCTGGATGATTTTAAAGGATTGACTCTTGGCTTGTTTTCGGAGATTGCGTGTGTTTGAAATTGTTTGGGTCGCCGATTGTGAGTTTGGTTTTGCTGATGGATCTTTGAAAGGCCGCTGTTTGGAGGTGAAATGTATTTTGATTGCTGTTGATTTTTAAAACTGTCCGAACAATCAAGTTTCTGTTAATCAGGCATCATACTATGTTAAATCGGCGACTGCTGTCCATTTCCCTTTCGCCGTTGCGGCTCCCAAAGCAATTAAGCGCCCGATGTGTAAAGCGCTCCGCTCGCCGATGTGTATCGACCCTCTAGTCGCATGTTTATAACCTTTTCGCTTTCACCGTTGCGGCTCCCAAATCAATTAGCCACTCGACGTGAAAAGCGCTCCGCCGCCGATGCAGGTCGCTTGTCCGTAGTCTTTTCCTTTCCCGCCGTTGCGGCTGTGTGGAGCAATCGGCTTCCGATGTCAATGTCCTTCCGATTCCCGATTGGGAATTTTCTTGCCCTCCGGTCGCATGTCCGTAACCTCTTTCTCTTCCGCCGTTGCGGCTGGGGCAGGGCTTTTAGCCTCCGATGCCAGCGCTCTGAGCGTCCGATGAAGTTCACGTTTCCTGTCGTGGGTGTTTTCCTTCGAACCCATAGTTAGACGAAGTAGTGGTGCCAGCGTTTGTTAAGCCTTGTGGTAGTAACGCAGTACATGGCCTTCTTAATGCTTAGCCGTTTTAGTTGATATGATTTGAATGCGATTCCAATGAATGATGCACGTCGTTTGATGGTAGGTGGGTTCCGGAGATTGGTCAAACTACTGCGGCACTAAGGGAGACGGACCGTTTGGTAGAGGTATAGCTGAAACCAGCAGGACCGCAAGGAGGACAAGTGGAATAGAAGACAAAGCAGTAGCTACCAAGGCACAGACCTGAAAGGTCCGTCAGTGACTCACCCGATCATGGGTTGTGCAGAAAAGAAGGATCTGAATCGTTCAAGGGACTGGAGAGTCACACGTTTGGGGGCAACCCAAACGATCTGCTGTTGTAGTTTAAATATTGGAAAGTTAGAACTTAAAAAGGGGCTTTTTCCCTGGAAAAACTTGTAACTTAATGCTTGTAAGAGGAACTATTTCGTTTTACAACCAGAGACTGCAAATTTTGCCTGTTGGAGGAAGTGCTGTGTGGAATATGTCAATGTGATTAAATGAGCAATGTTGAATGTGAACTATTTCGTTTTCAGCTGTGCCTCATTAGCTGTAAGAGTGTTCTAATTTCTTGAACCCGTGTTCTTGTCTGAATGTTCTTCAGTACCTTTATGACGTCTTTTCCACTATGAGTAATGGAATTTTTAACTGTTGATGAGCTATCTTATCATATATATTTTTCTTCATGTTTATATGTTTGGTTATAAGAACAACTATCTGTGATTTTCCATAACACATGAACAGGGGTGCATTACTCATGAATGAATACCCAGCTCTCTAGAGATAGTTTAGTTAGTATATATTTTCTTGCATGATTTGGATGCTTGTGAGTTCTAAGATGAGAGGTAAGAACCTGCGCATCACATTGTGACTACTCTTTGCATCCTTATCACCTTGCATTGTTAATTAGGCACTTGTATATCGTACTTAAGTAAAAAAATACAAAATACACAGTGGACCGGGCCGCAATTGGTAAAACCTTTGTTTTTGTTACTTGACCTACGGTAGCCGGACCGCAAACCGGACGGATTCCCTATACCAAACAGTCATGGGCTAATTGGGAACATTGACTGGGGAGAATCCCTTGCTGTTGTTGCCTGCGATTTTCCAGGCCTCAACAGGTGCATTAGGCAACTTGCCTAGGATGGAAAAATGGAAACAGTGCAAAAGAATATGTCATAGAAAAGATAGAAACTATCCAAATCAGTTTCCAATTTGGTGCAAGGACGAAAATCAAGGAAACATTACCTTATGCACAAACTTGCTAATTACCAAAGGAGGGTGCAATTTCTATTTTGATGAGCAATTACAAAAGCAGAAAGTGCAGGAAAAGCAATCAGGGTAATAGCAGGCAACTCTAGGCCAAAGGAGGGTGCAGTTTCTATTTTGATGAAGAGTTAATGATAGGGAAACATCATACATGACTCATACATGCTATTTTCCTCAAGGATGGCGAATTCATGATTAGGTTTAAGGTTTAACAAGTGGCAACTTGCTCAATAGGTGATGTACTTGTTCAACAAGTCACCCAAGGTCTACTTAAAGATAATTCCAACTCCATTACTCAGTTTGGTTGATGATTATTTCGATGTTGAGTGAAGCTAAGGCTTTCATACTGAGTGATGCCCCTCAGTGCTCTCGGGTGATGCACCCCAAGTTTCCCATTCTCCTTCTCCTCTCTTCCCTTCGAATCTTCCTTGCAGGTTACAGTGAGCTAAGGAGGAGCTCACCAAGTTCAGTTCGACTTCTGTAGCAGCTATCATTCATTCTGAATTTTGTCTGACGGTAAGGATTCTGCCCCATAGAGCCTTCATGCTAAATTCTCATGAGAGGAGTCTTTATTGCCCATCTAGTGGGATCTTTTGGCAGTTTTATGTAATAAAAATGATATAAAGACTATGGAATCAATGTTTGAGTGATCTGATGTTTTTAATATGCTATATTAGTCCCTGTAGAATAACATTTGCAGACCTGATCATAGTCTGATACGAAATTTGTCAATATTTGCATACCCTTGCTCTTTAACTAGGCTATTTTGACTAGTTTTAGTGTTTTGAGCATTCTGGAAGTCATACACACCCAAATGATGTCCAGAAAGTTGTTGTAGGATGTTAACTCATCCATCTACCCATCCCAAATCATAGATTGACAATTCGTTAAGATCGTACCATGTTTGAGTAGCTTCCTTTGCACAGGTTCTGTCCGGGCCAAATTGCTAGTTTTTGCCCAATTCATTCCAATTAGCCTCAAATTGCTCCAGATCAGTTCCTAACCTTCTGAAACCTTATCTGCTGCATATTACATGTCTGATTCAACATCTAAACCTTCCATAAGCCCTTGTTAATTGGATGTGACTGTTCTCTCCTAGTTGGCACGGTTGGGACACCCAGAAGTGTGGGAGTAGGCTTCGACAGAGCTAATTCCGAAACCTAAAAGGACCCAACATCCAAGTGCTTAGGGAAGGAATAATCTCTGTCCAAAATTGTCTTTGGTTTCTTCCATCATCCCACTACCTTTTCACAAAAATATCGGTAATACTCATATTTTACCTTGCATCAAAAAGTGATTAGTGCTACTGTAAAATTTTGATTGTACATTTCATTTAATAATTGCAGCAGAGTTAATATTCTAATCTGATATCAAATCAGGGATATTACACCTCTGTGGTCCGATGTCAACTTCATCACTGAAAGGTTATGAGTATTATGTAAGCTTCATCGATGACTTCTCCAAGAAGACCTGGATCTATTTTTTAAAGAGTAAGGAATCGAAAGAAGTCTTGCAGAAGTTCAAAGAATTCAAAGCTCCGGTGGAAAACCAGACATGGAGGAGAATTAAAGTATTGCGGTTAGATAATGGGGGTGAGTATACCTCTAAAGGGTTTGATGCTTTCTGTGCTTAGGAGGGAGTCAAGAGCTAGCTGACTGTACCTTGCACACCTCAGCAGGATGGGGTGGTAGAGAGAAAGAATAGGGCAATAGTTGGTGCAGCGAGATCTGTGTTGCATGATCAGGGTTTGCCTTTGTGTCTTTGGGTAGAGGTGTGTAACACGACCATGTATATTCATAATAGGAGTCCCCATAAAGTTATGGGAAGAAGGACTCTTTACTCATGGAAGAAGCCTAAGGTAGGACATTTCAAAATATTTGGATCTCTTACCTACTCTCATGTTCCTTATGAGTAAAGGACAAAGTTGGAGTCCACGACAGAGAAAGGTATCTTTGTCGAGTATGACGAGATTTGAAAAGCCTACCGCATATATATTCCTGCTAGTAAATAGACAATTGTGAGGTGGGATGTGAAATTTGAGGAGGACAAGGCTTTCAAGAAGTTACGTGAGTTAGAGAAGGGGGAGACGCATGATTCTACTGCTTAGGTTGATACTGTACATAGCACGACTACTCAGATTTTAGGGTCACAGGTTTCAAGGGTGATGGGTTCCTCAGGTATAGGTACAGGCTCAGGGACACAGCCACAGGGTGGTGGTCCTACAGGTTCAGATTCTCAAGTTACAGGTTCATAAGCGACTGGGTCTTAGACCACCGGAGCTACCACTTTTGGAACTTAGTCTTAGTTGGTGGATTGGGACGAGGATGAGTTCTTCTCCCCTTAAGAGGTTACTTTAGGAAAGAGGAAGCCCAAGTGGCTTTAAGAAACCCTGAAGGAAGCTCAGATAGTGGGGACTCCCAAGAGGGTTGCTAGAGAAAGTAAGGCGTCAGAGAGATTTTGTAGCTATTTAAGTATGGTGAGCAGTATTAGTGAGTCTGAGCCATCTTCTTATGAGTAGGCAATAGGCTAGCAAGTTTGGAGAGATGCCATGGTGGAAGAGTATGCTTCCATCATGAAGAATGATGTCTGGGAAGTTGTGTTGAGACTTGAAGGGAAGTCTATAGTAACTTCCAAGAGGCTCTATAAGACTAAATATTTTGCGGATGACAACATTGAGAAGTACAAAGCTACGTTTGTGACGAGAAGGTTCTCTCAAGTTGAGGGGATTGATTATGATGAGACTTTCACACCTGTTAGTAGATACACTTCAATTAGAGCAGAGCTATTATCTCCATTGCTGTAGAAATGGGCTGGAAGGTCCATCAGATGGATGTGAAGACAACATTTCTGAATGGAGTTATAGAAGAGGAAGTTTACGTTGAGCAGTCGATGGGTTTTGAAGTACATGAGAAAGAATCTCATGTGTGTAAGTTGAAGAAAGTGAGGTTTGAAGCAAGCTCCAAGGGATTGGTATTCAATAATAGATGCCTACTTGCTACAAATGGGGTTCCAAAAGAACGAGGCAGATCCCAACCTCTACTTCATAGTCGTCAAAGGGGATATTCTCATTCTAGTCCTATATGTGGATGACCTATTTATTACAAGAGTAGAGAAACTCATAGCCAGTTGCAAGAAAGATCTTGCTTCACAGTTCGAGATGAAAGACATTAGATTGATGCACTATTTTTTGGGCATGGAGGTTTGGCAGGAGGATGGGCATATTTTTCTAGGACAAGGCAAATATGCTGTTGACATCCTAAAAAGGTTTCAGATGGAGGATTGCAGACCTATGACTACCAACTGGAAGAAGTTAGTGACTTTTGAGGGAGAGTTGGTTGATTCGACTAAGTATCGTCAACTGATAGGATCTCTGATGTATTTGGTCAACACTAGACCAGATCTGAGCTATGTAGTCAACACCTTGAGTCAGTATATGGTGGAGCCCAGGAGAGCGCACCGGGTGGCTGCAAAACATGTGCTTAGGTACCTTAAAGGTACTGTAGACTATGGACTGAAATATGAGAGTTGAATGGCCATACAGATTGGAATAGAGTTGATTGGCCATACAGATTCTGACTGGGAAGGAAGTGCAATGGACATGAAAAGTACTTTAGGGTGTTGTTTTATCTTGTGTTCGACAGTTGTGCCGTGGTTTAGCAGGAAACAAAAGTCGGTGGCACTAATATCTGTTGAGGCAGAATACATGGCAACTAGTTTTGCTAGCTGCGAGGCTATTTGGCTTCACAAGATGCTGGTGAGTCTATTTGATTCTTAGTTGGAGTCAATTGTGATCTATTGCAATAATTAGAGTTGCATGAAACTTACGGAGAATCCAGTATTTCATGATAGGTCCAAACATATTGAGATTCGATATTATTTCATTCGTGATCATGTTCAAAAGGGAAAAGTTAAGCTTCAATATTTGTCTAGAGACGGATAGGTTGCAGAGATTCTTACAATCACTGGGGAAAAGTAAGTTTGTATACTTCAGGGACAAAATGGGAGTAGTTCAGAACACTTTTCTCGTTAAGAGGGAGTGTTGAAATATTAATGAGGAAAGATGCGAATGAGTAATTTTGCATATAAAGTGAAATTAGGGTTTTGGAACCCTAATTAAGGTTTGGTGATCTAATTTTTCAGTGAATTATAAAAGGAAGTTAGAGCGTAAGTGTTAGTGAGCTTTTTGGTAGAGAGGGAGAGAGATCATCTTCACGGTATTGTGAATTAGTGCTGGATGTTCCAAACTTCCAAGGGAAGGGCGCATACTATTGGGAAAGCTGAAGGTTGCATTCTTGAGGGCAGTGAGAGGACATTTCTTCAGAGACTGAGGAGTTCTTTCATTAGCACAATGAGAGAGAAATTTCACTGAGATTCTTCAGAGATTGAAGAGCAGTTGCAGCAACATTGTGAGCAGCATTTGAAGAGGACGTGAGCATCAACAACAACACATCACACGTGTGGGACGTGAGAGTATTGCTGCACACGTGTGTGAGATTGAGAGTGTCCAGAGAGCTAAGGGCCCTCATCAGTGACTGAGGAGAGGCCATCAGGGTTCAATCGGAGTCAGAGTGAGGGAAAAACAACAGGGACTTGTTTCTGAGGAGGAGGGATGCAACTATACTGCTGGGAGATGTCTTTAGTGATTGAGGACTCAGATATTCGTCCAGAGCACAACAGAGCAGAGCTGAAGTGCTGAGAAAGCATGCTTTAGAGGTTAGATAGAGAGTACAACATCTAGAGTCTGGCAGAGTTTGAGTTTTGATTTTCAGTGTGAGGGTGTACTGCTAGGGCACACTATCCAAGAGCAGCAGTTGCAGCCACTGCAGATCTAGGGCTTTGGCCCTTAAAGTTCATTTGTTGATTCTCTAATTCATGCTATACTTCTTCTATATTATATTTTGCTCTGGGCTTGAGAAAGTAGAAAGTCCCTTTGTAGCTGGTTTTCTCCATTGGGGTTTCCACTGTCCAGGATAAATTCTGAGTCATATGTGTGGTTGCTGGTTGTTTATGAGTTGTATGAATGTTCATGTGCTGCAAATTCTAATTTTGATAGAAGTGTATTAGATCTGGGATTGGTGAATATTGTGGTCGTGTTGAATATCTGAACTTCTCAGAGCGAGTGGAGACCTCTGAGAAAAATTTACACATAGGGCTCACATTTCAATAATGAGGTGCTCTTTCCGAACACCAAGTCGAAATTCTGATTTTGATTAAGAAAAGGATTCACTCACCTCAGTCATAAAGTAGATTGAGTTACATCTTTATAAGAACGACCGTGTTTGTGGTTCACCTCAACCCAAGGATATGGAAGTCATATGTTTTGCACAAGTGCTTCGAGAAACTATTGTCAGATCAGTGCTTCAGCAGACCACTATAAGCTTGGTTCTTCAGTTTACCACTGTCAAATTGGTTCTTCAACAGGGAGGACATTCCAAGTATTTTTCTTTTTCCATCCACTGCAGTGGCACAACATCTTCCATCCCTGTGCATGCACTCTTAAAGATGTTCTTTATGAGCTCTCAATATCCACACGGGTTAATCCAACAAACAGGCTTGCATAACTCTTCTAGACTAGAACATCCTTTGGTGGAAGGGTGGACCATCAACAGAAATTGGGGACAATTTCCTTTCCACAAGGTGGAAATGATGAGACCTAGTGCCAGTTGACTCAGTCCAATATGTATCATTTTTGTACTTTTATATTTTATATTTTCTATTGCATCTATCTCACTGTAAAATATCTCTTAGCATTAGGCGAGTTGTAAAAAAATGATCACTCACCCTACTCAAAATATTTCTATCCATCAATTTTGTACTCCTATATATACCCAATACAATTAGAGTGCACAAGAAGAACTTGCAGCAATCTCCTTTATACTTGCATTCTTTCCTTCTTGTGTGTGAGTATTTTTGCATTGCTGTCTAACTGTTCTCATATCAGAAAATAAAGAATATGGTGTAAGGATGCTTTGGATTTAGAATTATTGGATTTACAGAAGAGACATGGCTACATTGCTAGTACTTGGTACTTCCAATGCTCGATTCTATTGTCATGGGTGTATCTCAAAATTCAGTAGCTTGCGTGTAGTCCCAAGTAGTCCCCCACACAGTATGGAGATTTGTGTGATAAGATTTAAATGAAGTTTGTCACTTGAGAACACTAATGAGTTATTTTGAAGGCATTTTATCCAGAAGACTAATATTATTTTATGTACTGCAGCTTATAAATGCTTGTGTTCCTCACAAAGAGTGGGAGGGTGCAATTTGGGTTTTACAACAAATGAGATACAGTGGAATACGACCAACTACTGCAACTTATGGGCTTGTGATGGAGGTAACTTACACTAACTTAAGCTATAGATTTAGGTTCTTAGGACACTAATACTATGTTTACAATGCAATGCTAAATTTTTCCAAGTGTTTATCATAGCTAATCATTTGCTTTTAATTTGGACGTTTTAGTTTTCTTGTACTAATGCTAATTCAGGTCTAGTTTTTGTTCTTATTCTAATTTCTTGCCCATTGTGACTTGACAAATTCTATTAGTTAGTATACTAAGTTGCTCAGCCATCAAAACATATAATAACTTATAAGATTAACCCTTAACCAGTTTCTCTTGGAAGTGCAATCAGGGATGTCTCAAATCAGATGGTGACAAGGTATACTGAAGTCCATTCACGCAGATTAGAAGTTCACATGGAATTAAAACTCACACACATTGAAAATTGACACAGCTATTATGTTCCTCAGGAATTGAACTTTGTGTCTTTGATTAGATCGGGTTGACTGCTGGTTGAATCTTTAAAGAGTATAAATTTCCTTCTGCTTGCTATAGTGTAAAAGAGTTCTCTTGTTTACCTCTGTCCCCCTTGCATGTGTAGATGAATGCCACAATTACATTTTGTTTGAATTTAGTAGTTGTGTGGTCAGTCCCTTTCAGAACAAGGCTTCACATGTGCCATCATATATCATCATTACAAATATTATGGTAGTGTTATGTGTGCGATGCTTCAAATAGAACATAAACTGATATTACAGCATAATATACCCAAGATAACAGAAATATCTTTAGAATTCTTGGAATATAATGGCCATATTTAAAGAATAGTGCAAAATTTCATTAACAAAGAACAAAATACATAAATATTGGGATTCACTACTTCTAAAGAGATGGAGATGGGTAGCACACTGCTTTCTGTAGGAATGCAAATGGGAGCATCTTCTCGATATTCCACACCTTAGACCTGACAAACCACAATATACAAAAGAATATATTGTTTTATGATGTTGAATGATGGCTCACAACAAGCTACATATCATCTATTTATAGTAGACATGAGTCCTAACTCCAGAGACAATGGTTGACACACCTAAACATAATAAATAGTATTAGGGGCATCTAACTGTTGAAATCTAAGTTGTACGAAACGGGGAAACGTCTGGAAGTTTCTGAAACAGGTACGGCAAGAAACACAATCCTCCAAAAATGGAAATGTCAGGGGAAACACTGTATATATATATATTTAAGTAAATTTAAGTAAGTTTTTTGTAGATGTTTCTTTTCTCAAATAAAAAAAATTTAAGTGATTTTTTATTAAAAAACATTGTCTAATTAAGAATTAAAAAAAAAAACGAATTCGGGGCCAATTTGAGGGACCCACGGTCCTCTTTCTTGCTTGTACAGGCCTGCACAAGCCCAAAAAATTATAGAAACAGCGTACGTACAGCCTAAAACCCAGCCAAAACACCGCTGGCTGTACCATACGGTGTTTTGTACTTGCGAAATGCCGTTCGGTACAGCCGGCAGTGTTTCGGCATTTCGTGGAGTGTTGGGGACTGGTACGTGGGCTAGGTAGGCGTTTCCTGAAACATAGGTTGAAATTTTAATTCATGGATATACAGATCTGATTCCTTAGACCTAAAACCTAAATCAGAAAATGAGAAGCATACAAAGCACGAACCAAAACTACTTTTATAAAGCAAAATCTGTAGAATCATAAACCAAGGAAAGAAACTTAACATATTTGAATTTGGTATCAATCCAAGTATTGAGTGGTAAAATTGAGAAACACATTTGCTGAAATTACAAACCAATAAACAGATATGCAGCACAGCGCTCATAAAATTTTGAATTACCTTGAAAACAATGATTACAATGATCAATTACAAAAGAGAGTCACTCTAGGTAGGTGGGTGCTTTCTTTGCTTGAATTTTCTTCAGATAACTCACCCTCTAACTCTTCCATTCCTTTTCACAAGTATGCATGTAGACTCTAGAGCTAAGTCACCTGACACGGGGACACGGGACACAGGGATTCAAGTGTCCGACACGGACACGCTGACCCTTGGAATCAGGACACGTAGGACAATATTTGTAAAAAAATGGATCTATATGTCTATAATTTTAAATTTTTAATATATATATATATATATATATATATATTTAAAAAAAATTATATATATTAAAATTTTAAAATTATAGACATATAGATCCATTTTTTTACAAATATTCAATATAAATCAGAATCAATGCTCATTTAACATTAGTATTACACATTTACAAATCAAATCAGTAATCACAATCATATTATGAGACACATAGATATCATAGTCATAGATCAAGATGTCAATACTCATGAGTCAAAACCATATTTCTCATTAAGTCATGAAAATCAAAATGTATACAATATAATGTATTACATAGATGTCGGAATGCCACTGGCAATAGTAAATACAAAAAGGTGTAGATCAAATAGAAGAATGAAGAGTCTCATCTATCAATAGTCCTCATCCTCCTCCGTGCCTGAATCAACAAACTCATCACTGCTCTCCTCCTCCTCCTCCTCCTCCTCCTCAACCATGATAGGATCAATATCTGCTGGTGTGGAGGATAACCCCTCCAAAGGATCATTATCATCAAATGTCATTGGCTCTAGCACTGGATCATTAAGATCAAGATTGGCTAATGCCAACTTAGTACTGCTGTCCAAACCCATATCATCAGGAAAGACATCCCACATCTTTGTCTTTCCCTTCACCCACTCCTCCCTCTTCCTGTAAATAAGATGAAGGTTGGTGTGCACATACACCATCGTCTTTGCTCTGGATTGCTCAAGCCTGCTCTTCTTCAAACTGTACAAGTTTCCATATGTGCTCCAATTCCTCTCACAACTAGAGAATGATGTAACTTGAGAGACGATCCTCAAGGCTAGCTTCTGTAGAATAGGGCATGTTTCCCCATGATTTGCCCACCAATTATAGGGCTTCTTAACTTCCCTGTCTCCAACCACATCATAATCTCAAAATCTCCCAGTAGCACAGGAAAACTCTACAAAGCCGGCCTCCACCTCATCAAGTAAGTCTCTATCCTGAAATAGCCGCCTAAATGCTATCTTCCTCCCCTATGAAATCTCTCCATCGATGTGAGGAGGGACTCTATGTGAGGTCCCAGCAGTGAGCTATTCCTGACTATAGAACTTGGGGTTCAAAGAGTGGGCTAAGTAATGCAAAGGTGTGTAGTTCTTATCATAGTTTTAAAAATCGGAATCGGACTCGTAATCGGTCGAGGGTCAACTCGGAATCGGAATCGGAATCGGTAATGAATCGGTCATAAATCGGCCAATTTGAATTTAATGAATTGGTTTGCTAAAAAATACATAAAATATTTAAATTTTGAACAAAAACAACATTTTCAAGATTATAATCCATGATTCCAAGGCATTAAAGACAAAATAACCAAAATTTGCTCATGTATATACTTTATAAGAGTCAATATATCAAAATGGCACAAAGTGGACTGTAATCTGGAGTCTGTGACTGTACTCTGTGCAATACATAAATGATAATACATGCAACATATCTAGGATACTAGAACAAAATGCATAATCCATGAGGCCTAGGCGGCTAGGCCCTATATAGTAAAGGCTATATGGCTTGGAGAGTCCAAAAAACATGCTACATAATCAACTACATAATACATCATCAATGATTATCATCAAACTCAGCACCACTGCTAGAAATAGAACTAGAAGAAGAACCAGAAGGACTAGCATTGACTATAAGTACAAGGTCCTGATCGGCTAGTGCCCGCCATGCCTGGCACTGCTCTCTCAACATTTACACCTGTATGAACTGATGGCATCAACAATAAAGGATCTGCATCCAATGGAACATCCAGCAAGTTCTCTAGCTCAACATCTATGTCATCACCAAACTCTGGCGGTTGGGTTTCCACTACCCAATCCGAGGTTGGATCTATATCATCCAACACAATGGGATCTGTTGTCTGTCGAATGCACACCAGCAGCAGAAATCTACTGAAAGTTGTCTCCTCACTTGAGAAAGTGGGAGAGGTGTGGCCTTTAGCCACGCACAAAGCTAGGTACTGTCACCTACTCCTAGCTCCTCCGTTTAGGCTAACTCATAACGAAGCCAAGGGGGGTAGTCCCTAACAAAGAGTTTCTATGGCTCAATGTATTTTAAGTGTTTTTGGTGTATGGTGATGCGGATGGGTGTTGTTTAGTATTATGGTGAAAAGATCACAGATTTAAAATTTAAATAGCACAAAGGTATACTTGCAATAATTCAAGGATAACACAACTGAATGATTTAAGCAAAGGAATCCATAATGAAATAAAATATGCACTTCAGATATATAAATGAAATGAGCACAAGACCAGTGCCTTATCCAATGGGTAATGGAGTCAAGATTGTAGTGCTTGGGATGCAAAGATAGAAGCGTTCAATATGTTTGTGAGATCATTTTGCAAGTGTTCTTTGTAAATTTTATAAAGTTTTAGTGATCTTGATTATTATGGCTAAGAACACAAGGTATCAATCGGAAGATATACCTTCAGTGGCTCCTCTCAATGACATGTCGGACCGTCCAGTATTCTAGGCTAGGTGTCCAAGGAACTTAACCAACCTGATTGAACTCTGAGACAACGGTTTATTTCGACGTCACTAGCAAGAATTTGCCCACTACCTCAGTATTTATCGACAACGCCGATTCGTTGGTTATGGGGTGAAAGTTTTATTAATGTTTTCACTTGTCCGATTAACAAATCCAACCACCGTTCCGAGTACGAATCCAACTTTTTAGGGTCGGCAAAGCATACTTGGTGGCGGAAAGCAACGAAGTAAATTTTAGTGGGGAAATGTGAGTTGGAAGTATTTTATTAATTATGAGCACACAGATGAACCTCTCTGACAAAGAGTGCTCTTGACTTTGTCTTATGACAGAAGTTCAAGAGACTTTGGCTAATCTATATGCCTAATGCAAGGAAAATGCAATGTAACTATGCTCTCCGACAGAGAGTGCTCTCGACTTGGGTTATGGCAAGTTCAAGAAATTTTGGTTTCTTTTTAAAAGACAAGCAGATTGTAAATGTGGAAACCAAATGATAGCTCAAAAAGATTAATAAACAATGACTTGAAAGAAACTAACTTAGCAAAAAAAAGTTGAACTAACAACTAGTGTTCTAAGCATAAAATGAAACTACTCTAAGCATGCTAATAACCAAACAAAAGAACTACCCAAGGCTCTTCCCCAAATGGGGGAAGAAAAACACAAAGTGTGGGAGGCCTTATCCCACTTAGCCCTTTTATTAATCAAGTACAATATTGAGGATTTTCAACCTTTTGGGAACTGAAAGTAAGCAAAAAACTTGGAACAAGAAGTCTTATGACTTCTTTTACAAAAAGGAGAGTGAGAAGCTTTAGATCTTCTCGTTAAACACTGTCTTCATTGGGTTTTGGATCTTCCTTATGGTTTCTTGATGTGCTTCTCTTCTTCTTTGGGTAATCTCCAAGTGTTTAGGTTAAAGTCTCTCTTTGCTTCACATTTGCACTTTATTCTCCTCTCAATACCTACAACAAACAAAAATCCAAACAACTCATGCACCCATTAGGCATTATCAAAATAAATCAAACTTGAAATTAATTTAAGATTAAGATCTACAAATTTAAATCTAAGGTGCAAAAAATTTACATGCAAAGTGGGAAAGAAGAAGAGGGTACAATGGAGCAAAAAGAGGGCTGAAATAAATGAGGAAAAGAGGTAAAAAGTGGGAGTGAACAGCAGTAAAGAACACTGCAAAAAAGTGAAGGAAGAGGCTGAAAACAATGACGGAGGAGGGAAGCCAACAAAAAGGATAGTTGGCTGCAACAAAACAAAAAAAATAGGGCAGCAAACAGTAAAAATGGGGCAGCGAAAGAGAGGAAGAAGGCTAGGAGAAGAGGATGGACGAGAGCAAGAAGTTGGTGAGAACAAGGTCTTGAAGATGGGGAAGAAATCACAAAGAAGACAGTAACCAAGTAACCAGAAAGAGCTTTTTAGAAATTTGTTGGAGAAGGCAAGAAAGATCCGGAACCGCTTGCAACCCTGCAAACAAAATATTTTAATAATGGAACATTTGTATGGTGAAGGTATTAGATGCCGAGAGCTCCTACTAGATTCAGTTCCTGAAGACACAAACATTCAATGCAAATTTGATTAGAAGCCTAAGTACTAGATTGTTAGTCTTCAATAAACAAAATAATCAAATTGCAATACAAGGGTAGGGTGAAAGAGATATTACTTCACATAGGATGAAGAGACAATGCCAAAAGCCCATCAAATGACCTCCAAAGTCTCAATATTTTATTAACAAAAAGAAGCTTACAAATTCCACCAGAGTTTCTATGCGAAACTCCCCATGAAGAAGAGAGTGCAAAGCACCTCTCTTTATACAAAACCAACAACCTAAAACCTAATATCAGACTCGGCATGCAAGGAGCCAAACACAATAGACAGACCCGATTTCCCAATCAACTCCAAATCGACGTCTCCCTTGATCTCATGCGAATTGGAATGAAGGCTCGGCAGCTTGGTGTGAATGATGGATCAAAGTGATGTGATTGTGCATGCTCAAACCATGTGATAGCCTCCACCTACTCGCATGACATAATCCCAACCACATATCCAAAGTCTTTTAAAATGATTCACGAAGAGGGGTCTACCTCCAAAACATGCTAGCGCAACCTTCACTTTGGGCTTAGCGCGAGTCCAAGTGGTTGACGTCACTCTCATGTTGGAACCACACTAATTGGTGTTCATTGGATATAATACTTCTTGGTTGCATTTTTATATATGGTAAGTGGGGTCTACACCCACCACTCACCCCTTCATACTATTCAAAAGGTGATAGCATGAGCCTTGCTCACGTCACCCTCCTTTTAAACAATTCGAACTCAAACTTTAAACCAAAGTTTTATGCTTGCCATGTCACTTTTCATACCTTAGTGAAGTCGTTAACTATGGGGACCCATGCCAAATCACTTTATCATCATTAAAATAATGATTTTTGACTTTTTTGAATATTTTGACTAAGGTGCATTTTGTCCAAATTTAGCATTTAAATGCTACTATGATGCATTTTTAGCCAAATATTGCCTCGCGGGTGCTCCGACTGCCCGATTGATGGTGAAAGTGGCCCCTAGGGTAAAGATGCTGCTCCGAGCTTGAAAATGAGCCCAACCATGCTAAAAACGCACTCCGGATCACATATTTTTTACATTTTGAATTTTTTCATTTAATCCATTAAAAAATGGCTTAAAAAACAGAGAAAATTATTTTTTCTCGGAATCAAACGAAACTCTAGGGGGACCTAGTACATGTTTATACGACTCAATAAGAATGCTTAGCATGATGAAAAACACTGACACGAAGGCTCTAATAACCTCCTAAGGCCGAAACATCAAGACAACTACCGCAACTTTGGAGGTGCGAGTGAAAAACTCAGAAATTGCTAGTCGTTTGTTCAACAACCAAAAATAACCAAGGAAAAAAACACTCTAGGCTAGTCGGCTTGATGCTCAAGTCTATGAAGTCGAGCCTTTTATAAAAATTTAAATGCTAGGGCATTTTTTACAATTTCCCCAAGGGGTATGAACATGTATTTTACAAAAAATAAATAGTTCAGCCAAAAACTGGCTAACTCTAGAAAAAACTGAACTTCTGAACTCTGGAGATGAGCATTCATCATGCTCGATAACTGGCGGCTCAATAGGAAGTTCAACTATTGTACAAAATAGTTGGTAATAGGATCCGTATCATGTCTTTTGCTCATCAATTGGTTGCGCCTGAGTCGGAGATTGTACCACACAAAGACTAGATCGTTTAACCGTTTTTGCTTTAAACGGTTTCTCTTCTTTGTGTGAATCCGCTCAAACAAAGACCAATTGCGTTCACACCCAGAAGAGCTGCAGGTTTGACTCAAGACTCGAATTGCAAACCTTTGCAATAGTTTAGTATGGTTACCAAATGCCTTCCACCATTGTGCTGCAAATGTGAAGAGTCAAGGTAGTTAATAACTTAATTTAACAAATTCGATTGTAAATTCGGCTAAGAATTGCAGTATTTACTATTTACTATTTACATTTTAAGAATTGCAGTTTAAACTTTAAACATTAAACTTTGAAAACAGAAGTTAATCAAACAATGGAAATGTTTACCTGGTTGGTCATCCTCTCTTGAAATCTTAGCCACATTATTGGCAAAGGTACCTGTGGCAGCGGTGAAAGAGTTGATTTGTCGATGTATCTCCAATTGGTCTGGCTCATTTGGGACCATGCGCTCAAGGCAAGAATACAATCCATCTGCTACCTCCCTAGTAGGATCTGGATCAATATGCTCTCTATACTGATACCTTGGGTTAAGAAAATACCTAGCTGCATGTACAGGGTGATGGAGTTGATTGTTCCATCTCCTATCAATGATCTCCCAAATAGGCCCATACTTGGCCACTCTATCTTTGTATGCTGTCTTTATCTGCTCCTTTGCTTGATCCATTGCTTCATAAATGTAGCCCATGGCCAATTTTTCCCCATCAACCAATCGTAACACCTTAACAAGTGGCTCAGTGATTGCCACAACCTTTGCTGCTCTTTTCCAAAATGAAGAGCTTTTAATTCTTCTCTTGGTGTCTTTTCCATCTTGTTTGAGGGCCCATTGGGATGAATTCCATTCATCACTTGAAAACATTTGCTCCAAGTTCTGTGCTTGGGGAAAGAGAGATTGCAACGTGAGGAAGTGAGTTGCAAATCTAGTAACTGCAGGCCTAACAAGCTCCCTACCTTGTGTGTCTCCCTACCCTGTGTGTCTCCTCATCAAGCTCAATACCCAACCGTGGTTGTAGATGTATTTGGTGATGCTTCTAGCATGCTCTATAGTGTCCTTGATCCAATCTTGTTTGCATATGTTCTCAAGCATGAGGTCTATGCAATGTGCTGCACATGGAGTCCAGAATATGGTTTTATGTTTTTCCTCTAACATCTTACCAGCAAGAACATAGTTAGAGGCATTATCTGTGATGATTTGTACAACATTACTTGCCCCCACCTCCTCAACAACCTCATCTAAAAGATGAAATAACAGATTTGCATCTTTCACTTGATCAGATGCATCACGTGATCTCAAAAACATGGTTCCTCGTGTGCAAGAGACAAGAAAGTTTATGAAAGTACGACCCCTCTGATCGATCCATCCATCTGACATGATAGTGCATCCTGTTCTGACCCATGACTATTTGAAATCCTTCAGGTATTCATCTATGGACACTATCTCTTTTTGCAAAAGAGATCCCCTCAAGTCATGTATACTAGGGCCTTTGAAGCCCTTACCAGCAGCTATAACAGCATTCCACATAGGTTGGTAATAAGAAGAGTGGGCAACATTGAAGGGGAGATCAACATCATACCATCATCTAGCTATGTACTCATAGGCAACTTCTTTGTATTTCTTCTTCCAATGGTTATCTTAGGTGGGCTAAACATGTGTTGGAGGCAACTGAGAAGCATTGGCACTAGCAGAGGATGTAAAATAGCTTTGAATGCCACCCTTTTTTTTTGATTTTCCCTTCTTTTGTGTAGTATCGAAGGGTGCAACATATTGAAAATGATCCCTAAGATCGGTAGAAGGGATAGATGAAGAGCCTTCAATTGAACCCGGAGCATATGTCCCACCCATCATTTTAGCAAGCCTCCTCTTCTTTCCTAGTTCTTCCTTTATCTCTCTTTGCCTAGGCTTACTCTCTTCAAACTTCTTAAAACATTCTTGCATATCAGCTCTAATCTGTCCAATAACATCTCGTGGAGCTTCACATGCCTTCACTTGGCCTTTGATGGCAGCCAAGTGTTGTTTAAGCCTGTAAATTCCAGCACCCTTAATCAACTTCTTGCAATACATCACCTCGTCAACAACATCTACATGGGCCCATGCCGAATCTTTTGCTTTTGGGGCCATTTCTGATAGGCTGAAAATTGAAACAACAATGAACAATATTATAAAATTATAAAAAAATAGGGGATCTTCATCTCTTTTACCAATTGGTAAAATAATAAATTATAAAATTACTGTTTAAAATTACAAAAAATTTGCAAAAGAGATCTCTGTTTAATAATTAATAGAAAATTACAAATACAAATTTTTGGTAAACTTTTAACTCACATAAATAGAAATTTTAATTTTTTTATAAAACATAAACTTTGATAAATTTGTTACTTACCTCTGAATCTCTGATATTGATTCTTGAAGACTGCCCACTTCTTGACACTTGTACCTCTGCAAACTTCAAAGTTATAAACTGTCCACCCAACTCAGCAATAAAAAGTTAAAAACTCTCAGCATTGTCCACCCAACTTAGCAGTGAGCACTGCCACTGTCCAGTGTCCACTGAGCACTCACGCTGCCGTTGTAGCAACTCCACTCCAGACTGCTCCAAGAGTCCAAACATCAAACAAAATAAATAATAGGTAGTGAGTGGTAGTTGTTATTTGTAGTTGGGTTGGGTTGGGTTGGGTTGGGTAGGGACTAGTTTAGGTTAGGGATAGGTTAGGTAAAATATAAAATAAAATAAAAAACAAATGTTAAAACTTTAAAAGTTAAAAAAATGAAAAAAAAGAATGGAAACTTGCCCAAACCGGCCGGCCAATTTCGGAAATCGATCGGTCAGACTGGTTCGGACCGGTTTGGTGACCGAACTAGCCGGTTCGGTAACAAACTGGTAACCGATCCGGTTTTCCTGCCGGTTTGGTACTGAACCGGTGAAACGACCGGTTCCAAAACTGGTCAGACCGATTTTTAAAACACTGGTTCTTATCCCACTTGGAGCTAAGAATATCCTAAATGGTGGACCATAAGTTCTCTGTTGATGTCTCATACTTGGGACACTCATTCTCCATAACAATGGTCCTCATGGACTCAATCATGGAATCCCACCCCTCATAAACATCCGCTAGGAAGGGTTGGTCCGTGTCTGCAAAGCGCAACAAAGAAATGAGTGGCTCCATGATCTTAATGGTAAGATCCACCCTCTCCCTCCAAACATCATCCAATACTATGCCCTTCACCTTTTTTGAAGTACTTTGATTTGTCTTTCTCCAGAAAGGCCAGTACTTTGAAATCACCATGGACCCAAGAGCGGTTTTGACCTCCCTCAACCTCTTGAGCATGATGAATGAGAAAGCAAACCGAGTATCTGCAATCTTTAGCAATGAACGCCTACTTCTTCAATGGTTTTGATGAATAACTCACCCATAAAATGTGCATCCTTGTATTTCCCAAGAGTATCCACTGTTTTCAAGAACATCGGTCCATTTTGGGAAGATACCATGAAATCGATGAGTGGATGGCCTGCTGGATCCGTCCATCGATCGGAAACAATACTCACTCCAGATGAGGGCCATGTTGCTCTAATTGGATCAAGAATTTTGTCGACCTCCTTCCTTGCCTTAACCAACAATGTGGTCCTAAGCTTTTTTGAACCAAGAGGCACATAACCGGATGGAGCTTGTTCACTGAGATTTCGACAAATCTCAAAAAATAATGGTGACCATGCAACATTGAATGAGATGAAGTTAAAGTAGAAAAATAATGCAATGGTAAGGTCTACCTCTTCTCGTGCCTCTTGTTGAAAATCTTGTCCATTGGACCACTTGAAGATGGCCTCTTTTTTGTTGGATGTGTATCACTTTTGCTAGGTGAAAATGGAGGCCGAATTGTTGAGGGTTTCCTTAAGAATGGAAGAGGATCCTCATCCTTTTTCTTGCTAGCTGCTGCTACATTCCCTAAGCCTTCTTGATCCTCCTTTCCCATTTCTTTCCTTTGGATAACACTCACACCTTTACATGAAGAAATCCTGCAATTAGGAAGGCCCAACAAATGGCCCTTAACTCGGTAGTATGTGCTCTTGAAGTCATTCTTGTAAAAATTGCAAGTCCAAGACACATTGTCTCCCCCACCTAGCTTTGCCCGAGGCCCTTCTTTCCTAGTCACATACTTCCACAAAGGGTATTTCTTCTCTTGGGCTTGTTGTCTTGCTAAAACAGGGTTCAAGGGAGCATGAGCTCCACTAGTAGCAGATGGAGAACTAGCAAGAGGAGTAGAAGAGCTTGTGTTTGGAGGAATAGGAGGAGAGACAATAGATGGGGCATTTCTCCCTTTCCTTTGCCCCTAGCTGAATGAGACTTTGTTCTTCTTGTTTGATGGTTGAGCTTGCAATCCACCCAACCAAATCCACCTTCAATGGACTTTAGCACCCTTCCAAAGCCTTCAAATCCTCTTCACCTGCAAAAAAAAACCCTCTTAGAGCTCTCCCACAATTTGCAAATGAAAAAAAAGGGAGAAATTTTAGTTTTAAAATGGGCCCGGTTGTGTTTTTCACGGGCTGCGTGTCCTGTTTTCGGGACACGATTTGACAGTGCCTGGACACGCGTGTCTGAACACGGGACATGATGGACAGTCGTGTCGGACACAATCTGTCAGCGTGTCTGTGTTCAACACGCAGACATGGGACACGTGGCCCTAAAAGGACGTGTTCGGTTTCTTAGCTCTAGACAGATAAAGATGTTAAAACTCACTCTCAACTCTTCTAGAATCTAAACTGACAAACTGACTATTCTATGAGGGAAGATATACATACGAAAAATTCACCAACACGTGTCATCAGAGTTGGAGTAGATTTGAGATTCTCTCTCTAGGTGGGGCACACCATGCAATAGGAGTGGGGTGCACTAGGAAAGAGGAATCTATCTCTAGTGAAGGCACCCTCATTCTTATTAAATGCAAACACACAACAACAACTAATTATTATCCAATGGCAGTGTAAAAATAGAAAAACCCTAGATTTAATGTGTTGTCGCCTAAAACACACCTTACCATAGATAAGCATCCCTGTTGGACAAACCGAGTACATTGAGAGGGGGGGTGAACAATGTGTATAACTTTTGTTACTTTTTAAACGTTAAGAATCATCAACAACTTATTCAATATTATGCAGAGTACGTTATTATCATTATATCATCAATTATAGCTCATCATCACATATCATCATATAGGAAGCATAGCAAAACATAGGTGAACAATGTGTATAACTTTTGTTACTTTTTAAACGTTAACAATCATCAACAACTTATTCAATATTATGCAGAGTACGTTATTATCATTATATCATCAATTATAGCTCATCATCACATATCATCATATAGGAAGCATAGCAAAACATAGTACACAAGATTTTTACGTGGAAACCCAAGTCCTGGAAGAAAAACCACGGAAGCCTTTATAATAATAGTTTTCCAGGAACAATTGGAAGGAGGCAACAACCCTCTTGTGACAATGACTTCAATTCTCCAGCTACAACTGGAAGGAGGCCACAACCCCTTGATTTACAGGCTGCAACCTGAAGGAAGCCCTAGCTCCCTAGATTTCCTTGCCTCGTCCTGCCACCCTGATATGAAGATAGAAACTGCTGAATCGCAACTGCGTTGATCATGCGGACCTGCTAACCAACACCTGAACCCCATTGCACAACGACTGTCACTACTAACCACTGCTCATCATCTAATCGCTGCTCATCATCTGACCACTTCTCAACAACTAACCACTGCACCACACTTGTACCACACTGCACATTAATCTGTACAATCAACTTGTATCATCAACCTTTCCAATCAAACTGTACCAATCAATCTCCTATTCACATCATTCAACTCGGTCAATCTAAGGCTAACCAATTGCACACCAAACTCAGTCCACCTGAGTCAAACAAACTGCTGATACAACTCATCCAATTTTAGTCGGATCAACTGCACATAAGGCATCTTGTGCCAAACTCGCTCAATTGAACTAACCTGTACCAAGCTGCTTGTGTACCTATGCGAAATCAATCATATACTTGTGTTAATCTAATCAAGTGCTCTAACAGTCAACCAACCCTTCTTAGTTGGCATAGTCATCAAGTAAGAGACACATTTGAGCAACCAAGAGACTTCACGTACGGTCAACCAAACTTTGTCCAATCACACTCAACTGAATGACACCACAACCAACCTCAATCACAGTCAAGGAAGACTTGACAATTAAACATGATAAACCTCAACCAACTAACCACAAGCAAGAAGATAAAAGACTTAACCAACTATGTCAAACTCAGTCAATCTCATAAACTCTTAGACACAAAAGGATTTTTGATTCCACTCAAATCAAGTCAACAAATCAAACAAATATCACGCAAATATTCACTTACAATATTGTCAAAGATTGTCATTAACAGTCAATAACAGTTCAACTCCACTTAGGTCAAGAGACAATGATCAACACTTGTCAAACTAATTTAAAAAAAAAACACTTAGGTTGTTTAAAGAAATCACTCACAAGATCTATTACTTACATGCCAAATTCTCATTCAATACTACACTATATAACAGTCAAGATAAACACTAAGATCTATGACAACAATATCCAAGATAATCATCAAGATCTATATCAAGATCACATCAAGATATATGCCAAGATAACCATCACCATAGCCTCCATAACATAGTTAATGACTTCAAAGAGAAATACCAATATAGAGGCTCACATACTAAGATCAAAGATGAACTCTATCCACGAGAGATATGTGCCATCGCAAGAGAAACCTAGAAGCATGAACCATACCTTTTTGAAGATCACAAGATGAAGAAACAATAGACAAACCAAAAGAAACTCTAGATCATGTCATCACATAGCCCTCGTAACAAGCTTTCCATTGAGCCAAGAATTTTGTAATTCTGATTCCACATAGCTTGCCTCTAATGTCACGTTAGAAACATAACTTGACTTTAGGAAACAATTTTCCACTCTCTAAGTGACTTTAGGCAATTTTCCAAAATTTGCCTTCCTAACTATTTGCCAATTTTCTTGATTGACTTAGGAGAATGTGTCCAAAACCTTAGCAAAACTTGTTTGAATGACTTCAAATTTGGCCCAAGTGTGTAGAGGGTCTCATGCCATTGATTTTGAGTACCCATACCCCTATTTATGGACATTAGGTGCCATTTAACCCTCTTTCCATTACAAAGTTTTTATGTTGAGGGACAATTTTTAATCACCAAAAATTAAAAAAACCTAGGTAAAACTTAATGAAATTCCGCAAGACTCTGGATAATGTCTAGCATGGTAATATATAACATTCATAGACCTTAATCATCCAATGGAATCGATCATTAGAATGCTTTCACCACTTTGGAGGAATTTTTGAGTGAAAAACTCAAATTATTATAACACTAAAAATGAATTTTAATTATCCAAGGGAGAAAACTCTGGATGAAAGGACTTCCCTAATGAGAAAGTCTTAGGCAACTAAGTTTTACAAAATTTGACCCTCCTGCTAACATATCATTACAAAATCCCTCGTAGGGGTGCAAAAATTTCATGAAGAAAAGATAAGAACAAGAGCTGCCACGCTTGAAAAACTTTATTAGGTACTTCTTTCTCATCCTCAAGGCACATGGTACATGTGCATGGTATATGGGTGGCCACCTAGTTGGTTAGATGGTCAACATAATGAATCCCTAAAATATAAGAAATGGTTCTGAAAGGAAAGATGAAGAGAACACATTTGGACTTTGGAGTAATAACCTAAGACTCTCTCTTTGCGAGGATTGTGTTCTCCATCACACCAACTTTGTCTTTGAACAACTCGAACTTCCCCTTTACTAGGGGCTTTGTCAGAATTCGAACACTTGTGAATTTGAAGGAGTATAGTCAAGGACTACTGTTTTATTTTGTTACCTGTGTCTTAGGAAATAATATTTGATCTCAATATGCTTGCTTCTATCATGGAAAATCAGAGTTTCAAAGAGTTTAATGCAACTCTGTTTTCACAATAAATGATAGTGGGCTCCAACATCTTACCGGTCAACTCAACTAGTAATTTGTGAATCCAAATTGCTTCTCAACTAGAGCTAAGCTGCAATGTACTTTACTTCTATCAAGGGAAGGAAAACTGTTGCGTGTTTCTTGCTAAACCAATAAACATGGTTGTACCAAGCTGAAACATTAGTTGGAAGAACTCTTCTTTTTCTCTTTATCTCCTGCCCAATCTGCATCAACAAAACCATGAACTAAAACTCACCATCACATGTGTATTGCATTCCATAATGACTAATGCCCTTCAGAAATTGGAGTACATGCTTAGTAGCTTTCCAATGAGATTGCCCGTGCCCCACATGAAGTGGCTCAATGTAATCACTGCATAAAATATAACTGGTCTGCTATTTACTAGATGCATCTGTGACCCATTCAATTGCCAGTATAAGTTAGGAAAATTCGAAAACCTAGATTGAATCCCCATCACAAGTGAATTTCAGTTTTGAGATGTACACTTGTTATCACATATACATTTGCAGCTGCCAGCTGGGCTACCATGATGCATCATACAAATCTATCTCTTACCTATTTCGAGCTATTTTTCACATGGGGTTTTAGCATGGATCATTACAGCCTCAACCATTTTAGAGCCTTGTTAAGCAAAGTTTCCTTGCCAGGACTGAGATTCATTAGTCCATTGAGATGCTTTCAGGGATGACCTAGTTCATTTGAGCAGAGTAGCAGAGCATATATGGTACACAGTTACAGAGGGGCCTTATCAGATGGAGACATGTATATATGGTGAGATCACGTATATGTTTCCTTGGTTTGTTTTTTGCTCTGTGATGTATATTAAACACCTAGGCTTGTCTTGTTAGGATGATCATGGTGACCTATGCTTATATATATACTAATGCTTGAACTTGTGCTAAGACTGATCAAAGGACTTAATGTTGAAGACTGTTGCTCATGCCATGCTTTATACAAATGTTATACTTTAGTTCTGTGTTGGTTCCATATATCATGTGTCCCCGTCCATCCAGTTCATCCATGATTGATTCCTAACATATGACTTTAGCTTGATCAAGACCTATGAAATTGAAGATCACTTTCTCCACTTTGACCCATATGCATGATGGATCCCATGTTTTCCATGTCTCAGCTCTGAGTTATCCCGAAGAGTGTCAACGAAAACTTAAAGCAATGTGTCTACCATCATTAAATGCATTATGCGCTATAAATTCTATATGTTGAAATGCAAATCCCTCAAATAAATGCAAACTGTGTCTTTAGACACAACTCAAAAAGGGCCATAAAGTGAAATTGTGAAAGGCCTAAAAAAATAGTGGATAAATAAATGCTAAATCTAAGGACTGCTGACCACTATTGAAATGTAATGATTAATTCCTAACGGAGCCTGCGGGTTTTGATGTGAGATGGGGCAAGGGACCGCTAATTCATAGTGTCCCCTGGGATCTTTGCATTACAGTTCTTGTGTCTTCAACACAAGGGTCCTAGTAAAGATCGTCACAGAGCTTGTTCTTAGCTTGGATGTGAGCTGTATACATATTGTTAGAGTTGAATGGGCTCTTTTCAGATGATCTCATCCACTTGTGAGACACCGCCATCCCCTAATGTTCATCTGTCATGTATGTGTCACTGTGGTCGTGTGTAATTGTCATCATTCTGAGAAATCATGTGGTCAAAGTCAGTTATAAGTCATCTCCCTTTGCTTGCCTTGTTTTCCATCCTCACCCAACATTTGCACACTGTTTAAACTTTTTAAGTATGGCATGCATAAGAGACTTCCAAAAAGTCCTAAGATCTTTCAAAGGCACAAGTATATCTTACTCATTATTATTGTTGTCACCGTGATTATGAATAACATGATTTAAGTTGGGTTTTGATATACACCATTGGAGCATTTCTTACTTTGGATGCATGCAGAATCATACTTGTACAGTGCCTCACCTCCAGTTTGGGTACTTTGACATGGTCAATCCAGTTGACCAAGTCAAACACGGTTCCCAAGGCAGTGACTCAAAAAACAACATTGCTTATATTTGTTTCAGACATGCCCATGACCAATATTGCGGTTTCAGTTTTGAGATTTTGGCCCCAGATCTCACGATCAATGATTATTATCACTTTATTATTGACCAAATGATCAAATTTTATTCCAGATAGCAGTGATTTTGGTTCTCCTAGAGCATTGCAGTGTTCCAAGGGGTATGAGTAGTCACTTATACCATTTTTCTATGTCTCTAGATCATCTAGAACAGCCAGTTTGCTCCAGTTCTCCTCCTGCACAGAGTTATGATGATTTTATTCAGTTTCAGAGGATGTACCACCAGAAATGAAGTAGGAAGTTCACTGAAAAAATTGATTTGGCCTGTTGGGTCAAGGAAATGGCATGGAAACTTCTTAGATGATGTATTTTGGCTCCCCAGACAATTCTTTAGTAGTTTTCAGTCAACATTTGGTTCTGATTATTTTATTTTTGGCTCAGCCAGTGAGGACGTCCCCCAAGGGGCGCCCCTCAACTTGGCTAGATGATATATTGTATTGTTATATCTTATGTTATGAGGTTGTAATGGGGCATAGGGTGAATTAAGCCCCTAATGAACCCCTTCCATGTATTATCATGTTATGTCTTATGTTATATTTTGATTTCCACTTGTTGCCGCCTAATACACACTTTATGACACGGGAAAGTCTCCAACCCGCTTTGTGTGTCCTTGGGGGCAAGCTAGAGCTGGGGTCCACTGTCACCACAGTCCACAACTCCTCCGTTTAGGCTAGATCCCAACAGAGCCAAGGGGGGTAGTCCCTACAGGAAAATTAGTTCCATATTTATTAACTATTAGTTAAAGGGATCTTTTACTAAGACTATAAAATTACAAGACCAGTGCCTAGATTAAATGGAGTAAAAAAATTACAAGTTACAAACTTACAAAGAATAAGAATGATTATCCACAGTTACCTACGCTAAGCAAGATTTACAATATTAACAATATGAACAAATAAAATAGTTACAGTTTAGATTTACAAGAGATAGCACAAGGAAAATGCCTAAAATGAAATTCAGTAAATGAAAAAAGAAAGGACTTTAAGTTGTATTGCTTGAAACAGTCAAACAAATGTTAAGCATTCACCACATAACAACTGCAGAACTGAAAGTAAATGAAACAGAAAAATAAATGATACTGAAAGTAAAGTGTTGGAGTGCAATGCTGGAGTGGGAGTGCTTGCAGTAGAACCTTGAACAGCAAGGCAAAGATGAATAAAAATGACCAATGTTTGTAGGACGTTTTGCAATGCTTCTTGGTTAATTTTAATAAATTTTATTAAAGTTGTTCTTCTTGGATTAAGTTTTAGAACCGGTGGTGTGACTACGCCGATCTAGTTCTTCTCAAACCGAAGATGGAATGCTGTTGCGCTCAACAGGTGGGAGCAAGCCCACCCCTAGCTCACAGGTCAAACCCCAATGGCTCGGTGCTCACAAGGAGGACGTCGATGCGTCTAGAGACTGCCCGCAGCCTGCTACCCCTTGCAGCTTCCGAGTCACCGTTTTTAATCAGCTTGAAAATCTCTAGATGGATGCCTATTAAGCTAGGACTTCCCTTTCCCCTGGTCGTATCTCGGAGTACCCCGGAGGGTGATAACCGAGTAGAGGAGCAGGAGATAGAGAAGCTTGGTTGGTTAATTTTATGGGTTGATTTTAAATCTTGGGTGATTAAGATGCAAATGTAAATTTTAAAACTATCAACAAGATCACCAAGCGATATCCCTTATGGGAGGTGCTGGAACTTGATCTTGGACTTTGGAAATAAAATGTTTGAAATTGTAGTAAAGTGTTGTTCTAATTACCTAAGCCCCCACTTACCCTGTTTTTCATATCCAGCTTGAATTCCCTAAAGGGAGATGACAAGTGGATAGAGGATACGCAGGGTTATATGGGTTGTATGATTACTCTTTAACAGGGAAATAAAAAGCTGAACTTGAAAGAAAATGTAACCTGCTAAAGTAATGTTTGAGCTAACCTCACAACAATCTCTGTTACAGAGATGGTGGTCTGTAACAGAGATAGGTGGGTGAATAAATAAAACAGTAGACTAAATAAATCAGTGAACTAACCTCACTTCAATCTTTGTGACAGAGATGGTAGTCTGTCACAAAGAGAGGTGGGTGAACAAAAAATAAAACTACTTACTTATAAATTACAAATGATTACAAGACTTTACAAAATACCCCAAGAGACTCTCTTTGGGGTTTACAATAACATAAAAGTTGAGAGAAAGAGTTGAGGAATGGAGCCCCTTTTAGCCGGTTGAAGTTTGAGGCAATTTTATGTCTTTTTGGACAGCAACTCCTCTTTACTTATGCACAACCTGCTAAAAACCAGCGAACTATTTTCGCTGCAAATCACATAAAACACTAAAAAATTTACTGTTAAAATATTAGTACAAAATTTACAATTTTTACAGAAAAAATAAAAATTTCTGAATGTGACAAGTGACAGTAATGTGGAATTTAGAGGGCTGGAAAATGAGTTTCCAGCCACCTAAATAATGTGAAACTAGCATAAATAAAAGGCTAAACTGATATACAAGAGGTTAGGGCCCTAAAACAAGGGTTATATTCACTAAACAGTGAATAAAACCCAGTTTCAGGCATAAAACAGGAAAATGGCCGAATTGAAATATGACATTTAGAGGGCTGAAAACTGAGTTTTCAGCCACATAAATGGTGTTAGAACAACAAAAATAAAAGCCTATATTGATGTACTAAGGATTGGGGCCTTAAAACCAAGGTTTTTATCACTAAACAGTGATAAAAACCGAGTCTTAAAACCCTCTTAAACAAAAGTGCGATTTGAAAAAACAGTGTTTTAAAACAGTGGCAAGGGTGCTCCTTTGCTCTGGATCTCTGCAAATAGATCTATAATAGCTGCACAATGTAAGTTTAGAGGTGAGCACAAAAAATAGAGTCTACAAAATACTTTGTAAGATCCTATCAAGCAACTCACAAATGAAAGCAGAAAAACTTCTACTTGCAAATCTCTCCACAAAATACTTTGTGGAGAGCTATCTAAACTAATACAAATGTAACTAAAACAAATACTAAACAGGTTACCTCACAAAGAAAATGGCATGTAGACAAGACACCAAAGCTTCCTCCAAAGATTCACTTGTATTATGGCCCAGCTAGGGCAAGAGCATTACAATGGCAAGAAGAAAGTGTGAGAGAAGAGTATAGAAGAAATCCGGCAGCATAACAATAGCATGAGAGAGCATGTCCAATGAGGGAGTGAGACCCTCATTATATAGTTGAGGAAGACCCCAACCCCTTGAAGATCAACGGCCAAGATTAGATCTAGATCTAGATTAGATCTCCACCACTAGATCTAGGTATTTGACTTTTTATCACTCTCAACCAATCTACACCCTTAGATTGCTTTTTAATCAATGGCTAGGGTGCTTGATCCATGTCTTAACATTTTCCACCCTTAGATCTAGGGTTTCCATGACTCAAGTGGGGACCCCTTTGACTCAAATTTTAATTTTGTTATTTTTAATTTTATTTTTAATCTTTTATCTTTTTTTTGATATTTTTAATTTTTAAACTTTATTTTATCTTTTACTTTTTATTTTTATCTTTTTATTTTTAAATCTTTTAATATTTTATTTTCAACTTTATATTTTTTATCTTTTTAATTTTTAATTTTTATCTTTTTGTTAAGACAAGAGGGGCACCCCACTTAGGAGATCTTCAGACATTTACTTGGATCACCTCTTAACTAGGCTTTGACTTTAGCCACTTACATCCAAGATAAATTTTTAACCTTAGACTTAGGCTAAATACACATTTCACCTTAGATTTAATTTTTCAAATTAATATTTTTAAATTTTTCCAATTTTGACTTAGGAAAAATTAAAAAATAACTTGAAAAAATTATATCTTGGCCATGGGGGGGTGAAAAAATTTGGAATAAATTTTCTTAGGCTTAGTGACCCCCAAACCAAATTACCATGGCATTTTTTGATTTTTTACTTCAAAATCAAAAAATGTGAATTTTTGACTTAGGGAAATTAAATAATTCCCTAGGAAAAATAGACCCCTCTTGACCAAAATTGGTCTATCTCTTCAACCACCTGCCAGAATGACATGGGACTCGAAGCAGTGGCTTAGGGGGTTTCATAGCAATTCTACTTTGCATTCATAGCCCCTATTACAAAATGCCATGCTTGAGAAATTACATTATTACATCAAAACTCAGTTAATTAATCACCAAGGGGTGAAATTAATTAACTGGAAAAAATAAATAAAAATACAACAACATAACGAAACTCCGCAAGACTCTACACAAATGTCTTTGGAGGATTTTGAGTGAAAAGCCAAACCGATTAAACTCGTTTATTCAACAAGATCAATTGGAAAGGGAAAAAACACTCGATGAGGGGACTTCCCTAACAACCAGTCCCATGGTGTGGCATCCATATCATATGACCCATACTAGCACATATAATTACATTAATTTTCCCACGCAGGGGAGCGGACATTTCGTTTTACAAAGGGGCAATTGCCCTGCAGGAGTGAAAAAATCCTCAGATTTTTCCAAGGTACAATTTGTATAATTATGTACATCCTCATGTACATGGAGTTGCCACCTAGTCGAAATAGGTGGGCAACACACCTTAGGGAGGCGTCCTTGAGCAAAAAGTGCGCCCCCCTTTGATGTCGTCATCTTGATCCATGTGTTGATCTTTGTATTAGTGATCTCCACCGTTGATGATGTCTTAATCTCAACCGTTGGATGATAGTTAGGTAAATTTTGCACACACTCTCAAGCTATTTAAGAGAGGTGATCCCCCCATTGTAAAGCATGAGCTTTGGTACTAGAATATTGAATAAAGAGATTTTTTCTGGCATTACACACTCGAGTCTTGTTGATGAATGAATGAGATGATGAGTGGCATTGTTATTCTTCTGCATTGAGATTAATCTGGGATAGATCTTGTATATTTTCTTGCACCCATCCATCTACAGGTTGAAGGAGGCGCACTTGAGGAAGGCGCATTGGTGGGAGGACTCACTTTGTGTCGGCACTCTGGCTTCGTGTATCAGGGAGTGATTACTTCTTCATGATTTCTAAATTCTTACATCCTGTACTTTCTTTACACTTCAGATCCCATTCGATTGTCTTGCAAATTGGTTTTCTTTTGTTTGGCAGGTTGAAGGGGGCGCTAGGGTCACTGATTGAAGCAAAACTCCATCAAGATCTTGCTCAGAATTCTCGTTTGATCGGAAGGAGAACATTCTTCATCATCCAGGAGGTTATCGACATGATTCAGGTACGTTTCTTAGGTAAGTTCTCTGTCCTTTGATTTTCTCATGCATTGCCCATCACTTCTTTTACTTAAAAAACCCTTGTTAGAAGTAGGAAAAATCACCGAATCAATTTGCACCGGGAATCTACAAATTCAGTGATCTGGGTTTTGATGGCCATCCCAGTAATTCCCCTCTCCCTCCTAAGCGTCAACATTGGACTCCATTTACCCATCTCCATCCCTGATCCCTTAGTGAGGTAGCACCCCTCTTAGTTTGGCAACCAGTTTCTTTGTTTGTTTTCCAGTTTCACTTGGATTTTCTCTAGTTGCTAAATCCTTCATCCAATTCAATGTGCGGGAAGCTTTAATTCTTAATGTGCGGGAAGCTTTAATTCTTAATATCAACCTCGTGTTGGGAATTTCTCATTTGTCTACTTCAATCCCCAGGGTCCCGAGTTTGATAATTTTAACCAGCACACTAATCCTAGATTTTATCCCAATTTCCATAAGTCACCGTGTTATCGTACTTGAGTAACATTACCAACATCTTTAACAACCTCTACTCAAGTACTCCTTAATTTGTGGCTTATCCCTCGAATCTAGGGTTTCAGGCACTCACCTTACGTATTCTCTGTCGGGGGTTTGATTTCGTGATTTGCTTTAGGTCTGTCATTTCAAGATAGGTCTGGGTCTCCCCCATTGTCACTTAGGCTTCTCTAGTGGCATAAAGCGAAGGAAATCCTAACCGACGTGACAACCATCCATTTCTGGGGGTTAGGGTTTTCGTAGGTCACGACTTTGGTTGCCTGTCCCCTCTGCCATCCTGTACAGGATCAATCTACCGGGGCAACTACAAGATTTGTGATAACAACACCCAATTGCATACCATTCAAAAACCCCGTCTCAAGCAAAGCTAAATTACAATACGTATGACAAGGATTTTTATGTGTTGGTTCAAGCACTCAATCAACGATGACACTTCATACTCCACACTGATTATTAGCCTCGGTGTTTGAACTCACAGTTTAAAATTCAAGAACATCATTTGAAAGTGGGCATCCTATATTCAACAGTTTCACCTATTGATTAAGTATAAGAAAAAGGGCCTTAAAAATGTTTGCTAGTTTAGCTCTAGAGGCACTGCGCATGTTTTTGTTTTGTATGCGGAAGTGGCCATGCACTAGCTAGGCTCCTTGACTTTGTAATGATGTTTTATAAAGTTGTCTTAAATTGACTCTTATGTAATGTGACTTTTTATAAAGTATTTTCTTGTTTTATTTTTATAAAGTGACTTTATGAGATAAAGTGCATTTATTTCATAAAGTGAATAGTGACTTTATTAAAAATTAAATGTAACCGATTTTGGAGGGAAAGTATCTCAACCGTTGATCATGCAAAGGAAAGATCAAATCTTGGCCTTTGGATTTAGGGATTGGGGAAGGTGAAAAGTCATTTTCTAGTTATAAGAGAGAGCCTAGGGTAGTGTGCAAGACAAGGAAAACATTTTCCAAGAGTGAGCATATGGCAAGTTTGATTTTTAGAGAAAGGGAGCAAATCGCTCAAGGAGAGGGCACAAATCCCAAGGAGAGGCATGTTTCCTAAGAAGCATTTTTTTCTTCTGTTGGGCCGTACTGTATAGATTGCTGGGTCGTACTTTTCTATCTACATGATTTTTGAGGTGCTATTTGCTGCATGCAAATCGAGGTGGACGCCGTAAGCTGTACGGATTTGCTGGGTACACAAATCGAGGAGTTGGGAACAAATTTTGAGGAGGTGCTGTTGTGGTGGAGGCCGTATAGGCTGTACTGCTGTTTGGGTACGTTTATCGAGGTGCTGCACAAATTTCGAGGTGCTGGTACAGTCATTTATTGCTGGTTAAATGCTGCTGTAAATTAATATTTTTTTCCTGAAAATGCTGAAATAAAATACTCTTGGACTGGTTTTCCCTAGAGGAGGTTTTTCCAGGGTCATATTGACCAAAATTCTGCTGTTTATATGGTTTATCAGTCTGCTGTTATATGTCCCTTTTCGTTGCAAAACAAACTTAGTTTCAGTTTTCAACTTCATGGTTGTTGGTTTAAACGCATGTAAAGTTTTATTAATGTTAGTTTAAGACTTAAATCTGGGTTAAGCTAAGTGTTTGACAAAATGTCTGAATGACTGAGGTCTGATTTTTGTCAATTTGTACAAAAAAACGTTGCTGATATACTCAACAAACCTTCCAAGGTCATTGACATCATTGATGTCAGATTTGTATCCTATGAAGAGTGGAAAGATCATTACTCTGCAGATTTTTACTTTGTTACAATCTTGGAATCCTTGTGGCAACCTACAATACTCAACCAAACCCCTTTTCTGGACTATCCCATTAGAGATGGGTTGTTGTATAAATTGAATTAATTTTTGTTCCAACAGGGCCGACATGTCTTCTTCTTTTGAAGGAAGCTAACTTTTCGTCTTATGGAAGATCACTTTGGTGTTTAGAAAATGCTGCAAGTTGCAAAACCTACAATGGTACTTCTATTAGCTACCCATGTGGAAACAAGTGGAGCATTACGTTTGGAGGTGCTCATTTTGCAGCCAAACCAGGCCTTCTAATATGAAGCTTGGACTATATTAAGCTTTGCTCATTCCCTCGAGCTGGCTCTTAGTTCTTAGATCTTATTATCTTTCTGCTTCTAGCATTGTTTTAGCTAATGCCTTGGCACTCCCACTTGATGTACTATTTTAATTCCCTTGACCTACTTTTGCGGTCTTTTGTTGGACATTAATAAATTATCTTATTTTATTTAGACCACTGCAATCCATTTCTGTGCATTTTATAAGCCATAGACATGTTTGTATCTTTATTTTTATTTCTTGGTTTTCAAAGATGGTAGCTTTTTATTCCTTGCAATGAGTTCATAGATGCTCATAAAGTTGCAGATTTCTCTGACCATGTTTAGAGACAATTTGGCTTCCTATAATGTCCTCTTCTGCTTAGGCATTGAGGACCAACGTCCTAACCTATGTGATTCCTATAGGTTCAAGCGGGTACTGACAGTCAAGGAATCAACCGAAGACTAATGCCACATATAGAAGATCTAGGGCATCAATATTATATCACCATTGGGTCGAAGAGGGTCACTAGAGCCAAAGGCCACCTGCATGCATGGCATCCGGGCATTATTTAATGATGCATGCACCCGATTAAGTCTCCATGCGCATGCATGCAAGTCAACTGCAAATTAGAAGATAAAGTGACCTAATTAGGTCAAAAGTTAGGGTTTTCGCAGTTGAGAGTTATAAAAGAAAGATAAAGTGAATGGAGAAGTCACTTATGTGATAATTGATTTGTGGAGTCGAATTGAAGAGCTCGGCGAGCTAAGTTGGGGTTGAGCGCATGCTCAGTTAACTGGTGTATTTCGACAGCGAAATCTATCTGCCCTAGTTCATCATCAGGTTGGATCATCCAGGTTCAGCACTAGTTCATCATCAGGTTGGATCATCCAGGTTCAGCACTAGTTCATCATCAGGTTACATTCAACAGTTATTCCGGGAGGTTGATTATTCATCCAGCTAGAGGGCTTCACCGTCCCACCATGTCACCGTGAGTAGAGACAAACCAATTCGTTTTCCTACCTATAGGGTTCAGAATTTCCGCATGCTGCTTCCATCATCATCAGAGGGGTATTATAACCTTAGTGCACATCATCCGGGCTTCCAGCAACAACTTATTTATTATTCTGGAGCTTATATAGTTTGAGAGGAGGGTGCATTCACCTGTGGAGGACGATTTGGTGTATCTCCTTATTCCTCCGGCAGAATCCTTGTATGCTGGGACCAATCTCTTCACCATGAGCTGATCTATATACTGGTATGTACATGCATTGATTTCTCCTATTTTATAGCATCTCAGTATTTTTCTAGGGCACATATTTGCATGCCACTGCATGCATGCAAAGTTCGGGGTTTGCTTTCCTATTTGATTAAGGAGTAAGTCTATTAGCCATCTACAGTATACACATAAACAGGAAAATATCAGTTTGGGATATTACAGTGGTATCAGAGCTATTTTCACAGCCTCTGTGGGCATGCAAAAATTATAAATGAATCCAGGAGGCCCATACAACATTACTCACAGGAGACAGAGGTATAGAGACATAGAAGAGGAGTTAGAGGACATAGATTTGGGGGACAAAGAGTATCAGTTTCAAAAAGGCAAAGAAACAATGGCTGATGATGATAAAATAGCTTTCAATAGTCTCATATCAGCCATAAAAGAACTCACCACTGGGCAAAAAGAAATGATGAGCACCTT
>LPNX010386598.1:350534-366309 GCA_001517045.1 Pseudotsuga menziesii
ATGGCCCAGCTAGGAATTGGGTGCAGAAGTTGGATGCATACTTCCAGCTCAACCCCATGATTAAGACAGATGCCATTAAATTGGCTACTTTGCATTTGGACGGAGAAGCACATGAGTGGTGGTACCACTGGTTAGTGACATTGGGTCACAACACCATCACCTCATACACAGATTTTACACAGAGGCTCATTGAGCGGCTTGATCAGAAGGATCCAGAGGTACACATTAGGGAGCTGGCACAGCTTAAGCAGACAGGGAGTGCATGTGCTTTTATTTTTGAGTTTCAGAGGATAGCAGTCATGGTCACAGATATATCAGAGAGCAGGTTGATTATGTTGTTCACTGAGGCTCTCACTGAACCCTTACGGGGTTGGGTCAAGTCATATAGGCCCACCACCCTAGCAGATGCCATCAGACGGACTAGAGACTTGCAGGATGCAGTGCCCAAAAATAGGTTTCCTCCGAGGACCAATGTTCCTATTAAAGATAAAGAAAGGAAACCATGGCCCAAGAAAGAATGGATGGACAATGATACCCGACATGACCTTAGAAGAAAAAAGTTATGTTTCACTTGCCAGGAACCATGGATACCAGGTCACAGATGTTTAGGAAAAAGAAAGGCCTACTACATAGTGGCTTATTCCGACAGTGAGGAGGATGAGGATTACCAGGATCAGGAGCAGGGAGAGACAACAGAGATAGTTGTCGAGGGACAGGCCTCAGGAGGTACCATTGCTACCATGACAAGGGTTCCTAGATTCCACACTCTTCGGATCAGAGGTACCGTAAAGGGCCACAAAGTGGGAGTACTGATAGATGGTGGGGCATCCCACAACTTTATTGATGCTGCATGGGTTAAAAAGAGAGACATTTAGATTGAGAGCTTTGATGGGTTTTCGGTAGCAGCAACAGGTCACACCATGGAGTGTAGTCAGAGGATTCCTAAATTAAAGGTAACGCTTGGGAATTATATAGTGATAGAGACATTCTATGTGGTAGATGTACCTGACATGAATGTGGTACTAGGAGTTCAGTGGTTGTATTCCATAGGGAAGTATTCCACAAATTACCAGACCATGGAGATGGAGTTTACAGGAGCAGAAGGACAGAAGGTGGTATTGAGAGGGATGAATACTTATCCTCCCACAGCAGTGACATCACACAGGATGGAGGCAGTACTTCGACAGGGAGATATTGAGTGGGTTGCAGAGTGTATGGTTACCTTCAGGAAACCACCAGATGAGGCCACACAACATCCAGCAGATATAGAGGCCTTACTACAGAAGCACAAGGTAGTATTCGGAGACCTTCCAGCAGGTCGACCTCTAGATAGGGGATTTGAGCACATTATTGAGTTAGAGGAGGGGACCCAAGCAGTTATCACCACTCCTTACAGACATCCCAAGAGGTATAAAGATGAGATCGAGAGTACAATCAAGGAACTACTCAAGCTAGGATACATCAAACCTAGCTCCAATCCCTTTGCATCTTCAGTAGTGCTAGTGAAGAAAAAGGATGGAACCTTACGCATGTGCATTGATTACAGGGCACTCAATAAGAAGACCATAAAGAATAGGTATCCCATCCCTAGGATTGATGAGTTAATGGATGAACTACAGGGAGCAAAGCACTTTTCCAAAATTGATCTCCGCTTAGGGTACCATCAGATTTGGGTCAGGGAACAGGATGTTCCAAAGACTGCTTTCCGTTGCCACTACGGACATTATGAGTTTCTAGTGATTCCATTTGGGCTCACTAATGCACCAGCTACTTTCCAATCATGCATGAACCATATCTTCAGGACACTGTTGCGTAAATATATTCTGGTATTCTTCGACGACATATTGATATACAGTCGGACTTGGGAAGAACACTTGAGACATCTTGATGAAGTACTTGGTATTTTACAGGAGCAGTCACTATATGCCAAAATGTCCAAGTGTGAGTTCGGCATGCGAGAGATGTTGTACTTAGGACATGTGATAGGGGCCAACGGGGTCCAGGTGCACTTAGAGAAGATTCGAGCAATTTTGGATTGGCCTACACCTAAAAATGTGACAGAACTGAGGGGCTTTTTGGGCCTTTGCACCTACTACAAGAGGTATGTCAGCGGATTCTCACAGATGACCGCACCCCTCACAGATCTTACCAAGAAGGGAGCATTTAGTTGGTCGGAGGCAGCACAACAAACATTCGAGAAAATGAAGGAGGTAATGAGTTCATGCCCAGTATTAGCTTTACTAGACTTTTCTCAATCCTTTGTGTTAGAATGTGATGCTTCAAGAGAGGGAATTGGGGCAGTTTTGATGCAGAACAACCACCCCATTGCGTTTGAGAGTAGGAAGCTCAAAGACTATGAGCACCACTATTCGATATATGACAAAGAGATGTGAGCTATCCTCCATGCGCTAACCAAGTTCAGGCAGTACTTAGTAGGCGCCAGGTTCAAGGTTAAGACAGATCACAACAGCCTGAAATACTTCCTAGAGCAGAAAGAGCTAAACGAGAGACAATAGAAATGGGTAAGTAAAATTCAGGCTTATGACTTCGAGATTGAGTACGTAAAGGGGAAGAGCAATGTAGTGGCCGATGCACTTTCTAGACGACCAACTACATTATCCCTTATGAGCATCTCATTAGATTGGAGGTCTCATCTTTTGGTTGAGTACTCCAAAGATAAGTTTGCTTGCGAGCTATTGGATGGACAGATTCAGGATGATAGGTACAGGGTCATTGATGATATCATATACTACAAAAACAGAATCTTCTTGGTTCCAGAGTCTCCCCTCAAGAAGAAAAGCTTACAGGCATCGCACGATTCACCATTAGTAGGGCATCAGGGGTTTCTCAAGACCTATAGACAGATTAGAGAAAGGTTCTCATGGAAGGGCCTCAAGAAAGATGTGATACAACATGTGAGGGAGTGCAGCTTGTGCCAACAAAACAAAATAGAGTACATCAACCCGACTAGTTTACTACATCCCTTACCTATTCCGAGCAGAAATGGGAGAGCATTTCTATGGACTTCATTACTGGGTTGCCCAAGGTCCAAGGCAGAGACTGCTTGTACGTAGTAGTGGACAGATTGACTAAGTTTTCTCACTTCTTTGCCATATCATCAGATTATTCAGCAGCACAGGTAGCAGAACTATTTTTCAGAGAGGTATTTAGACTCCATGGGTTACCCAACACCATTGTCAGTGACAGGGACAACAAATTCACAGGAGCCTTTTGGCAAGAGATTTTCCGGTTAGTGGGGACCGAGTTAGCCATGAGCACAAGTTATCATCCGTAGAGTGACGGGCAGACAGAGATTGTTAATAAATGGATTGAGGAATACTTGAGAAATTACGTATCAGGTCAGCAGAGGACATGGATCAAATGTTTACACTTGGGTGAACATTGTTACAACACCACCTACCATATGACCATTAGGATGACCCCTTTCTGAGCCTTGTATGGGTATGATGCTTCCACTTTTGCAGACCGGATATTTGGCGATACCAGGGCCCCCAAGGCCAAGGAGTGGATTCAGGAGTGTCAAGATATCCTCAAGATACTCAGGGAGAACATACAGGCTGCTCAGAATCAACAGAAGATAAATGCAGACATGCACAGAGTTGAGCGCAGTATTGAGGTGGGAGACTTCGTTTATTTATGCCTCCAGCCTTACTGACAGTCATCTCTTAAAAAGAAAGGAGCAGAAAAACTCCAACCTCGTTTCTATGGTCCATACAAGGTAATTCGGAAGGTCAGAGAGGTAGCATATGAGCTAGAACTACCCCCAGAGAGCAAGATTCACAACGTATTTCATGTCTCCAATATCAAGAAGGTGGTTGGTCGACTTATTGTTACATCTTTCGAGCTGCCTCCCCTTGATGACAAGGGGCAATTGGTTCTGATTCTGGAGCGCATCCTAGAGGTGCGAGAACGGAAACTGAGGAACAAAATCATCAGAGATTACCTGGTTCAGTGGAAAGATCTGCCTATAGAGGAGGCTACTTGGGAGGCAGAACATGTATTACAGCACGCGGCTTTACAGTTGCTTGAGGACAAGCAAAATCGGGGAGGACTGTAATGTCCTCTTCTGCTTAGGCATTGAGGACCAACCTGCTAACCTATGTGATTCCTATAGGTTTGAGCGGGTACTGACAGTCAAGGAATCAACCGAAGACTGATGCCATATATAGAAGATCTAGAGCATCAATATGATATTACCATTGGGTCGAAGAGGGCCACTAGAGCCAAAGGCCACCTGCATGCATGACATCCGGGCATTATTTAATGATGCATGCACCTGATTAAGTCTCCATGCGCATGCATGCAAGTCAACTGCAAATTAGAAGATAAAGTGACCTAATTAGGTCAAAATTTAGGGTTTTCGCAGTTGAGAGTTATAAAAGAAAGATAAAGTGAATGGAGAAGTCACTTATGTGATAATTGATTTGTGGAGTCGAATTGGAGAGCTCGACGAGCTAAGTTGGGGTTGAGCGCATGCTCAGCTAACTGGTGTATTTCGGCAGTGAAATCTATCTGCCCTAGTTCATCATCAGGTTGGATCATCCAGGTTCAGCACTAGTTCATCATCAAGTTACATTCAACAATTATTCCGGGAGGTTGATTATTCATCCAGCCAAAGGATTTCATCGTCCCACCGTGTCACCGTGATTAGAGACAAAGCAATTCGTTTTCCTACCTACAGGGTTCAGAACTTCCGCATGCTGCTTCCATCATCATCAAAGGGGTATTATAACCCTAGTGCACATCATCCGGGCTTCCAGCAACAACTTATTTATTATTCTGGAGCTTATATAGTTTGAGAGGAGGGCGCATTCACCTGTGGAGGACGACTTGGTGTATCTCCTTATTCCTCCGGCAGAATCCTTGCATGCTGGGACCAGTCTCTTCACCATCAGCTGATCTATATACTAGTATGTACATGCATTGATTTCTCCTATTTTATAGCATCTCAATATTTTTCTAGGGCACTTATTTGCATGCAACTGCATGCATGCAAAGTTCGGGGTTTGCTTTCCTATTTGATTAAGGAGTAAGTCTATTAGCCATCTACAGTATACACATAAACAGGAAAATATCAGTTTGGGGTATTACACTTCCGCTTACCTTCATTTTAGACTGCAACTCCAAATTCCTTAGCCATGTTTAACACTCGTTCTGGAAGCTACTTGGTTGTCAATTGGGGTGTTCCACCTCTTCCCACTATCAAATCAATGGACTGACTGACATTGTCAGTAGGATTTAATCCATGCTTTTCGTATCTACCATAGACAAAACAAACAATTGGAGAATTACCTTGATATCTTGCAATACAATGATAACAGAGGAATGAATGTCTCACCAAGACACTCTCCATTTGAGGCTTTTATTTAGGCTTCCCACCCCTTGCATCTTATGAGCTTTCGATTGCCCATTCTTCACCATTCTTGTCCCACCAGCATAAGGAGCAAGATAAGGCTTCTTCCTTTGTGGAAAACTTGGTCTAAATTCATACTAGAGATGGCGATATACTCCTGCAGAGTCAACCCAAGTACAAAACACTTCATGACAAACATCAACTGTCTCTAGAGTTTCATGTTGGTGACAGAGTTTGGTTTTTACTTGCACAAACAATGGTTCAAGAATCAGCAGCATTACAAGCTCAAACCAATTCAGTGTGGGCATTATACTATCATGCAACAGGTGGGTTCCAATGCTTTTTGGTTGGACCTTCCTCCACAGCTTGGTACTCACGATGTTGTTAATGTCAGTCAACTTAATCTTAATAAGGATTCATATTTGAAAGACGAGGTTTCAATCAGACATTTGGAGGCAAGCATTCAAGATGTCCCCCTTAATGATTGAAGAAACTCTACTTGATGTTTGTATTAGAACCACCAAACAAAAGCAGATAGCCTCTTACTTGTTTGTCCACACAAAGGAAGCTTACCTACCCTAGCTAAGTGGCTGTCCCAGTCAGCTCTTGAGCAGCAGTTTCTTGCCTACAATAGAAATTGAAGTCAGTTCCTCTTACTAGATTGGGAATCATTAGACTTAGTCATAAGAGAAAAGTCAAAGATGTATTATATTTGTATTTTGTACACGTCCATTGTCAGCTACCTCTCCACCTACCTGAACTACCAATTGTAAATATCTCACCTAACTCATCATAAAATATTCTGCACCTGCCAGTTTGTACTTCTATATGTACCAGATGAAATAGGAATAGTTTGTACAGTTGTGGCAAATTTTCAGTTGCATTTTCTTATTATGGGAGTGTTTCAGTTTCTGTTCTATTTGTGCACATATCAAATGCGTTCGATGGATAATGATTAGAGACCTTTGTTCAATCCTCCTCTTGGATTTTTTCCATCTGCATACTCTCATTGAATAAAATCTTTAATATTTTTAGCAATAAGTGGGTAATTCCTGAGCATATGCTCTAGCCATTCACAACGGAGAGGAGTTAGGCAGATTGCTATATACAGTCTTCTGAATAAAGTGCATTTTTATCACTAGATGAATGTATTTAGGTCCTGAGAGAGATTGACTTGGACACAAACCCACCTAGTGGTGCACAGCGAAAACAATTTTTGCAATTCATGACAAATAATGTGCCTATTGACCTAATGGGTTGCTCCAAATTTGGCAGGACAGAAAACAGGGGACTTGGTAATATGTCTTGGCAAATGCGTCTGTCAAGACATCTTATCTGCTGAAAAATCTTCCTCCAAGTGGCTAAAGACAACTAGGTGTGGCAACACATCCATGGCGCCAAATTAGGATTTCATAATTCCTTTTCTTGATGATTCGAAAAAGAAAGAACTCTTTTGTGAGGTTCCTGATTCCCTTGACTCTGCAATCATAGTTTTCTCAACTCACCCTAACCTAGGACCTAATATGGCTTCTGAAAGAATCATAAAACACGCTACACAAAATACACAAACAGATAAAACATGTAAAACTCATCACAGGATTTATTATGATTAACTGAAAGTAACATTGGGTTGAGTGAAGAGATAATAATCAATACCTTGTTGGAAATCTTGGGCACAAATTGAGTGTCATTTCTCTAAGAGAATGTATCTAGGTTTAATGCTTCATACAGGGGCATTTATATTCTCTGCCCCCAGGGCAAAATTGCTCCCTTGTAATGCAAAGATCTAATCACCAAACCTAATGAAAAGGTTAAGTATGACCCTGTTAACTTCCAGGACATTTTTGGTGTACATGTTTGTTCACTCAACTGCTTCCCAAGACTCCTTTTCTTTAGTAGCTTCTTTAACAATGCTGTATTAGTTTGTTCCACATCCTCATTGGTTGGCATTGGGCTATGTTGGCTGAATAATTAGGTATTCTTGAGTATGTTGCAAGGTCCACAATTTTGATAAAGTTTGTCAAATTTTACATGCCACTAGAAAAATCTTAAAAGATATCCTATATAATCTGCATGTGAAAAGCTGCCATTAGTCTGTCTACTTTAGCTTCATTATTTTCCTCCTCCTTGTGTGGTCTTCAAACATCAGATGTTAGTTATGAGCCTTTATGAGCTTTATGGGCATGGATCACTAAAGTGCAAGTAGACTTGCTTATGTTTGGATTCTTTCTGCTTTAGGGTGATGGATGGTTAGTGACAACTCGTTTAAACTTGGTCCACATTCTTTACAATTGGTATCTCCATTCTTTTTTTAAGCAGGCAATCATTTTATGGCTACAATAAACATGTAATAGGGAATTGGGATACCTGTTAGATTTCGTCCATACTTTTCATAGCCTTGATGAGGTTCTGTGCATCTTTATAAAAGCAGAGCTTTTCTTTCGTCTCCATCTTGTCAGGTCACATTTAATTTTTAAATTTGTTTCAAAATCCTATTTTTACATGATCCATAAATGCAGCTGATTGGACAAATGGCATGTCCTTTCCCATGTCCAATCTGTTTCTCATTTGTAAGTCTTTCTTGGCCACATATCCATTGTATCCCTGCATCGAGACAGTTTCCTTATTCTACCTGAAATAATGAAATATGCACTGGAAGGTTGTTGAGGAGACACAGTTATGGGATTCACAGGTACCTACCAGCAGTTGCAAAAGTAGGTGAGAAGTAATGGACAACATATGGATGTCCAAATCTTGCTAAGGGCTGAAAATTACTTCTGGAAAGAACTTTAAACAATCTAGAAGACATATATTTACTTGCAAGGATACCCCTTTTATGTCATTGTTTTTGAGTTTCTTTCTAAGTTTTGTTCTGCTGGTTATCGTAATATTTGGTAGTCTCTTTTATTGGTTTATGTTGCATCACATTTTTTCAGACACAGGCTTATTTGTCCCAGCCAACCTTGATTTTACTTTTGCAGTAAATCTATATATACAATGGAAAAATATATAGTTTTATTTGTGCTCCCTATGGATACCATATCTACTAAAGTTGTCCTGAGTACTGTTTTTTTCAAATAAATGTCTTATGTTTACAAAAAGCAGTACAAAAACTAGTTAGCTTTTATCATGGGAATGGACTACTTAGTACTAACTAGCTGTTATGCTGTTAAGGTAATGCTTACAGTCGGCAAGTATGATATGGTGCACAACGTCTTTGCGGAAATGGAGAAATATGGCATGATCCCAAATGGTTTAACTTATAAAGGTGATTATTTGTTATTTTTGTTTACTGTGCTGTTATTTGTTAAATTTTCTTTCTGTGTAGACTATTCCTAGCTTTTTCATGTTATTGGTTGTTGCATGTTTGTTTGCAGCTGTTGTACAGGCTTTTTGGAAAGAAGGTAAGATAGATAAAGCTCTTCGCACAGTTGGAGAAATGGAAAGGCGAGGGATAGTTGGGACGGCAAGCCTGTACTATGAAATTGCATGTTGCCTTTGTAGAGCGGGGAGATGCCAAGAAGCACTGTTGCAGGTCTGTGTGCATCTGTTCTTCATCTCACCTTCCATGCTCCCTTAAAGAAAACTAGCTGTTCAAATTGAAATGGGGAAGACATGAATTTAACTAGTATTGAGTCTTCTAGAATACTTCTATGTAAGAAAGGTGTTACTGTTTCTTATGGTAAATGGTTGGAGGTGGAGATTTGCTTACTAGTTATTTTGTGTTGCAAAAATTGCATGTGCACACCCACAATGACCCTCCCTCCCACACACAATATTAGGACTCAGGAGAGTAGATGTTGATATGCTTCACAAAGAAATAGTGAGAAATAGGGAGAAATAGGCCTCGCCTAAAAAAAACCCTAAACCTATTTTTCGTCTATTTCTATATGCCTCACACTCTTCTCATTCTTTGTTTGTGATCTTATAAAGACTTTGATGTTTGCAACCACTAAGTGTTGATTCAATTCAGCTCTATTCTTGGTCTGTTTCAGAGTGCTTTCTTAGCATACCCATGCAGAGAATGTATAGGACCTAGTTTCAGTTGATTTTATTGTAGAGTGTAATATGATTAATGTAGATCCATCTGCTTTGCCGATCTATTAAGCATCGAGTGGAATAAAAAAGAAATCTAGATGCAAATTTCTTGGTACTAAAAAGATCTAGAGTTAAAACTTAAGATGGAACTGTAGACCCATGCCTATAGAATCATATGATCAGAACTGGCTGAACCGGAGCAGAATCAGCTGGTTTGGACCAGTTTTGGGGTATTTTCTTGTCAGAACTGGTTGTTCAGTCCTGTTTGACTGTTTCTGTTTCAAACTGATTAAAACTGAAGAGTTTGACTGGTTCCGGCCAGTTCCATACCAATATGGCCCCACCCATGAAAAAGCGGGAAAAAATTAAATAACAAAGATTAAAAACCCTAAACCTATTTTTTCGTCTATTTCTATATGCCTCACACCCTTCTCATTCTTTGTTTGTGAGCTTGTGAAGACTTTGATGTCTGCAATGACGAGTGTTGATTCAGCTCTATGCTTAGCCTGATTCAGAGTGCTTTCTTAGCATACTGATGCAGATAATGTAGGGGATCTAGATTCAGTTGATTTGAATGAAGAGTGTAATATGATCGATGCAGATCCATCTAAACTCCAGATCTATTAATCATTAAGTGGAATACAAAAGAAATCCAGATGCAAATTTCTTGGTACTGAAAAGATCTAGAGTTAAGATGGATCTATGTTGGTTTATATACACATATATCTTAATTAATATTTGGTATTTTTTAATATTTTTTTACATAACAGATTTTTTATTTTTTTAATTCTATTTTGATTTATAAGTATTGCACACATATGTTACATCTCTACTTGGATGTAGAATGCACCTCACTTCTTACGGGGCAATTAATTATGGACCCTAAAGGTCAATTCAATGTTTATGTATTTGGGTTGAGATATGTATTGCTCTCAGCGCAATACAGATAAATCTGTGTGTGTGTGTGTGTGTGTAAATATTCTTCCCCAGGCAAACCTCAGTGGAAACCACAAAGGATGCTGGGCTACCAAGATGCAGCATACAGATTTATCTGTTTATTTTTATTACACTTATATTGCAGCTGGGTTACTGTAATGTCCTCTTTTGCTTAGGCATTGAGGACCGACCCGCTAACCTATGTGATTCCTATAGGTTCGAGCGGGTACTGATAGTCAGGGAATCAACTGAAGACTGATGCCATATACAGAAGATCTAGGGCATCATTATTATATCATAATTGGGTAGAAGAGGGCCACCAGAGCCAAAGGCCACATGCATGAAGGACATCTGAGCATTATTTAATGATGCATGCACCCGATTGAGTCTCCATGCGCATGCATGCAAGTCAACTGCAAATTAGAAGTAAAAGTGATTGCATGCATGCAAGTCAACTACAAATTAGAAGTTAAAGTGACCTAATTAGGTCAAAAGTTAGATTATTCGCAGCTGAGAAATATAAAAGAAAGATAAAGTGAATGGAGAAGAGACTTATGTGATTATTGATTTGTGGAGTCGAATTGGAGAGCTCGGCGAGCTAAGTTAGGGTTGAGTGCATGCTCAACTAACTGGTGTATTTCGGCAACGAAATCTATTTTCCCTAGTTCATCATCAGGTTGGATCATCCAGGTTCAACACTAGTTCCTCATCTGGTTACATTCAACAGTTATTTCGGGAGGTTGATTATTCATCCTGTCGGAGAGTTCCGCCATCATATCGTGTTATCGTGGTCAGAGACAAAGCAATTCATTTTCTTATCTACAGGGGTCAGAACTTCCGCATGCTACTTCTATTCATCTCAGAGCACCTTCATTACCCTTTCCTTGGAAGAAGGGCCGTTCAACTTGAGTATCAAGCAAGTTGTCAGCAGTGCCCCCTTTTTGGAAGACGTTGCTCTGCATGGGCGAATTGATTTGAGGAGGACATTCACGTTTTGGGCTATTGAGCCATCGTTTCTTCTGCATGGTGCTTCCATCACTGTCAGAGGGGTACTATAACCCTATTGCACCTCATCCGGGCCTTTAGCAATGGCTTATTTATTATTCCAGGAGCATCTACAGCTTGAGAGGAGGGCGCATTCACCTGTGGAGGACGATTTGGTTTATCTCCCTATTCCTCAGTCAGAATCCTTGCATGCAGGGACCATCCTCTTCACCATCAGTGGATCTATATATTGGTACGTACATGCATTGACTTCTCCTATTTTATAGCATCTCAGTATTTTCTAGGGCACAGATCTACATGCAACTGCATGCATGCAAAGATCGTGGTTTGTTTCCTATTTTATTGAGGCATAAGTCTACTAGCCATATATAGTACACACATAAAAAGAAAAATACCAGTTTGGGATATTACTGTGGTATCAGAGCTATTTTCCTTGCCAGCTGTGGGCATGCAAAAATATAAATGAATTTAGAAAGCCCATACAACATTACTCACCGGAGACAGAGGTATAGAGACAGAGAAGAGGAGTTAGAGGACATAGATTTAGGGGACAAAGAGTATCAGTTTGGAAAGGGCAAAGGAACAATGGCCAATGATGATAGAACAACTTTCAATAGTCTCATATCAGCCATAAAAGAACTCACTACTAGGCAAAAAGAAATGATGAGTACCTTCAGGCAAATGACAGAGAAAAATGGTCCCAACCCACACAGTCCCTTGTTTCCCAACAGTGATAGGGTATCCACCAGCAGTAGTAGGGAGCACTTACATACCAACATGCAGCGCCACCCCCATATATACAAGCCTTTCCGATCCACCATGCCTCAATTCTTAGATAGTCTAGCTGCAGTGCCTCTAGCACAAGCCAAACCAGAAGAACCCATGAGTGCCTATCTGAGAGAATATAGATCTTTAGGAGAGGACTTCCATTCAGCCATGACCTTCACTGACTTCTGCCACTTTAAAAGTAAGAACAAACCCAAAGCTTACAATAGGCCATTCACCCAGAACTATGAGTTACGACGCACCATAGGGAAACTAACTATCCCTACCTTTGATGGCACCTGGGGTGGTCCAGCCTGGAATTGGGTGCAGAAGTTGGATACATACTTCCAGCTCAACACCATGATTGAGATAGATGCCGTTAAATTGACTACCTTGCATTTGGACGGAGAAGCACATGAGTGGTGGTATCACGGGTTAGTGACACTGGGTCACAACACCATCACAATGTACTCAGATTTTACACAGAGGCTCATTGAGCGGTTTGATCGGAAGGATCTTGAGGTACACTTTAGAGAGCTAGCTTAGCTCAAGCAGATAGGTAGTGCAGATACATTTATTTTAGAGTTTCAGAGGATAGCAGTCAGGGTGACAGATATATCAGAGAAAAGGTTGATTATGTTGTTCACTGAGGCTCTCACTGAACGTTTACGGGGATGGGTCAAGTCTTATAGGCCCACCACCCTAGCAGATGCCATCAGACGGACTAGAGATTTACAAGATGCTGTACCCAAAATTGGGCTTCCTCTCAAAACCAATTCCCTTATTGAAGATGAAGAGAGGAAACCCGTCCAGAAAGAATGGCCCAAGAAAGAATGGATGGACAATGATACTCGATAGGACGTTATAGGAAAAAAGTTATGTTTCACTTGCCAGGAACCATGGATACCAGGGCACAGATGTTCAGGCAAGGGAAAGGCTTACTACATAGAGGCCTATTTTGACAATAGGGAGGATGATGATTATCAGGGTCAGGAGTAGAGAGAGACACCATAGACAGTTAAGGAGTGGCCGCCCTTAGGAGGTACCATTGCTACCATGACAGGGGTTCCTAGATCCCACACTCTCTGGATCAGAGGTACCGTACATGGCCACAGAGTGGGAGTGCTGATAGATGGTGGGGCATCCCACAACTTTATTGATGTTGCATGGGTTAAAGGGAGAGACATTCAAATTTCAGACCAAGAGTTTTAATGGGTTTTCAGTAGCTGCAGCAAGTCACACCATGGAGTGTAGTCAGAGGATTCCTCAATTAATAGTAACACTTGGGAATTATACAGTGATAGAGACATTCTATGTGGTGGATGTACCTGACATGAAGGTGGTATTAGGAGTTCAGTGGATGTATTCCCTAGGGAAGTATTCGACAAACTACCAGACCATGGAGATGGAGTTCACAGGAGCAGAGGGACAGAAGGTAGTATTGAGAGGGATGAATACCTACCCTCCCACAACAGTGACATCACATAGGATGGAGGCAGTACTTCGATAGGGAGATATTGAGGGAGCAACAGAGTGTTTTGTTACCTTCATGAAACCACCAGATAAGGCCACACAACATCCAGCAGTATTCGAAGACTGTTCAGCAGGTCGACCTCCAGATAGGGGATTAGAGAGATGCCCCCCCTGATGATGAGGGGCAATTGATTTTGATTCTGGAGGGGGATAAATATAAGCACTGTCAAATTTTTAGTCATTGCCTTGGGAACCGTGTTTGACTTGGACCAAGTCAAAATATTCAAACTGAAGTTGAGATGTTGAAGTGAGCTAAGCCTGCAGGCATCCAAGGTAAGAACTGTTCCAAGATGTATATTAAAACCCAACTTAAATCATGTCATTCAGAATCATGGTGACAATAATAATAATAACAACCAATAAGATATACTTGTGTTTTTTGAGTAATCATTGAATCTTTTGGAAGTCTCTTGTATATGCCATACTTACAAAGTTTAAGCAATTTGCTAGTGTTGGGTGAGGATGGAAAACAAAGCTAAGTAAAGGGTTATGACCTCTAGTTGGTTTTGGCCATGTGATTTCTCTGAATGATGACAAATACACTCAACCAAAATGTCCTAGGCATGACAAATAGCAATAGGGGATGGTGGTGTCTCACAAATGGATAAAGTACTTGGGCTTGTTTCCTTCAGGCTCTAGCAAGTTTCTATATAACAGATTTAACAATTTGGAACACTAGTCAATCTTCAAAGGCAGGTGCCCTGGAGAGCCTTCTGGGCTTCCAGAAAATAACAAGGACAAAACCTTTGCAGGCTAGTCTCACCATGTTGCCCTATATGGGCAAATGAACCGAGCATTATACAAGGAATGAGTGCGCATCCTTTGACCATTGACTTTTTCAAACAACTTTTAATTTCACATAAGATAATAACCACCCTCCAAAGGCAAGTGCCCTGGAAAGCCTTCTGGGATCCAATAAATGACTAAGGCCTAGCCCTGCTGCCAACGAGCATCAATAGCCCCGACTGGTTTACCTCACCATGTTACCCTTGTGGGGGGTAAATGAGCCTAACATTATACAAGGAATGAGTACTCATAATTTGGCCACTAACTAATTCATTAATACTTTGCATCATTTAAATATAATCATTTATGTGTTTTGATGCTTTAGTGTCTAAAGACACTGTTGAGTGGAGCACTTGTTTTGAGGAATAAAGGAAAACCATCCGGAGAACCTGACCACATTGGCCAAGCCACATACTTCATAGCCAAAAACACAAAAAAAACATGGAGTCTATCATGCACAGGGGTCAAGATGGGGAAAAGATCTTCAATATCACAAGTCTCAATCAACCTAGGTCATGGGGGAAACATCAATTATGGATGAATTGGATGGATGGGGACAAATGACATATGGAAACAACATAGCACTAAAGCTTAAAGTTTGTATAAAGCATGGCATAAACAATAGTCTTCAACATTAGACTCTTTAATCATTTGTAACCCAGGTTTAAGCATTAGTACATATGTAATATAAGCATAGGTCACCATGATCATCCTAACACAACAAGCTTAGGTGTTTGTTGCCGCCTAATTCACACTTTAAGACGCAGGAAAGTCACAACCTGCTATGTGTGTCCTTGGGGGCAAGCGAGAGCTGGGGACCACTGTCACCACAGTCTACAGCTCCTCCGTTTAGGCAAGATCCCAACAGAGCCAAGGGGGGTAGTCCCTATGGGAAAACTAAGTTCCAGATTTATTAATTAATTACAGATTAATTAAAGGGATCTTTTATTAAGATTAAGGCTGAGGTTCTAGGAGATGACAGTCAAACTAATGCAATATGCAGGATTTAAATGACAGTCAGTCTTTTTAAGTGAAAAACCAGTGCCTAAAGAATGGAGTCAAAAAAATGCAACCTTTAATGGATGCAAATCTAAGTTATTTAACCACAGACTAAGCTGTCTAATAAAGATATGAATAAATAAACCAATGATACAATTATGAACCAGATATATAAGCAATGTATAATTTATATAATTTATCAATGTTAACCAATGAATAGGATTTACAAGTTGTGAGCCAAAGAAAGCAGAAGAAAAAACTCTGAATGGAAATTATTAACCAACAATAAATTACAAAGGAAAGACTTTAAGTTAAATTACTTGAAGCAGTTATTGAAGG